>OX419756.1:9279566-9638891 GCA_948567375.1 Lunularia cruciata
GTCATCATAACAGTTGTATATGGTGGATATATATTGGGTCCGGAATGTACTAAGTGTTCTGCAACAGCATTATCTGGAATACGTCCCTTGCAGAAACTGCCGCTGAAGAGTATCAGCACTAGAAATGCTACAATCGTCATAAGAGAAACCATGACGCCTGTCTGTACTCTTTAACCTACGGCAGAAGCAATGGGATATCAGAATGTAAGTAGCGATAATATCAGCAATTCAGATCAGCTTGTCAAAGAAAATGGACTGACACTTACATGACGGATGAACCAATTTTTATGCATACAAAAACTATTGAGAGTGCAGAGAATCAAATGAGAAGACCTGAACAGACAATCTCGGACAGACGTATAGTACCTTCGTACATGAAGTTTATCATACCTTCAGATGACAGACATTGCTGAGATTGCAGCTGGAGAGCAAAGCAAATAAGGCGAACTAAGCACAACATCGGTATATAAAAATTGCAGGACATTGCTGACATTGGAAACAAACCATGAAAATGTATTTGAAAGCAACTCAAGGGCGCCAAAACATCGAGCTGAAAAAATGCTGACACTGTACGGTGAGCTAGAAATATACACCTGGGACTTCACATGAGTCGACACCTGCACCGGGATTCAGCCTTGAGCAACTAGGCGCGTCCTAACTTTTTCGATCGAGAGCTTAAACTAGGACATATGCAGACCGAAATTGAGAAACCTGGAGCGCTAGTGCGCGGCACTATTGAACGGCTATCAAGCGACGGCGGAAACTGCAGGGAGGACACCTAAAGATGTATGCAGGGCCCCGCTTTCATTATAGACAAGAGAAAGTCTAGTAGGTGCCAGCCGCCGCAGCAGAACGACTAGCTCCCACCAACCCCAGTTGCCATCAGCCGCGAAGAACTACTGAAGAATTACTGCAAATGAGCATCTTCCATCTACGTACGGATATATTAAGTTTCTTCGGTGTTTTTGATGTGACTAAGTATCTGCTCTCGTTGCTCAAGGGCAACACACAGATTTCGGTTGCAAGTTGTACTACTCCACCAAATTTGAGGATTTGACACGATTTTCTACTCGGATCGCTAGTAAGAATATCCTTTTGCGAACTCTGTATCTCAGGATATGTCGCTTCTCATGCATATGTATGTCATATACACAAACTGGCCTGACCGTTCATATTATCTTAACAGACTTCTGATATTGATGTTAAGTTTTCGTACTTACTTAATATTGGTTATTTCTTCCGAGACAAGATCTCGAGCTTTTGCACTCAATCTCAAGTCTATGCCGAGATTGTATCCGATTCTGAATGAGAGTAAGCACAACTTGGATTTGCGAGCAAGGCTTTAAATAAGCTGAAGCCCATCGTAAAACATAAGGGAGAAATCAGAGTCAGAAGCTCGGAGGTTATTATTATATACAGCTTCGTACATCACGTGCGTCGAATTCATGTGTCCTATACGTTGGTTCGAATACACGACGAAAAAAGACTCCAACCAGGATATACCCGATCTGAAAATCTAGAACCTAACTATACATGATGGCGTAAGGTTGAGCTGGTTTCCAAGAAAGCCAGCCATTCGCGGTAACTAAATTTGTTCAACCTGAAGGTCTGTTCGAATTGGATATTCTCGTCAACGATGCTTTAGCGTCCATGGCCTCCTGGAGAGTTGTAGCCGTTTCCATCACTTGTTCCTGGATTGGGTCCGGACGGTGGAGTCACAGTGTCGCGGGGGAGCTTATGGAAACAACAACCAGCTGCTGGTGGTGGCAAAAGATCCTTTGAGACCAAGGAAGACAATTCCTTCTCTTTGAGTTGCGGTAGAACCTTTTCTGCTGCAGTTTGCTGACTTCCCTTCTCAACGGGATTTGTGTCCACGTCCACCATTTCTTCTGCACTACGATTTTCCTCTAGTAGAAGCAGCCGTGCTGAGCAGCAGAATGTGTGATAAAACATTACCAGAATTAAAAGACGGGTTGCTGCCGATATAACTGCCATCTTTCACCTTAAAACAGAGCAGAACAAACCACGACAAAGAATATGACGATGAATTTTTCATGATCTTGAACACAAGAACAATATAATAATTTAACAATATAACCGTGAGATATGTCATAAATAACTATAAGAACTCAGGAAATTCTGAATGGAACCTTCAAAACCGGATCGAACTTCCATGCTCACAGGAGTAAAACTGACAACCAAGGCTTCTGAATCAGTAGTTGGAAGAGAAGTATGCAAACAATCGATACATGAATGGAATGTAACCCAGTTTTATAGAAATATACACTGCCACAGTCTTAGTCGTAAATATGACGTCAACGTTCGTTATTACCTCCTTGGCCACGAAGGAACTTTTCAAAATATAGTATACAGCAGTAACAAGTTGAAGCGAAATGTCAAAGTATTGATCACACCAGCTGCAGTAGGGCCGAACTGGAAGGCAAACTTCACAAACTGTTGGTGATGAAAGTAACATTGACCAGGAGCTCGAACTCAGTCTGTGAAGTAAGAAAACATCAGTTCCTTTATATAGGTGAAGACAGGGCACAGGTCTCCGTCACAAATGCTCGGTAACGTAATCAAGTTCTCGATTGCGGTGTTCCAAGGTTTTTCATGATGATTGACTTGACAGGTCAGCCGTCGGTTATACGTGATGAGAAAATTTTAAGCACATCCTGAATGGCACGAAAAGGAGTGGATAGCTCCTCTTGTCGTGAAGTAAATAAATTCAAAGCAAAATAGTTTCGTCCCTTAATTCATATTCATATCCAAAAGGTCAATATACCACTTCTGAAGGCAACCATTGAGCTCGAGCTCTTACTAGTAGCTGTACTTGCCATATGCATTAGAGTCCACACATTTTGAGTTGCTCGATCCATATTATGCTTAAGATGGTGTGCCTGTTTCACCTTCGCCTTCACCATCAGAGCAACTGCTAGGAGAGATTTGAATTACTCTAATCTGTGAGATTTAGACTGGATACAATATTTTACAGAAGTACCTTTCCCTATTTCTGACTTTGCGTCTACGCATCTCTCGAGGGTTGGCAGAGGATTCGAAGGTATCTGGTTAGTACATTCGTGGATCAGTTGGAACTGCTACACCACACAAAGTCAGACACGTGGAGTGCAGGTTGTTCAAGTTCTCCGCGGCAAACGTCCATCTATACGGCAATGATATGGACATCTTCAATCAGTAGTTGCTAGTCACGTAGTTTCGGGTCACCTTGCAGTGCGACCCTGTATACTATGACTCGTGTCGTCCAGAAATCTTCGCCGTGTTATGAAGCCAAGCTTGCTCAGCATGAACGTGATAGAATTGAAGTAAAGCCGTCAGAAGTTTATGAGATGCATTCACAAGAATATTGGCTACAGTTGACCACCGTTCACATTTCAATTTCAGAACAGTCAGCGATTTATATCGCGTCTATTCATACATGTAGAGAGATAAAATTCAGTCAGCAATGTCTATAGGTATTTCTGGATACGAGAACGGGACTTCAGATTGATGACTCCGTGATTGAAGCTAGGTGAACCATTGCAGTCATACTTCGTGCAATTTGCAACTCACATAACAACTCCGGCCTCGCTCAGAAGAGAAGATTGCAAGGTAAACGTTGCCACCAGCTGTTTCAATAATAGCTCGAGATGTACATATATTTCGAAGCCGGGAACTTGAGGATGAAGGAGGCCTAGGGATGAAAGTTGATCGTTAAAATATACACTGTAAAAGGTTTTGACCGTAATATCACGCAACAGCAATTACATTTGAACCATGTACCGAGAATACCATAATAATTTAATAGGATTGCAGGACCTGGTTCACGGTCATAAATTTCCACTTGAAAAATGATGTACAATCTTCAGTTGTAATGCTTAAATCAGCAATGGATGCTGTCGCAGTTGTAGTTTGGGAACACTAGGGAGAGGAGTTTATAAGACAGAAATTCACTGTATCACATAAAGAAAATTTCATAAGCAGAATGAGATCATATCCAGCAGGTCATCACATTAACAAACAGGTCATTCATCAAGAAAACCGCTTTGCTGTTTATATCCTCTGATTGACCTACACATGGAGAAATAGGTACTTCGTGCAGTATATCATCGTATAAGAAACACAAATCATAATTGGCCATGCTCGGGAATTTAAACGATTCGTAGTCAAAGTGACTGCGTAGGAAGGGTCTGGCTACAATCTAAGGAGAAGGTGCAGCCCTCCTACCGTTCGGACCAGAGGGAGGTACAATATCATATCGCGGCAAGATAGAGTAAGCAAATCTTGATCTCCTCATGTTGTGCTCAGTTGACATTGATAATCTCGGTCCTAAAACTAAAGTAATGTCTCTACTCACATCTTCCGGTTTGACTTCAAATGTCAGAAAACTTGAAGCCGGTGCGGAAACGGAGCCGAACATACTAGGTCTAGTTTCAGAGCGATGTGAACGCACTGTACTCGATTCCTTCTCCAGCTCGGCGTCAATAACTTGCGGATGCGGCTTTTCGAAATGGTTAGCAGCAATATAATCAAAAGCCTTAGGTGTAAGTCTGTTCGATTTTATAACATCCACTATCTGCATCTCTGCATTAGCTTCTCCACTACCATATTCTCTGTTTCCACTGATATTGTGACCTTGAGGTGCAAGGTCACGTGAAGCGCTCACGATTATGTCAGTGTTGAAAAGTATTAACCTGGTTAAAAGCATCATCACAAACGTTGCGGTGAATCTTCGTGTCTTCCAAAACCTTCACCATAGAGACAGATTCAGATTAGTTCGATGCATGTGCATTTGGTTCAAGGAACTTTTGTGAATGTAAATGCAACGTAGAGATCAGTAGAACTGGTTGATGAGACATCTTGAGGACTTCTCCATGTTAAACATATTGAGCAAGTTTGAGACATCTGGAGGAAGCTACTTGTTCAAACCATACTCTGATTTTGACGAGCACACATTTTGGTTCTCCATAAGAGCTGTAGACGTCTCGAAATTGATTCGGAAGTGTATATTGTCTGGTCTGTATGTAGAATGGCAGATTCATAAATCCATATAATACGTAAACTAACAACCAACAAGACTCATTCTCATAAGTTCAGTTTGAATCAGCAGACGACGTTACACTGTCACCTAGATTACATTCAAGTTCAGAGCTAGCGTGCTAAACAACTTCTCTGCATTTTTTCTCAACAGGAAAGAGAATAGTTTGATGGGGAATTCAAACCAAACCTCCTCCTCCTCCAACTCGATGCGGATTGGAAACATGAAAGCAGGGGACGTAAAAAGTGCGGCGAGGGAACATTACGCACGGTGGCTTACATAACGGAGTGAAACCACTCTATGCCAAGTGGGGAAGGTCTGTGGTTCAAAATGTGGCGCTGGATGCAAGTTCTCCACATTGCCACTTGTCCGTCCGCAAGGCGCCAGATGTATCCCCAGCGGAGAACGGAGCGTGCTTGAGGTGTCAGAATCTACAACCAGCCTACTCACTACGGGTGTAGACAACGGCTAGAATGCCCTTCGGTAATAGATAGTAATGAAATTTATTTCATTGTAAAGAGAAATGCTTGTATTTTATATCTAATAATATTTATTTTTTTGAATTAAAATAATATATATAAATTTTAAAATTAAAATTAAATATAATTAATTACTAAAATTTATATTGTATTTAAATTATTATTATCTATAACAAACTAAAATCTGACTTGCATCAACGTAATAATTGGGACCCACCATTCATACTTATCTGTCTGTTGATGCACTGGAAGGTTTTCTCAAAATCAATTGATTCATAATATGAAGCTCAAATCACACTTAGTGTTAAAGTTAGAACTCGCTATGGACAGGATGACCATGCACATAAACAATAGGGGGTTTCAGAAATAGGTTTGACGGATGTCTATGGGATAAATAACAAACTTCGTAACTATTTTTAGTGAACTCTGCGGGGAGATGAGGTGCTAATAAATGAATGCTTCATAAATTATTATACAGTACATCACATGCAATTTGCATTCATTTATAAAAATCAGACGCTATACTATAGATGTTTAGGAGTTAGGACTGTCAAAAGAAATGAGGTGGCTTCTTGAGAGAGTTGCAATGTTTTTTTGGTAGGTGATTCTTAGAGTGGCATTTATGAAATTTTTTGGCGGATTCAAAATGCCGCTCTCAACTATCCAAATTCACCATCTGCAAATGCGAATGTTGTGCAAATGCTCTTGTCAGTAAACTAAACCAGTGGGTTTTGTAGTTTTGCATTGGTGTGTTGGTTCATATCCATATATATTAGTGATGGTGAGAAGATAGCGCGAGTTATGGAAAATGATTTGCATTATCTAACGGCAACCAAGAAATTAATTGGAGATCAAAGAATTTTACTCCAAAAGTGCAACAAAAGTTTAGCAAAAACTTGATTACAATGTAGGTTCCACATTTGGATGCAAAATCACCTTGCGCTATCAAGCAACTACCCACGGCAATGAGCGTCAACCAACAGCATACTATCTCTCTTGATGTACCTATCAATGTCTTGATCCGACCAAAGGCAACTTCGGTTTGGGACCCATTGTGGTTGGGAAAGAATCCCGTGCAATAGATCTGTGATTTCAACACAGGGGAACTGCAAACCCGAAGCATATTTCCTCTCTCAAGATATTCTATTATCCAACTCAGCTTATGGTGATGTGGAAAGCAGAAAAAGATGGTATCTATTTCCAGAATTTTGATGCAAAATACATTTTGGGCGGCGATGGATTGATGGATGAAACTCTTAGAGACACCCTCGAGGAGTTATGGGAACTCGGAACTTCCAAATTGGAGGACCTTGGAAGTACTAATAAATTGTGGGTTAAGTAAAGTTAGCATTCCACTCTAAGGACCTTAGGGATCTGCAGGAGATGCAATTCGACCAAATTCCTGATGGTAGTTCTAGTAGTCCACGATAAGTAGGCAGTTTCACGTTGGTTTCAAGTTCAAGCTACCCGTCCCCTTTTGCATCCACTTAGATTGCATCTTCAACAACATAGCTCAGTAACAGCTATGGGACTTGGATGCAAGAGCATCCAAGTCAGGAAAGTTTGCAATGGAGTTCTATCATGCATTTCCCGAGAATGTAAGCACTTCAAGGGAATTTCATAAGAATTAACCATTCTTCTCTAAAGAATACATTTAAGTATCCTAAGAATGTGATCATCCAACTCGTTGTGTATGTTAAATCAGTACTTTATGTACAAATCATTAACTGATGGTCAGTCCCCGAGAAAAAAGCACAAACGAAAGTTTGTAACCCAAAAGAGGATTCTGAGCTCATGAGACGACAGAGAGGAGATAACATATTTGAAATATTACAAGCCTCTTAAGAGGACATCACGTCATTCGACCTGCGTCGACCAGCGGCAACCAGCGGCAGCGCGTCATTCAACCAGTGTCAACCAGCGTCAACCAACGGCAACCAGCATGTACGGGCGCCAACGAGATTTGAGCTTTGATCGCCATCGAGTGGCTACGGGCGGCGACGGGCAACAACGAGCAACAACGAGCAGCGACAAGCAACAACGAGCAGCGTAATACTATATTGTCAATCGATCTTGGAAAAACTTCTCCCATGTGAACTTAATGCATATCTCGTTATGGACGTATGGACGACCGATAGTTATGAATATTCGATCTCAAGTAATGCATCTCAGTTTTAGTTTATTCCTTGAAAAATGACCCAGTTGGGGCCATTTTTCAATAGAGGGTTTTACAGGATCCTTTTCCACCACAATCTTGACTTCTACTTGCGGTGAAAGAATGGTCATCGAGGTTAGTTATTTTTTATATATATAACGAAATAAAGGTTTGGTTAACTAATGATTATTTTCTCCATTGTTGGTCAAGATCTTGGTGAACTTGTATAATACTTCAAGTTTACTGTCATTTTGTTTCTTTTATCTTTACTGTGATATTTACATTCTAAGCTTTTATAATATTGTGATTTATAGATGGATATAGGGAGCCAATATATCTCGTTCTTATCAATCTGGTACCTCAGCCCCCCATCTCTTTGTAGAAAGTCTCTTTGAATATGTATGTGATCACCTGAAACGCTTTCTGTCGGTGATCGATCTGTATTATATTTCTGACGCACATGAGAAGGAAACGACGCACCTCTCCAATCCGGCATACACCTTCTCCAATGACATGCAGCTCCAAAAAGCCTTTCAGCTTGAGAGGGAAATATCAACGAACTGGAGGTGGTGGAAGAGAAAAGTAATATATATATGAGGTACACTTCCTTGGGAATTTGGGAGAGAGAAGAGATTATAGGATTTTGGAGAAACAAGAGAAGAGATATTATAAGATTTTGGAGAATTGATTCGAGTGAGTGAATTTTCTAAAATTTTACAAAATTAAATTATTTATTTTTCACTTATATAAATATTTTACTTTTCAATTTTAATTTTATTAGTATTTAGATTGAGATGAAAATTATATTATTTTTATATTATAATTTAGAATTTTATTGGAATTTATATTAAATATTAAAAATAAATTAAAATTTATCAAAAAAGTTTATGATTTTAGATTAGAAAATTTTGAGTTATTTTGAGAATAATAAAATTTTTTTTTTGGTTTTTTTTTTGGTATTTATATAATGTAAATTTAATTAAAAATAATTTCAAACAAAAATTATAATTTAGAAAATTAATATTTATTCATATGTGTTGGGACGGGCAAGGCTATGGTATTATAAACAAGAAAGGATATAAAAGAACATATTATATGCAATGATAGTTATTTTTTATTAGCCATGGTTAAGCTTCTCTTGTGTGGCTGCCTGAACGGGCTTGGAATAAATCATGTTTTGTATGTCGTTGATGTTTTACTTCACAAAGTACAAATACACATATGAAAAAAAAAATACACAAAAATTATGATTAGATCACATCAACAATAAGGACACTTGTGTTTATGCATAATTTTGTTATCCTTTTGTTTACCGTTCCAAGGACACCTTGTTGTGTCACAAGATGTGAGAGTGGTTAACATATGGAACACGCTATATTTTGGAAATTTTTGAGACTAGTTTTCACTATCCATATCTATTCTATAGGTTACCAAGTACACTCCATGATGAGACTCGATAGACTTTTCACCTCAAGCTTTATCGTTTGACGTATGATCCCTTGGACAAGGTAACATGGTTCTTATTCCTCTTACTCTTTTCATAGTGTCTTCATTGTACTAGCGGGAGACATGTGGATCACAAAGAGGTGGTTGTTAGATCTCATCAATTCCGAGCAAGGGATTGGGTTGAACTACAAGAGATGTCTCTTAGGACTACATGTTTTAGGAGATAGGTTTTGCCACATCATACCACATAGTACACTTGATTGCAATGGTGTATGACATTGGATCAGGTGGGAGAGTTTAGAAGAGGAACGTGAGCGCTACACCTTTTGTCTATGGTTAGTCTCACCGATGAGACTATCCCTTCTCTACGCTCACTACATCCTAGGTGGCTACAACAATAGCAAGGGAAGATATTCCTACGTCAATTAGTTAGTTGTTAGGTGCTAGTCTACTTCTTATAATGGAGAAGTACACAAGGGGGATTAGACTAATTGCTATTGGAGATAAATTTTTCTGTTTGTTTGGTTAGCCACACCATTTTCCTTCAATATCATCTTCTCATCCGAGAGAATCTCCGTCCACATTAGTCTAGAATAGCTACAACTAGAGGTTGTGAGGCTATATCTCTAAGCATCATAGCACTCTTAGATATCCATCCGGAGTGGATCATCCTACATGTGGATGTTGAGAATGCTTTAATAGCATCTCTCTAGCATCCATCTTTAGTGAGCTCAAGGAGGCCGTTGGATCCTTGGCGAGTCTCATTCCTTTTGCGCAGTCATTCTATGGCTCTCTTGATTCACTTTACTACAAGCATGGTCGGTCACATGAGGGATTCAATGTCTTGGAGTTAGTTGTTGGTACACAATAGAAAAATCCTCTAGGGGGATCTTTGTTTGCCATGGCTCACTTTAAAGCTCTCTTATCTACTACTTGTGTAATACTAGTAGCTAGACATATTATCTAGAGTTAAAATTTGGCTTGGTAATATCTAGAAGGATGTTATGTACAATGGGCTAGGTAGATCAAACAAAGGTGTCACCAAAAGAGTACTTCTATTAATAGAGCAAAAGCCAACAATAGCCTAAAAACTTTAGAGCCAATTTTGGAGGCCTAACCAAATGAATTACGTCTCAAAAATAGACAAATTCTCCACCCTCAAGGAAAAAAGGCTTGACTTCTCCCCTGTATTATTTGTCTCATTGAGAGATTTCCAATGGTACCTCACACACGTGATTATTAGCTCCTTACAAGAAGATTCCCTAAAGATTCCATATGATCAATTAGATAGGACAAGGATTGACATGTCACCCATCCAAAAAACTAATCCAAGGATGGAGTTCACTAATAGGTCACCAATCCATATATCTGATCCAAGAGTGGAGCTATTTTGAGGAGATCTGTTTTGCTATGTACTAAAGAGAATGTGCTCCTTTGGGGCATCAAAGGATTGAATATTAGATTAGTGTTTCTCTTTTGATCTCTCTTGGAAAGTTCTTTTGTCATTGGAGTATTACAATGGTATCAGAGCGGATGTTTTAATCCAAGAGAGTGAATCACCCCTCTTGGAAGAATATGAGCTACAGAAACTAAGTAATTTGAGTAGAGAACATAGTGCAATTGCTAGACTTATGAGGGAATTGTTTTAGAGAGCGGATGGGATGGAGGCACCGGGAGGATAATTTCATGCACCTAGCTTCCCATTCTTGAATTATTCCACATCAAGATTATGTACATCCAACGTGAGCAAATGAGAGGATCTTTAGTTTATCACTTTGGAGTAGAATTCATGTACAGAGTGATGAATTCACCAAACCTGGTGATTCTACCTATGGTGGTATACGACAAAGAGTGGAATTTGATAATCTATATTCTATAATGATATTATGGATCTGAATGTACCGAATCTTCACCCTTTCAATATGTAAGTAAAAATCCATTATGTAGTTAGACAAAAAGTGATGTTTAGGGATTTTGTAATCCGTAATTTTGGTAAGGAATATTATCAACAAGTGATAACCTCTGAGGTCCCCATGGTAGTCCCCATAGTTTAGGCACCCTCCCAAGTGATCATTCTAACCTCTATTGAAGTAGGAAGTAGCAATTGAACATTGGCCATGTGTAGGAATCATGGATCCGCAATTGTAGGAGTTGATACAAGAAATGTAAGGGATATTGGACAAGTTTTGAGAAATCAAGATGACCATGGAAGAATTGTAAAATCAAATATGTACCATCAAGAATGATCAAGTAATGCAAGAAGGAGAGCCATCTCAAAAACCAGCACAAACAATCAAAGTACTTGGAGAGTTATGCATGCCGATGACACTGATTCCAATCAACAACCAAGCCACATTGTTACTACGAATCAAAAAGATGTGCAACATTGAGCCTCACAAGAGAGAACGTCCCATGGGAGTAGTTAAAATTTGGATTCCAAGAATGAATTGATACCTTTGATTGTTCACAACTAAGATCATTGATCATTTTGCAGGTGTGTTTGCATGTGAGTACTTGATCCATAAAGCACTCACATGGTATGACGCTTGGGAATGATCATTGTTGGTAGAAGGAAGAGAGTTCACTTGGACAGCCATGCAAGAAGGGCTGCTCAAGAATTTCCAATCAGTGGATTCCGTGCAAAAGGCCCGAACTAGACTCAGGAGGTTGAAGCTCAAGAATAGCATACAAGAGTACGTGGAGACAAACCTAGATCTATAGGTTGCGATAATCGATATGAGTCTAGCCAAAGCTCTTGACAATTTCAAGAGAGGATCGAAATAGCAGATTTGCCAAGAGGTAATGGTGCAAAGTCCTCATAGTGTTTTTGAAGCCGTTGCTTGTGCTCAAAGAATAGTAGGGGTGCTTGGAGGAGGTGAAGCGATAACATCAATGCAAAACTATCGAGCAGAGACACACCATTTTGGTGGACCAATTCTTATAGAATTAGATAACATTCTATTTCAATACAGAGGAGTAAGACCTCTCCAAGGAGAATGTAGATGGGTCAAAGAAAGGAGAGAAGGAGTCCTATGGAGAGAAGGCGCTCAAGCAAAACAACAATGATGTTATAATTGTGGGTGAATTGAGCACATAGCCATCAATTGTCATGCTTGTCATCTTAGAGGCCCTCAACCTCTATACAAGCGACCTTTGAATCACATGGAGAGACAAATTGAAGAGGAAGATATAGAAACCCATCAGAAAACAAAGATTTCCAGTAAATGTACCTCATGGCTTTACTGGCTTGGTGAAGAAGAGTTAAAGTGGAGGAGGAAGCGGATGAGTATGCAGAGGAGGAAGATAAATGCATAATTAATTGTTGTAAATGGAGTGCTAGAAGGCAATCCGGTGAGAGTGTTGATAGACCTTGGGGCAATAGAGAATTTCTTGTCTTGCTTTGTTGTAAAAAGGTTGGGGATGGAATTAGAGAAGGATAAGAAGGACTAAGTAAAGTTACCGAATGGTCAGATAGAGAAGATTGATTTGTTACTTAGAAAGGTAATACTCTCTATAAGAGGATATCAAGAAGCAATCGAGTGGCAAGTGACACAACTAGCTCGTTACAATGCAATTTTAAGTATACCATGAATGGAGCACTGCAATCCCCTAGTGGATTGGAGAAAGAAAATAGTGAAAACTAGTTAATGGAAGATCTTTGGAATTAAAAGAAGATTACAAAGTCAAAAGCTGCCTATAGACATCATAGCCTATGTGTATCATAAGGACCTTACTACTTGCATAGCTAAGATATCTTAGGTGGAACATGGCAGATTTCTCCTTTCGATACTATTGGGACCTAACACCATTTTACCTCCTTTGTCTCTTACTCGTTAGGTTTGATGGGGCCTTCCCTTTCTTTCGGGATTGGGATTTGGTAGGTTTTGCAAATCGCATTAGTATTGGTTTGCTTAATGGCCATCATGAAAGCATAGACGACTCGGATCTGGAATCAATCTGTAGGGGGTTGAACCGGAACAGGTTCAAACTTCATTCAGCCCATAAGTCGATATAGGTGCACTCAGAGTAATGATAGAGTGGGATGCGCTCGATCTAGAATGGAAACTCAAGTCGTTATGTAGAACTGCACTGCAGTTTTATTCCTGAATGCTATTAGTTTGGTATAAAGACGAGTTGAGATTAGCATTAGTGGGCATCGATTGCCTCATGGTGCTTATGGAATCGCCCTGCAGATTAGTCATGTCATTACTCGATACCATAACAAGTAACAAACAGTACTCATAGTAAGGCTTTGTGGCGCGCAGATCCATTGTTTGCTTTGCTACTAGATAAGAACAGGAGGGAGAAGAGAATTGTACTTCAGAATGTGGGTGGTAGAACAAGCAAAGCTTCTGGGGCGGTCGTGGGAACTATCCTCAAATTCATGCGCCGGTTGTTAGCAGATTCTTAGTGACCGAAAAATTTGCAGATTCATTCGTCTCGCGACCCTTCGAGAACCTTCACGTATTCACATGCGAACTACCGAAGGGATACCACGCACAGTTATACAGTTTGTGTCTGGTCAGGACTGATATTGTGGAAATATGAAATCAAACTCTTGGAGAGTTAGGTATTGAGATACAAAGTAAGGGTTTTGCTGTTTTGTAACGGTTTTGCTTCGATTCCGAAGGTAACGTCAACCGAAGAAACCTGGAACCAAACCCTAAACTCCACACAGGGTGAGTACAGCATCGCCGCGGGTGGATCAACGTTCGGACTCAAGGACTTCGAGAAACGATAATAGCAACGAGGTGAGAACTAGACATATGGACAGATGATAATCGAAATTCAGACTGTACGGAGATTTCCAGTATCTACAACTAGAGCGATTAAGTCCCGGAGGAGTACAATTTGACAAGAGCTGCAGTGAAAACTTGAGATGCACGCAGATTCCTGCTGTACTTAATTTGACCCTGGACCAACTGCAATGACTCACAAGTTCGTATATTACACGTGTGGTAACATGTTCTCTACGTCCACTCCGGGTGGCTACAAGTGTTTTATCAGTATCCATCAGAGAAATTCGATGGCTTCAACTACGTTTTCCCACTTACGTCGGCGGAAATCCAAAATCTGTGTAAATAAATTGTCCCGCCCTTCACATTTCAGCTCCTTTCTACAGTTACTCCAGGAACAAATTAGTAACACTTGCTGGGTAGTTTAGTGTCCCCGGAGTGGTTGTGCATCCATCCGATTGAATTCTCCAGCGAGTAAGCTTACTGAATCTAAAATCTGGTGACCTAGGGATCCCCCTCGACGACATTAATTACAAAACATCAAACTCCATACACCTACCAGGAAGAAAGGTCGAAGTCGATGTGTTTCTCGATGCCAAAAGCTTAACTTGATCATTTCATGTCAGTGAGTGCTATTCCTTTAACGACAGATATATCTTACAGTACTTCGAGTACTGCTACTTCCATGGACTCCTGGTTCAATCTGGATCTTCTTATGAGCTGATAAGCCTCACTTCTGGTGATATTCTATGTGCTTACTACGTTTACACAAGAAAATGTATATTAAACAGAAGCAGGAACTAGTTTAAAAACTCAACGGGGAGAGCACAGCAGTTCTGAAATTTGTCCTCTGATTTTACCCGGGAACCACATGCAACATAAATGCAACATATTTTTCTCTAGTACTGGGTGTACGTGATACAGTGTCTTCAGATGAGAGTGGTCATTTACTTATTATGCATCATTCAACTTCAATAGGAATTCTGTACAACAATATATTGAACTTGACATTGAGGTCAGGAAAGTACAGTAAGTCATACACTGTAGCGATCCTGCGAGGAACAGCTAGACAATCTGAGTATGAAATGTGCAAACGCGTGCCAGTCGATCATGAAACGTGTTACATTCTCGTCTCATGATCATCATTCATTCAATAGTCCAGTTACTGTGGACCAGTTGATTTTATGTAGCTACTAGCTACTATTACTACTATAGAGGGAAAACCTTCGAACGTGAAAGATGAGGACAACTAACTTAAAGCTTGATCTTCCTGGGTGACGGCAATCCAGCCTTAGTTCCTTATGCAAGTTTCAGCGAGTGATTGAGGCTATACTCTACCTTTCGAACATGCGAGTACTTAAAACGCTACGATCGACATGAAGAACCCGCATGCGAGACCCGATCGCAATCGCTCAACTTTATAATCTGGCTGCGAAATGCTAATCTTCAATATGTATACAGTCGATTGCGAAATCCATTATCCTACGTCGATGAATGACATATTATCTATCCTGAATAATTGAGATCCTCAAGATGAGCAATGAGTAATCAGGTATCGAACAATGTTCGCTAGACAAGTACAGCACATCAACGCTTGTTTCGTTTTGCGTCTCTTACCTACGCTTGGGCACCTGTGCATAGTTCTCACGTCCACGCATATACACCGACAGGAACGCAATCTGAGCTCACGAGCATGTTCACCATACAACTGGCAATTGCCGCTACCTGCTTCAACTACCGAACATGCTTAAGCATACAGTCTCTGACAGCAATATTTCCTCCACTGCATCGAGTTTCGTCTACTGTAGCAAGAGCAGATGCCTTTCATTACTGCTCCTGGATCCCTTATGCCTTGTCATATGAACACATGCCCATCTAAACTCGTGGTCACAACTCACGGAAACTGCAGCAAAACTACTGTTGCAAAAAACATGGTGCTCCTCGTTGCGTGAGCATTGTGGTTGTCCGATGCGCGACTATGACGCTTCAAATGAAGGTCCCTTGGAGTAACACAACCCTAGGTGCGTGGAAACAATTGAAGTCCGAAGTTTCAACAACCACATGCAGTTCTCAATCCACTGTACTCTTATGTAAACTGCCACAGGAGAAAAATAGGAAGTAGGTTGAGAATGAAAATTGTAATCCACTCATCTCGAGATCTGTAATACGGAAGTTTGAGCTTATAATTACTTTATATAATGTTTTTCATGAAATAATTTTTAAAAAGTCTTTTAAAAAGATTTTTTTCTAAACGGTATACCTAACTGATTATTTAGACTAATGAAATTTTTAACGGTCTATTTTTTTTATATTAATATTACATTTTCATTTTTTTATGATATCTCTTGTATATCGCTTATGTATTCTATTTTTATATGTGAAATTTATGATTGCCTATATATGAGTGATAAATTATTAATTTCATATTTTTGTCCTTTTGTTAAAAATCTGACTTTTTATCTAAATTTCTTCTTTTTTAAACCAGAAAAGATAATGACTAATTGTAGTATGTACTTTCCACACTTGGCCTTACTATAAATACTAGCAAATGAGACTCCACCGAGCAATGATAGGCAACCTAAAAGAGGAAAATAATTATCAAAGAAAAGTTTTAATAACTTTATTTATATTAGAGTTAGAATTACAATGTTACCTAACTAACATTTTCCATTAACATTAACATTGGGAGACATGACTAAACCAAGCTCGATGAACCTTCCTTATCCTTGCAAGCTCCGATTAATCTTTTTAGGGCATAATAATCCAAATTACATAATCAATCATCACTAATTACATGATAGTTTGTGTCTTTGGATCAATCAAGTTTTGGTCTAATGACACAGATTTGTTTATGTGGAAATATGATCTTTTAATAAAGGATTTATTTAAAATGGTAATTGTCTTGTTCGTGGTAACAACTACCTCTCTACTTGTATGTGTAAAAGACCAAGATTGAAGAGAGAAATAGTAGAATGGAAGCTCACATTGGGATATTGGAATGAATGAAAATTACGAATGCTTAGCATGAGTTTCGGCTGTGGTATTTATAGGTAGCATACAAGACCCTTGAGAAACTTCTCAAGTAGTTTTCTTAAACTATTTTCTTAAAATGTAAGCTAAGTTAACCAGGAAATTTCTCAAGAAATTTCCTTCTAGAAGTCGCATACTTGGCGTGCAAGCTAAGCTAGTTGAAACCTTCTAAAAACTTCCTTCTAACAACTACTTACTTGAGGTGCAAGCTAAGTTAACCCGGAAGCTTCCCAAAAAACTTCCTAGATACCTTCAAAATATTCTAGGCTAATTTGTCTTATTTGCTACTTCATTAGCCCTACTTACTTCGTTAGCCCTACTTACTTTGTTGCTAAACTCCATATTGTTACATATTCCCCCATTGCTAGTTTGTGATGTCCTCGTCGCCAATGAAGCTTTGAATTCTTGGATGGTCGTTTTGTGCATTCTGGAGGTAAGAAAGAGGTTCCCATGTGGCATCATGGAGGGGATACCCTTTCCAAAGGACCTTGTACTCCATATGTTGTCAACGGTCTCGTTGAATATGACGACGCGCAAGGATATAATCAACTTTGTACTCCTCATGATCATTGATAGGATAGGAGGAGGGGGAGGTTGGACTCAAGAGGAAAAGGAAGAGGGGTTAGGAACAAAGGGTTTCAACTTGGAAACATGAAAGATAGGAAGGATACGCATATGACAAGGCAAGGCAAGTTGATAAGCAACAAGAGAGACAATTTGGGTGACATCAAAGGGTTCTATTCAATTAAGGGCAAGTTTACAAACTTGGGTATCAAGGAAGAGATTGAGGTTACTAGAGGATAACATGACTTTATCACAAACTTCAAAGGTGAGATCACGATGATGGTGGTCTGCATATTACTTTTGACAATTTTGAGCAACAAGGAGGTGAGATTTGGCTTGTTGGAGAGATTGGGATATAGTGGTCAAGAATGTTGAAGTATGAGGAACCTAAGATGGAGGGGGAGCAAGAAGAGAATCTGGAACAAGCAGATCTTGGCCAAAATTGAGAAATAAAGGAGAAAATTGGGTGCTTGCCTGTTTGAAATTGTTATAGGTAAATTCTGCAGCTACAAGACATTCATCCCAATTGGTATGGTGGACATTGACAAAAGCACGCAACATATCTTCCAATGTATGATTTGCACGTTCAGTTTGTCTATCAGCTTGAGGATGATAGGCCGTGGACAAAGCAAGCTTGGTGCCGAGTATTTGGAAGAGTGCTTGCCAAACTTCCTGGTAAAATCGAGTATCACAATCAGAGATGAGTACACGTGGCATCCCATGATGCTTGAAGACATTGTCGAAGTAGATTTGCATTAAGGTTGGAGCATCCACTATATCATAGGTTGGTGCCAAGTGGATTTGCTTACTAAGCTTATCTACAAACACCATGATTGTTGTGTGTCCTTGCTTTGTCTTGGGCAAGGATGTGATGAGATCCAAGCTCACATGCTCCCATTGAGTGGATGGAATGGTGAGTGGTTGAAGGAGTCCACTTGGCTTTTGGTTGCTAGCATTGTTGCATTGGCAGCTCTCACACGATCAAATTCTTGAACATCTCGAGTCATGTTGGGCCACCACCATTGGTGTTGGAGGGTACCCAAGGTCTTGTCCACACCCATGTGACTAGCTATGGGTAAATCATGGGCTTCTTGAAGGTGCACAAGTCAAAGATCACCTTTGGCTGGAACATAGATCCGGTCCTCATGGAATAGAAGGCCCTCCTTGATGGAGAAAGTGTTGTACTCCTTATCACATGATGTAAGGCAACCATGTACCATTTGGAAGTAGGGATCTTGTTGTAGAGCTGATTGAAACTTGTTTTGGACCTTGGAGTCAATTAACATTGGTGTAATTGCCTCTATGATGAGAGGAAGAGACTTCAAATCATGTCGTTACGATAAAGCATTAGAGATGATGTGGAACCAATTTGGTTTGTGCTCTAGTTTGATGTCAAACAATTGGAGTTGTTCCTCCCATTGATGATGTCGACTCTTCATGTGTTCCAAGTGTAAGGTCTGTAACAATGGTTTGTGATCAGTTTGCATGATCATTTGTTTCCCCAAGAGGTAATGCCTCCATACCTTGGTGGCATATATCATTGCAAGTTGTTCTCAATCTCATGTAGAGTAGTTTCTTTCAGCCATATTGAGTCGGCGAGACACAAAGGCAATGGGATATAGTCCATCTAGGTATTCTTGTTGCAACATGGCTCCAATTGCAAAGTTAGAAGCATCAAAATCAACCACACAGGGTAGCTGAGGATCATATGGTTGAAGAATGGACCTTGAAGACACCATATGTTTCAATTTCTGGAATGCTTCTTTGTGCTTGGTGATCCAATGGAAGCTCAAGTCCTTCCACAAGAGGTCAGTCAATGGTGCAGCCACTTGAGCATAATAATGGATGAATCGTTGGTAAAAACTGGCCAGCCCATTAAATGCTCATACTTTTATAACATCCTCTGGAATAGGCCAATCAGTAATAGCCTTGATTTTCTCCTCTTCCATTTTGATCCCCTCCAATGAGATCTTGTGCCCAAGAAGGTAACTTCCTTTTGCCAAAAGGCACACTTTGACTTCTTGTGGTAAAATTTTCATTGTGGTAGTCGTCTTAGAATTTCTCGCACGTGATTCATGTGTCATGCCTCTATCTTGCTATAAAATTAAGATATCATCCAAAAACACCACCACATACCGATCCAATAGTCCATCTAACACCCAATGCATCTGATCTATGAAGACATACCGATCCAATAGTCCATCTAACACCAAATGCATCTGATCTATGAAGACTGTTGGAGCATTAGTGAGCCCAAAAGGTAAAACTCTCCACTCAAAATGCCCATACCTTGTGCGAAAGGCCATCTTTTGCACATCCTCCCTATCAATGGAGATTTGCCAATAGCCGCTACAAAGATCCAGCTTGGAAAATTATTGTGCTCCATTCAATTGATCAAGCAAGTCATCAATCCGAGTCAATGGATATGCATTCTTCACTATTTGCTTATTGAGCCCATGACAATCAATACAGATATGAAGTCCTCTATCCTTCTTTGGAACGAATAGTACCGGTGCTCCCCAAGGAGAGGTATTGTGTCGTATGAAGTCCTTCTCCAACAATTCCATCAATGTTTTTCATAACTCCTCCAACTCCTTTGGTGAGAGCCTATAGATTAGTCTACTCATTGGAGTTCTCCCAAGCAATAACTCAATCTTGAAGGGCATACCACGATCAGAGAGTAATCTCTTTGGCAGATCATCCGGAAACACGCCCGCAAACTCCTAAACTATCTGATTAACCATTGCTTGATGAGGCTCTTGACTCTCCTTAGATTGTCCTTGTGCAATCTGCTTGATCCACACTGCAAAAACAGATTATTTTCCTCCAAAGCTTACTCTATGGATGTTTCACTAATAAACTTCCCATCTAGGGACTCATTTCTCTTCAAAACTTGCTCAGTGGTTGCTTTCCTGGCAAACTTCCCATCTTGGGGCTCCTCTCTCTTCAAGGCATGCTCTATGGCTACCTTCTCAACAAACTTCCCATCTTGGGATTGACTATTCTTAGGTGTCTTACTCAAAGGTGCCAGACTACCCAATCAGAAATTCTTACCTTGGTGTTGTACTTGAATTTGTTGTTAGGTCCAATCAAATTGAACCTTATGAAGTTCAAGCCAAGGTAGTCCTAGAATGACATCATAATGTAGAGGTGTCACTACAAACCTCATACACTCCAAATACTCTTTCTCGATCTTAAAAGTAACAAGATGTGAGGTATAGAATATAAAACTCTTTCTACCATCCGCCATCATCAATCTACTTCTAATCACTGGCTTGATAGGAATACCCAATTCCTTTGCTACTTGCATAGACATGGAATTATCTAAACTTCCAGAATGAACCAAAATCCTACAACTTTGATTAGATATTGTACATTGCAAGTGAAGCAAACTTGCATAGGTCAAGCCTTCAATCCCATTGGAAAAAATCAAGCTCCTAATAGGCGGCTTGAAATCTCCTATTGGGATTCCTTGTTTCCTTGATCATTCTGTTCCACAAACTCCATCTAGGCAACTTGTTGAGGTCACACATTCCTAAGTGGACATTCAACAATGGGATGTCCAACTTGGCAACAATAAAAATAACCTCCATTTTATTGCAATCTTTCTCTATTCACTGTACCAAGTAGTCTCCGTTGGATAGCATCAATCTCCATTGGTGCTGGTTCTTTCACTTGTTTGTAGTGTACTGGTAAACTTTGTGTAGGTCGAGGTCAAGACCAAGTTGTCGCAACCAAGGAATCAAGCACTCAGCTAATTGCATGGCTTCTTCTACATTTTGTGATTCCCACATGGTCACCTCCAATTTGGTTTGTGACTTCAATCCCTGCACAAATGGATTCAAAACTTCACCTTCTTGTATATCTAGAATTTGCATGATGATGTTCTGAAATTGTGTGATGTTCTGAAATTGTGTGATGTAGCTCCTTATTGAGCCAATCTGCTTCAACTCCGCTAATTTATCTTGTGCGGCTCGGGTGGCATTTATACTTTGAAATAGACCAAGTATTGCATCCTTGAATTTTGCCCATGTCAAAATTGGTGCAACAATCTGTCATTCAGCTTGCTCCACTCGAAATCGCCACCAAAGTTTTGCCACACCATCCAATTGGCTAGAAGCCAAGAGAATGTGTTTCTGTTCATCTTGAAGATTGGTGGCTTCAAAGTAACATTCGCAATCAAACAAAAAATTCAGCCATGGTACTGAGAACATTCTTGCCTTCAAACACCTTGGGTTTTGGAAATTGAATACAATATTCTCCATCTCAAACTGACGCTCTCTCTTTATGTTCTTGTCGTTGCTAGTCTTGTTCATCCAACAATCAAGTAAGGTGCTCGATTTGTTGCTACATTGCAAGGATAACATCCAGTATTGCCGACATAACTATTACTTTATCTCATTACTTCCAATTTATCTACTTGATTAATACATAGTTACAACACGTCCACCGTTCTCCATAAGTTACAATTAGAAGTATCAAGGGTTCCTCAAACAAGGTGATCATATGTAGAAAATCATACCCAAAGCACGAGGTGATGAATTGTGTGAAATAATGCTTGGGTAATATTTGGATGTGAAAATCCCAATGGTTTGGCGGAAGTGGATTCGGTGGTCCATAAATTCCATCCATCCCATTTCTGCTCTGATACCAATGTAAAAGACCAAGACTGAGGAAAGAAATGAGAGAATGGAAGCTCACATTGGGACGTTGGAATGAAGGAAAAATCCAAATGTATAGCATGAACTTCGGCTTTGGTATTTATAGGTAACATACAAGGCCCTTGAGAAGCTTCTCAAGGAGTTTCCTTGAGCCATTTTCTTAGAGTGCAAGCCAAGTTAACCATGAAGCTTCTCAAGAAGCTTTCTTCTAGAAGTTGCCTACTTGGTGTGCAAGCTAAGCTAGTTGGAAGCTTCTAGAAGTTTCCTTCTAGAAGCTACTTACTTGAAGTGCAAGCTAAGCTAGCTGGGAAACTTCCCAAGAAGCTTCCTAAATACTTCCAAAATATTCTAGGCTAATTTGTCTTATTTGCTACTTTGTTAGCCCTACTCCATATTGTTACCATCTGCCCCTTGCATAGATTTTGTTGTTTGGTACATATTTGGTATAGTCTCTCAAGTCTAATTTCCGCAATTTCTCCATTATTTGGTTTGAGAGAAAAGTACTTGGTACTACTTCAATTGGATCTACTTGGAGACGACTTGATACTTACATCAACTAGGTCACCAAAATTTACACTCTTGGTTGCTTCAATAAAGACTTGTCAAGGACATCTATGTCTTTCTTGGATAAATTATAATTCAAAAACCTTTAGCAATCTCTCTAAATATAATATTGCATCTCCTACCTTGAAGAGAGAAAGTGCGACAGTGTAGGATAACAAGAAGATGGGAATATTCACATCAAGGAGTACAAGGATAAAACATAAAAGGTAAAATGAGGCTAAGTCCCAAGAGTAATGTTATGGGAAATTTACCTCTTTAAAATGTTTGGTCATTCAAGCCTTATAATTTGCAAACTATTGAAACATCCAAAGAAATATCACTTAGTGTAATTATTTTTCTATGGATTACACCTGACAAATTGTAGATCATTCAATAACATGTCTCTTCCTAAAAGTAGATCAATTATAAATAAACATACAAAGCCGAAGAGAATCCGTACATTTGCAAAGATGATCTTTCAAAGATTTTAAGTAGCCAAACTGTACTTTTGTCCTCTCATGTTGCCATTTGTCTACTTAAACATAATCAATTGGTCCATTTAGAAGTAATACCTATATTTTATGCACAAACTAATGTTGCTCATTTACAAGTACAAACTTTACAAATACTCCATCTACTTTTACCACTAGCGTACCTGTAACAATATGGAGTTTAGCAACAAAGTTAGTCGGGCTTACAAAGTAGCACATAAGACAAATTAGCCTAGAATATTCTGGAAGTATCTAGGAAGCTTCTTAGGAAGCTTTTCGGCTAACTTAGCTTGCATCTCAAGTAAGTAGCTTCTAGAAGGAAGCTTCTAGAAACTTCCAACTAGCTTAGCTTGCATGCCAAGTAGGCGGCTTCTAGAAGGAAGCTTCTTGACAAGCTTCCTAGTTAACTTGGCTTGCACTCTAAGAAAATGGCTTGAGGAAGCTTCTTGAGAAGCTTCTCAAGGGCCTTGTATGCTACCTACAAATACAAAAGCCAAAGCTCATGCTAGGCATTCGGAGTTTTCCCACATTCAAGTGTCCCAATATGAGTTTCCATTCTCCTATTTCTCTCCTCGGTCTTGGTCTTTTACATTGGTATCAGAGCAGGGATGGGATGGATGGAGTTTATGGACCACCAAATCCACTTCCGCCAAACCATTGGATTTTCATGTCCAAATATTACCCAAGCACTACTTCAATTCATCACCTCACGCTTTGGGCAGGATTTTCTACATATGATCACCATGTTGAGGAACCCTTGATACTTTCGGTTGTCACTTATGGAGAAAGGTAGACATGTTGTATCTATGTGTTAATCAATTAGATAAATTGGGAGTAGTAGGATAGAGTAGTAGTTATGGCGGCAATACTGGACGTTATCCTTGCGATGCAACAACAAATCAAGCACCTCACTCAATTGTTGGATGAACAAGACCAACAATAACAAGAACACATAGAGAGAGCACCAGTCCGAGATGGAGAAGATCATATTCAATTTCCAAAACCCAAGGTGTTTGAAGGCAAGAATCTTTTGAGTGCAGTGGAGAATTTTGTGTTTGATTGTGAACATTATTTCAAAGCCACCAATCTTCAAGATGAACAGAAATAGATTCTCTTGGCTTCTAGCCAATTGGATGGTGTGGCAAAACTTTGGTGGCGATTCCGAGTGGAGCGAGCTGAGCGACAAATTGTTGCAACAATCTTGATATAGATTGTTTAGGGATGCAATACTTGGTTAAGTTCAAACTATAAATGCCACCCGAGCCCACGAGATAAATTGGCAGAGTTGAAGTAGATTAGCTCAATAAGAGGCTACATCACACAATTTCAAAACATCATCATGCAAATTCTAGATATACAAGAAGGAGAAGTTCTGGATCAATTTGTACGGGAATTGAAGTCACGAACCAAATTGGAGGTGACCATGCAAGAACCACAAAACGTAGAAGAAGCCATGCAATTGGCTGAGCGCTTTGATTCCTTGGTTGCAACATTTTGGTCTCGACCTCGACTTACACCAAGCTTACCAGTACAATACGCATGGGTGGAAGAACCAACACCAATGGAGGTTGATGCTATCCAACGGAGGCCACTTGGTGCAGCAAATAGAGAAAGATTGTGACAAAATGGAGGTTGTGTTTATTGTTGCCAAGTTGGACATTGCATTGTTGAATATCCACTTAGGAATGGGCGACCTTGACAAGTTGCCCAGATGGAGTTTGTGGAACTGAATAATCAAAGAAACAAAGAATCCCAGTAGGAGATTTTGAGGCACCTATTGGGAGCTTGATTAGTTCCAATGGGATAGAAGGCTCGACCTATGCAAGTTTGTTTCACTTGCAAGGTATGATATCTAATTAGGGTTGTAGGATTTTGGTTGATTTTGGAAGTTCAAAGAATTGTATATCTATGCAAATAGCAAAGGAATTGGGTATTCCTATCAAGCCAGTGATTGGAAGTAGTTTTATGATGGCAGATAGTACAAAGGGTTCCTAAAATTCATATGGCCATAACGTTTGCTACAAACCTCCAAATGCTATGATTTTGTTGTCAATAAAAAGAACTTATGAAGCTTCTTTAATGAGATAAAGATCACTCTATTTGAATCTGTAACCATAGAGATATAAATCCTAAAGTGTGCATAGCTAAATTCATCCTCAAAGATGACTCTTCCAAATTGAAGGTTGATGTGAACAAAGATCTTTAGGGCCGCCCCCTTTGTTCCTTGGTGTTTTCAAGGGTGAAACTAAATAATACTACATTAAATGATTTCTTACCTAGACACAATAATATATTCTTTTTCCTTAAAAAAGTAGAACAATGAAACAAAATTGCACTCTTGAGAACATGTGAGCCGTGAGAAAGATATAAAATTATAATAATCAAGATATATAAATAACAAAGAAGAAATGCATATGTATATATGATTTGAAGTTATTAAAATATAATGATATAAAATTATAATAATCAAGATATATAAATAAAAAAGAAGAAATGCATATGTATATATGATTTGAAGTTATTAAAATATAATGATTTTTCTGTTTGTCATATTCAACCATCCTCTTATAGCGTAAATTTTTTTCTTTTAAGTTGTGTGTTTTCAAATATTTATGCATAGATTGTATATTTTAATTCAGTATTAAATTTTATAAGTTTACAAGCTATAAATTTTTAATATGGGATGTACAAGGTATTTCCTCAAAATTTCTAACCCGTATAATTTTATAAAATACTATAAAAAATAAAGACTTCACCTTAACATATTTATATACAACTTGAATTATAATTAAATGTTTCTAACTTCTAAATAACCCACTTACTCATATTATAGAATAAGTCTAGATAAATCATTTCAAATATTAAAGATAAAATTATCATAATCATATAACTAAATCACTATGCATTTTTAAGAAACTAAATAAACTAATTATTAAAAAAAAGAGTATATATACATACATATATATATATATATATATATATATATATATATATATATATATATATATATACATTTTATACATTTTACATATGTATATATATATTTTTTATGTATATATATATACATAAAATTTATATATAGTTTGTAAATACAATTAAAGCTAAATGAAAAATATTTCACAAAAAAAATGAAAATCACAATATCAAACAATTGATGCACTTTCAAAACAAATGGGGTAAAAACAGCAATGTTACCAAAAATAATATTTATAATATTATCTTTCTCAAAGATAGTTTATCTTTGAGGTATATACTAAAACAATGTCTATATTCTTTTAAGTGAGAAATGAACATAAATTGGAAGTACACCTCATATCTCAAAAAACCTTTAGACTTAAATCTAAAGTTATGCTTTCTTATTTGAATCCAAAAAAAAAATCAAGTAAACTATATATCTAACCTCATTAGTGCTACATTAAGATAGTAACCACTAAAAGATTAAATCAAGCTAAAATATGATACTTTTAGTTTATTATAAACCAAAAATATGTGATTTTATATCTTTAAAAATATCCATTTATCAAAATTACTACATATAATTACTACTCAAGTAGAAATAATCAGATGATAATAATGTTTATTTGAGAATTACTCATAATTCTCCATAATTTATTAATATCTTAAATAAAGTTTTTATTAATCTTAATATTTAACATGCTATTAAAATAAATCATATTCAATATATTAGCATGTATATTATTAATTTATCTAGATTTAAGTTTTAATGAATGTTGTAATTATGATCTTGATATTCAAAATATAACAGAATCTCAAATAGGTTTATATAAATGAATAAAATATTATCACATACCACTATATGAATAAGACAAAATATTTAATCTACCTTTAATTTACTAAGCTACTTCTATGTCGTGCGTATATACATCGCTACACAACATCATACACTATAGAAGCACAACTCACACATAAGTCATACATAGACTCTAAAGTGCCACAATAATCAAATTGTTTACCACTCTCAACTCAACTCAACTCAGATCAGTACTTGATCTGTCATTCTATAAACTCCCAACAATTGGGCACTGATTACAGTCAAGCCACACCCACTCAAGCATAGAGAATCCAGGTGACGCTCATTGGCCTCTGTCCACCATAGTCAGGAACTCGAAGGCTCAACATCAGAGAAGTGAGCTCTCTAGAGTTGCACTTCGAAAGTATACCCTCTGGACTCGAGTTAGGTCTGAACCCTAACGGTCCCGCTGACGGCACACTCGACGGTGCAAACGGTGCAAAGTGATGGTGGGCCCCACCGTCAAGTCATGTAATACTCCGAGGATAGGAGACCTGAAGAGAAACACACCATGAGAAACACACTTTCACACTCAAACTCCGATGCCCTAAAGGAGCACCTTCTCTTTATTATACAAGCAAAGCGGATCTCCAATGAAGCTCCACCATAGGATTAGGTGTATAGATAGGTGACATGTCAGCAAGCTCCACCCTTGGATTACTTACTTGGATGGGTGACATGTCGGTCTTGGTCCTATCTGGTTGGTCAAACAAGCTTTGACAGGAGGGAATCTTTTAGGGAATCTTCATATAGGAATCTCAGAATCTCATGGGTGAGGTACCGTTGGAAAGCTCTCGATAAGACAAAGCAGGGGGAGGGAAGGCCAAACTTTCCTCTTTTAGCACAAGGGAAAGGAAGGGGGGGAGGGGGGGGGAGGGGGAATTTGCACATTTTTGAGGCCTAATTCATCCATTTAGGCCTCCAAAATTGCCTTCAAAGATTTCAGGCATATTTCAATTCCAACTCTATTAGTAGAAGTCTCCTTTTGGTGATACCTCTTTCTGATCTATTCAGTCCATCTTGTGTAACATCCTTCCAGATATTACCAACCCAATTCTCACCTTCAAATCATATGTTTAGCTATTGGTTCTAAGGTTTTCAAATCTATTTTGGTTTTCTACACTATTAGTAGAAGTACCCTTTTGGTGATACTTCTATCTGATCTATTTTAACCATCATGTATGACATCATTCCCGATGTTACTAAACCAAATTTCACATCTAGATCATATGGCTAGCTCTTGGTATTACAAGTCAGTACCCCAAACACAAAATCTGACCGTCAAAGAGTAGTCTCTGAGGAATTGCTAAAATAACTCTAACTACTATCACTACAACTCCAATGTCCGAGCAATCTAGATGTGACACTGCAAATGGCGTGACAGCTATCATGCGGACATACATCGCTACACAACATACATCACTGTCAACGTCATACACTATAGAAGCACAACTCACACATAAGTCATACATAGACTCTAAAGTGCCACAATTGCCCCACTAGTTGGTGGTTAGGTCCCTCTAACTCCAGATAGCCATCTACTCTATGTATATGGTATACCCTATAATGGGCAAAGATCAGGAGCTTGGGTGCTATGGAGCCCCATCGTTAGTCGCCTGCTTGCTATCTATACCATATAAAGAATGAACTAGCTATAGATCAAATACATCTAGGACATAACCATTGTCCCTGAGAAGCCACCATGAGGGGAGGAGTCATACATGCCATATGCCATCCTCTCAAACAGCTATCACACACTAACATAGTAGCAGCTCCACCAGAAGAGCCACATAACATACACCTCAAGCCTGCACGTACAAGTGCCAAGCTTGGGTCCATAGTACCATCAATGTTTGGGAGGTGGCATGGCCCACAATTGCGCACATGATCCTTCCAAACAACACCATCACGTCCTTCCAACACAAGGACTCCAAATGGCAAAACCTCACGCACTCTCAAGATAGTACGGCCTGTCGAAACATCAAGTGTCGTCGATGTTGTCAGCTGTAGATATACATAGTCGCTTGGATGAAATCGACGGATCAAGGGTCTATAACCTCCTCCTCAAATGGTAACATAACATAAAGTATCTCTATGCTGAGCAATCGCCAAGTTCTCAAAGGCCATTGACATCACTCTCCAAAAGATCTCTGCCCGCTGAGAACATGCGCTCATCCATACATCGGGGTCATCCAAGTCCAAAACTACAGTAACATCTAAATGAATGGCTGCAGGTAACTCTTGATCTCATCCATAGAGTAGAAAGTACGGAGAGAAGGATGCTAAAGAGGCTTGCCGGCTGAACCGATAGCCCATGGCCAACCAAGGTAACTAGAGATCCCAATCTCCCAAGTGGACTCTCTACAAACCATACTTTCGCAATCCTCTCTTTGCCGTCTGAACCACTCTCTCTGCTAAGCCATCTGCCTCAAAGTGATCTCAGGATGTAGTATGATGATCAATCAAAGCTTTGTCACACAAGACCTGAAACCCTCCCAAGAACTTTGTACCCTGATCAGTCAAAACCTCAACTGGTGCACCAAAATGACTAAGAACTCGATCCAAGAACGAGTAAGCGGTCCCTTCACTAGACTTGTCAAGAAGTACCACCAACTCAATCCAATTGGAGAAGTGCTCCACCATCACCAAACACATACCGATGATGTCTCACAGTTAGTGGTAAAGGTCCAACAAAGTCCAAATTCCAACGATAACCCAATCCCATGATAGGTAATGGGTGTAATTGTGGCGTAGGAGCATTGAATGATGCTCTAACTCGGTCACAAACCACACATCTGGCAACAAACTGCTGTACCTTGGTCTGCATACCGCGCCACCAATAATGCCTCTAGAGTAAGCTATATGTTTGCTTTACTCCAAAATGTCCTAGCTCCTCATGAGCACGACGGACCAACTGTAGTCTCTGTGCTGGAAGTGGTACTACTTGCACTCTACCATCCTCCCATACACACAAAAAGTGTCTGCCCTCCAATCTAAACCGTTTGGCTCGCTGAAGAACATGGTCTCTCTCCTTGGCCCCAACTATGCCACCCACAACACCAGTGCAAAGATAGTCCATCACTAAGACATCATCATGAATGTCTCGATGAATTGTACCAATATCTTCACTCACTGGATCTATGACCTCAATAACTCCTCTTGCATGCGCTGAGAGAGATACCACCAAAGCCTCTAAAAATATACATAGAAAGGCCAATGCATGCCAACTTGGCACCATCTCCTCATCTGTCTCACCATGCCAACGTGCTCAGGTCTGATCCTGTTGGCTGGGACATGGGTTTCTACTCAACCCATCTGCATCACGATTCACCACTCCAGGTTTGTGAACAACCATGAAATCATACTCCTATAAAATCAAAGCCCATCGTGCAAGCTTCCCTGAAAGCTTGTCGGACTCCATCAACCACTTCAATGGCTGATGATCAGTGATGAGAGTGAAGGGGTTACCAAATAGGTAACATAAAAAATGTGCTATTGCCCACATTGCTGCCAAGCACTCTCCCTCATATGAACTATACTTTGCCTCCGCTGAATTGTTAGAGAGACTAGCATAGGCCACCACAAACTCCTTCCCCTCATCATTATGCTAGGTGAGCACTGCTCCAAGCCCCAACATACTCCAATTAGTATGAACCTGAAATGGTCGTCCTCTGATTGGTCTCCTCAAATTAGGAACAAATGTCAACCTCTCCTTGAGCTCTACAAAACTCTCTCTTATTCATCTCCCCAACACCGCTCATGTGTAAGCTTGGTCAGCTTTGTCAAGGCCTTGGCAATGGCACTGAATCCTCTAACATAGCGGCGATAGAAGTTTGCCAACCCAAGGAATGCTTGCACTCTGCTCACATCCGTAGGCCAAGGAATACGTGCAATAGCCTCCACCTTGGTCTGCTGAACACCAAGTCCTCCGGAGTAGATAGTGTGACCCAAATACTCAACCTACTTGTGGAAGAACCTACACTTCCCAAGATGTAATTTGAGTCCATGAGATCTCAACCTCTCAAACACCTCCAACAACTGTCTCTCATGCTCCTCCACAGTAGTGCTATAGACCAAAATGTCATCGATATAGCACCAAGAAAAATCTAATCCAGCTAGGATCCTATCCATGACCTATTGGAACTCAGCAAGAGCATTCTTCAACCCAAACGGTAAGAACCTCCACTGATATAACACATCCTTGCCATGAGGATCAATAGCCCAAAATGTTATCTTGGAACTTATCCTCCTCTTGTAATACCACAAGCTAGCCATATGATCTAGACGTGAAATTTGGTTTGGTAACATCTGGAATGATGTTATACATGATGGTCAAAATAGATCAGATAGAAGTATCACCAAACAATACTTCTACTAATAGAGCAGAAACCAAAATATACTTGAGAACCTTAGAACCAATAGCTAGACATATGATTTAAAGGTGAAAATTGGTTTGGTAACATCTGGAAGGATGTTACACATGATGGATTGAATTGATCAGAAAGAGGTATTACCAAAAGGGGACTTCTAATAGAGTAGGAACCGAAATATACCTGAAATCTTTGAAGGCAATTTTGGAGGCCTAAATGGATGAATTAGGCCTAAAAAATGTGCACATTCTCCCCCTAATAGAGGATAGGCTGGCTTTCCCTCCTCCCTGGTTTGTCTCGTCGAGAGATTTCCAACGGTACCTTACTCATGTGATTATGAGACTCCTACAGGAAGATTCCCTAAAAGATTCCCTTCGGTCAAAGCTTATTTGACCAACCAGATAGGACCTAGACCAACATGTCACCCATCGAAGTAAGTAATCCAAGAGTGGAGCTTGATGACATGTCATCTATCTATGTGCCTAATCTTATGGTGGAGCTTCCTTGGAGGAGATCCTCTTTGTCTATCTAATAAGAGAAGGTGCTCCTTTGGGGCACCGAATGTTGAGTGTGTAATTTTTGTTTTCTCCCTTCTCTTGTCCTCGGAGTATTACACCTCCCTGATCAGCAATTGATGATATCCCACTTGAAAATCCAAAGTATTGAAGACCTTTGCATGCCCAATCGCATCAAAAATCTCCTCCGGTGTAGGCATGGCATATCAATCAGCCCTAGTCTATCGGTTGATAAGATGGTTATCTCCACACATCCGCCTCTCTGTATATTTGCCATGCATATCCTTCTTGGCTACCATCAATGTCACTGATGCATACTCTCCATGTGAAATCTCCACCAAACCAGCCTCAAAAAGGTCACTACTCCGGCTCTGAATCAATGTCCTCTCCATGTCACTATATCGATAAGGACGTCGGAAAACTGGTGTATTGCTAGTTAGCTCAATCCGTATACTAGGTCCCTTCAGAGCACCCAAATCCTTCATAATGAAGGCAAAACAACTCGTGTGACTCCTCAAGAACCTCTAAACCCTCCGTCTTTCCTCTCCAGTAAGCTTGGGTCCAAGATTTGGCTCCCAAGTATCCTCTGTAACTGTCTTAGGAGTGGAAGACGTACTAATTGGCTGCTACACTGGGCCCTTGGGAGCAATAGTGTCATGCTCCTGACCAGTAGAGGTCCCAACCTATGTGTGAAAAACTCCCTCCACCCTGGCTGCAAGCTCGACACGTCCTCTAGTTGCATCCCTTGTGGACCAAGGGTGTAATCCAAGTAGCCCACGCTCACCAAGATGGACTCCAAGTAGACCACTCTCCCTAGTAGCTACTGGATGTGTCCCAAGAATGCCATGTCCACTCGGTCCATCGCCCCTAGCATGTGCCTAAATTGTCTCGATAGGCACAAGGCTTACAAGTGTCCAAGTGGTGATGCCTATCAAGCGCATCCTACGCTGCTCTGCAAAGCCAAGGCTCACAATCAAAGTCAAACAATTCAGGTCCAGAGCCTGATCTAACACTTGACGCCTGGATGCCTCTGACACTACTAGAACAGTGGTAATACCGGTGTGAAAACCCATCATCCGCTCTCTCTCATCAGCATTGGGCTCCACCAATTGCTGTAATTGTGAGTCCCAAACAAGTCCTGGTCGTCCCTCTCAAAAAGCATAAGAGCTTGGAAAACTCATGAGTGTGGGAAATGCAGCTCTAGGCTGTCCAACTAGGTTCACCACTGCCATAGGTGACCTATCAGCTACTACCACTGTTTGAGATTGATGCCCAATATCCAAGATATCATCAACAAGGATGTGGTCAAGTCGCTGAATCCCATCATAAGCACACTGTAGAACCTCTTTGGGTAAGAGGTTTGTCTACCAAAGATGAAGACGATGAGCCTGTGATCCCACTCTGGCTGCATCTAACAATACAGCGGGTTCCATCCAAGAATGGACCTGATGTGTACATGCCACCACTTTGGTGCGAGAATCACCCATCGAAGGAACATTCTCCAAAAGGTAAGCTGGAGAAATGGACCGATGAACTTGGAGATGTTGTAGTATCCGTAACATCTCCGAAAACACACAAGAACGAGGATCATGAAGACCCAATCCTCTACCAACACGTGTATGTCCCTAACATGGCCATCCAGAAATCACCAAGTGAATAGGCCCATGTCTCTCTAGATCATGCGCCCCCAACAAGGAAATGTCTCCTGGTAGGGCCTTCTAGTAACCTCTGACTGCTGACATCGGTAATAACTCTGGGTACCAATAGGCTAAGTGTGCCACATGATGTAGAGAGACTCGCCTAGCAGTCTCATCTCTCTCTACATACAAGTACATATGTACTCGGATACCCGCCTGTAACACCGTAGCTAGTCCGGTGTTGATCCTTCCAAACAACTCCAATAGGCATACCCCCTCTACTGGATATTGCCAAGCAATGAGTGTGGTATCTAGAGGTGTCAAAGCAATCGCCTCTGGAGGCTCATCCTCAGACTCATCTCTTGATGGTACAAAGGCTCCACTCCAAGCTTGTTGCACCAACTAATCTGCATGCTACTGCAATGCCTCCTCTGAACTCCACAATGGAACATCCAAGGTGGATGGAACAATACCACTCGCAATCCAAAGCTGAGTAATCTCCTCTAGTATTGGAGTATCCTCTGCATGGGCGTTCCCCTCCAACAAGTCACCAGGCCAAGTAACTGCACCACTGAAAGGTAAAATTGATGTTGCCATGGTCCTAGACTATAGTGAGCCAAGACTGCCATTACTGAAGCGTATTGGTAGGCAACATACCCATCCCTCACCACATTGCCAACCAGGTCTATAAGAGGTTGTCTCCTTCCAATAGTCAATGCTGAAAACCATGGGGTATAACACTGCTCCCCCAACTAGCACATCGTATGACTCAGCTATTGTTGCAATAGCCTGAGCTCTCACCACCGAGCTATCAGTCGGATGACCAGGCTGAACATGTATAACAAGCTCCCCATGTGTGATGTACTATGTTGAACCACCACCTAGAGATGTCTGGATCTGAAATGGACACCTCTCCACATTGGTCTTCCGTAACTCTAGACCGACAACTACAGCCTTCCCCAACATAAGGGGCTGTGCACCAAAGTCTAACAAGACTCTCTGTAGTGTATAGACCTTCCTTAAAGGTCCCACCAAACAAAAAATTCCTCTCTGGTTATCCAATAGGACAACACTAGGTGTGAACCGCGCTCTCTCAAAGGCCGGTCTAGCAGGCAACTCCTCCAGTCTAGCTGCTACTGCCTGCCATAAACCACTGGTTGCTGAACGGATCCCATGCTCCTCAACCAAGTCAGCTCCACAATCAACCACCTCTACTCTGGTAGTAGGAACCACATCATCCCTACTCTCACAAAGTGTGGCAGCCAATCGGAACACTGGGGCTGGGTCAACTCCCAATGTAAATATGTCACTGGCCAAAAACAAAGGACACCGCATAATCAGCTAAGCCACCCCCGACATCATGCTAGACTCAGTCCGTGTAGTAGTAGGTGGCTGACTAGCAGGTAGTCCATCATGCACTCCATCACCACCTACCACACCTGCACTGGGACGTCTAGGAACCATGGATGTCGTTTGCAATGCCTCAGATAGCGTGAAAGACTGGGGAAGTCTGACCTATCTCCCAACCTCTCCTCTCTGTAGGTCCAACTTCACTGATGCTCCTCTAGGCTCTAGAGCACGTACTGCACTCCTAGTCACTACTGTAGATGTATCCACCTGTGCTACTGCGCACATGAAGTCCAAAGCATCTCTATCACCAGCATATGAGGTGGAAGCCTCAGCACCCAAATCTGATCTCCTCTAAGCAATAGCCATACTAGCCAATCTCTGCTCCAACTGCTCAATCCAAGTAGCCATAGCTGTGTCAGAAGTAAGAGCAGGTATTGTACCTCTACTAGGTGTAGATCCTCTATCACCACCTCTACCACCTTGTCCTCCATGAATTGGAGCTCCTCTACTACCTGCCATAGCAGCCCTACCACTCCGTAACTCCGGGCATAGGTCAAAACACCGGTCACTCCAAGTGCTAAAACAACCCCTTCCATGCCATGAAAGGTGTGAACAAAGTCGGATTCCGCATCTGTTGCAGATCACACCAACTATCAAACTCCTGGATGAAGTCACCCAACTCAATGGTACCCACTGTACCAGAGTAACGCCTAGGGCCTTTGGGGGCCCCATAAATCTCATCCATGTCCCACAACAACGGTGCAGACACACCAAGTGCACTCTCAACTAAATCGACTCCTATGTCGAACTCCAACTTAGGAGTGCCAAATATGCATCAATTGAATGAGCTTTTGCACACTAGGGAAACACTGAACTTGAATCGAGCTACCAACGATCCACCGAGCTTGGAGATACCACCAACACTCAAAGTTCTTGCATCTGATTTCCCCCTGACTTCACTTCTCTGATGTAATCAGATTGTTTACCACTCTCAACTCAACTCAACTTAGATCAATACTTGATCTCTCACTCTATAAACTGCCAACAACTGGGCATTGATTACAATCAAGCCACACCCACTCAAGCATAGAGAATCTATGCGACGCTCGCCGACCTCTGTCCACCATAGCCAAGAACTCAAAGGCTCAACATCAGAGAAGTGAGCTCTCTGGAGCTGCACTTCAAAGTATATCCCCTGGACTTGAGCTAGGTCTGAACCCTAACGGTCCCGTTGACGGTACACTTGATGGTGCAAAGTGACGGTAGGCCCCACCATGAAGTCAATACCCCAAACACAAACTCTGACCGTTTGAAAGTAGTCTCTGAGGAATTGCTAAAATAACTCTAACTACTATCACTACAACTCCCGTGTCTGAGCAATCTAGATGCGACACTACAAATGGCATGACATCTACAACTATACTTTATGTCTTCATTAGAATTCCATAATTAACTTCTTCACAAAAGAATTAAGGGCTTAAGATGTTACAATGAGAAACAAGACAAGAATGGAAACTATCAAATAATAATTTAACTTCTTTTTATCCTGTGTTGATATATTTAATTGAATAACTTATCTGTTTTATTTTCAAATAAATATCTATATTTTACTTGAATATTGAAGTGTATATACTTGGTGAGTTCTTATCCATGTTATAATGAATTTTATAAATTTTTGAAATAAGAATGAGGGTATGAATAAAATAAAATATGATAAAATCTATACTTGTGTTGTATGCATGGGTGACATGTTGGTTCTGGTCCTATCTGGTTGGTCAACAAGCTTTGACCAAAAAGAATCTTTAGGGAATATTCTAGTAAGAATCTCAAAATTGCATGGGTGAGGTACCATTATAAAGCTCTCAATGAGATAAATAGTGGAGAGGTAAGGCTAGCCTTTTCATCATGAGTGGGGAAGAATTTGCTTATTTTTGAGGCCTAATTCATCCACTTTGGCCTCCAAAATTGGCTCTAAAGTTTTCAAGCTATTTTTGACTCATGCCCTATTAGTAGAAGTACTCTTTTGGTGATACCTCTATCTGATCTACTTAGGCCATCATATATAACATCCTTCCATATGACTACCACCACTCTACTGCAACTCCAATAGAGGGAGAGAAGATAAGAAGTTCTCCACTCCATCTCAACTCCGGTGGCCAACAAGAGGATGTAATGGCATGGGAATCCAAGTGTACATCTATGGTCAAGGCAAACCTAGCAAGAATGCTTTGATAGGGTCCAAAGAGTGTTACCAAGTGTACAAGTGTAGGAAGAACCTAGAGAGATTCTATCGGAGTATGGAAGGAGGTAAGAATAATGGTGGCTTTAGCCCGCATGCAAGATCTCACTCTATGCTATGCAAGGCCAATCTTGACCCATGGAAAATCCATAGAAGATTGTATAGGACACTAATGAGGTGGGATACATAATGTGCTGAGTGCCTAAGTGGAGGAGAAGGATCTTGAGGAAGTGGTGGGGCAATGGGAGTGGGAGAAAGATCTTGAGGAGGTGGCGGTGCAAGAGAGTTGGGTGTGGGAGGTGGTCTATGAAGGGAGGGTGTGGTGGGCTCATGAAATCAAAAGAAGAGATAGGAAGGACACATGGTATGGTATCCTCTATAGGGGAATTATCCTTGGTAGGGCCCACTATTGGTATAGGAAAAGTATGTGACTCAGAAGGAACACCATCTAGATAGAACTGAGCACCTATAGGTGTATGTTGAAAACTTAGATGGAAAGATCTACTCCTTGCTCACACATATAGGATGTGGGTTGTCAAATGAGGAGTGGCACGTATGGTAGTCCTTTATGGCCTTGTGCCAAGGAACAAAGTGGAAGCATCTAGGATAGACAAATGAAAATAGAGGTGCCCAAAGAATACAAAGAGAATGCCATCACAAAAAGTGAGACTTAATAGACAAATATGATAAGTCCAATATTTTTTTTAAACTAGGAAAAGACAAAAACAAGAAAAGAACAAGCAAGTATGGAGAAGGGATATAGAAAACAACAAAGAGGAGAAGTAAGAGAAACATATATATGACCCAAAGTGGCACCTCCGCCTCCTCCAATATCTATCCATAATCAGATCCAACTTCTCCACTTAGCTAACAACCCATTGCGCCCAAGCCTCCTTGCCACAATGAAACCCAAAAGCCCAAAAACCTTGATTTGAGTACTTGTAACCACACATAAGTCTGGCAATTGTTGAGCCTTCTATCACATGCATGAAATTCAGCTCATGTAAACTCTATCTCCCATGGTTCCTTCCTCGACCATTGGATAGTTGGATGTCATTGACTGCATAAGCTCTCAAATTTTACACTCCCAAGATGGTTGCTCCACACTCTCAAGACAATGCTTCTACTAATTTCTTGTTGCTAATCCAAGTTATGAGCATAACCATGCCACCTTAAGAGGATGCACTCTATACCACAAGAAATAGTGCTCATGCTCAAACCCTATCACCTAGTCTGTCTGTCTGTCTGTCTATCACCCTATCACCATGCAGATGTAAGCACTCATGCTTAATCCCATGCATCAACTTTAGTATTCATTGCTTTGGTCTCAAATTAATCTTTCATCACTTTGTATGTTGATTAATTGAGTTTCTCACTCTAATGGAAGCACTCAAATAGCTGATTCATGTGCACAAATTGAAACACTCATCTCTTTGGATAGTAGATGTCTTAATATTTGCATTACCTTAATTAATCCCTCATGTAACCATATGCCTTGAACTAGCACAAGCACAGAACTCAATTTTGACCATGTTTACCTTTTTCAGCTTGACCGCCAAAGCTTGATGCCCATAGCCATAAAAAAAATCCTAGGTTGAGACCTTGAGAGTACAAATTAGTAACAAGTCTTTGTGCTTCAAAAAAACTAGTATGTTGATTTCAACATGCTACCGCTCTATGATCAAGCAAGAAAAGGACTATAATAGTACTTGGTTGCTGAAGATCAAGCTTTGTAAATTGAAAAGCTGCAATTATTGGTCAACTACAAAAGCATTATTTCTCTTGGTAATAGTGGATCCAAAGCCCTTTTTGTAAGTGAACTCAGTTGCCAATGCAATTGAGCGATTGCATTCAAGATGGAGTCTAGGAAATTTATTTCTCTTTGTTGTTGGTTATTCCTACTCAAGAAAATCTCTCTTTCAAACTCTATTCAACAAGTTAGGCCTTAACACTACATGAAGGCTGACCTTTGAGCATGGGCATCGTAAGAGCAACTCACTGGGATATTAACTAGCTACTTTGACAGCAAAGCTTTTCTATATTTCAAATTTCAACAATGGTGCTCTCTTTGTAGTAGAAACTATAATGCACACTTGATAAATGCCTACCAATCTTTTTAGAGTGTGACATTAGTTATCCCTTTACTATGGTTTTGCATCAAATATTTTTCAACTTTTTGTGTAGTATAGTGTAAATGAACTGTAGTGTTCAATTAATCATTCTCTCCACACTATTATGATAAGAATATCTTCCATTATTGAATATTCCCCTATACATTTGAACTCAAACCCAAATTGTAATTGTTCCAAGAACTAGGGTTATGATAGAAGACTTTGAGCAGATCAAGTTGGTCCATTATTTTAAGCAAGTGCCCAAGACAAAGATTGAAATTTTTTATAGGATTGTAGAAGAAGAACAAGAAATCACAAATATGGTACTTATCTTTGAAATGGTACATGTGCCAAGAACTGAGAAGATTATGTACTTGATTAATGAGGATTTTAAGGAGATTGTATCTATACCTATTGTTATTAAGGTTCCTATTGCTTGAACAATCAAGGTAAGTTTCAGATCCCAAACCATTATTAAGTGAAACTATCTAAGAAAACTAGTAAGCAAGTAGAGTAAAAGCTTTACCACAAAAGAATCTATGCAAAAGAATCAATGAATGTGTAGTGTCATGAAAATCTAAGTTTCTTGGTGAAGGAGGATAAGCATTAATTTCAAACATTTGTAGCTCTACAATTACTGCAAGTTTGATGCTAGAAACCATCTAAACCCCAACCCTTTTTGACCTTCTAGGCAAGACTTATTCAAAGTTTTTCAAACCCAATGGCAAAGCCATGGGCATAAGCTAGTCTACTACTACTACCTAATCATCTCAAACCATATAAAAGTTTGCTCTAACCCAACCATTTTTGACCTTTTGGGCAAGGGTTATTCAAATTCATTCAAACACAATGGCAAAGCCATGGTTGTCAACTAGTCAGATATTATTACTTTAATACTTCGAGGACAAGAGAAGAAAGAAAACACAGATTGCACACTCAAACATTCGATGCCCCAAGGGAGCACCTTCTCTTTATTATATAGACAAAGAGGATCTCCTCCAAGGAAGCTCCACCATAGGAATAGGGACACAGATAGGTGACATGTCAGCAAGCTCCACCCTTGGATTACTTACTTAGATGGGTGACATGCTGGTCTAGGTCCTGTCTGGTTGGTCAAACAAGCTTTGAATGGAGGGAATCTTTCTGTAGGAATCTCAGAATCATGTGAGTAAGGTACCATTGGAAAGCTCTTGATGAGACAAAGTAGGGGGGAGAGAAGGCCAGTCATTCATCCATTGGGGGGGGGGGGGTAATCTACACATTTTCAAGGCCTAATTCATCCGTTTAGGCCTCCAAAATTGCCTTCAAAGATTTCAGGCATATTTTTGTTCCTACTCTATTAGTAGAAGTCCCCTTTTGGTGATATCTCTTTCTGACTGTTTAGTCCCTCATGTGTAACATCCTTCCAGATGTTACCAAACCAATTCTCACCTTTAAATCATATGTCTAGTTATTGGTTATAAGGTTCTCAAGTCTATTTCGGTTTCTGCCCTATTCGTAGAAGTACTCTTTTGGTGATATTTCTATCTTATCTATTTTGACCATCATGTATAACATCATTCTAGATGTTACTAAACCAAATTTCACATCTAGATCATATGGCTAGCTCTTGGTATTACAATTATCTAATAATCTCAAACCATATATAAGTTTGCTTTAACTTGTGTTATCTGTTATATATTATAGCGCTCCCTCTAAGAAAAGTATCTACTTTCTCATATCATTGCAAACATTTTATTTCAAATGACATCCTAACTATCCTCTAACATTCAAAAAGGCAGAAAATCATATAGATCCTTGTTGTATCTAAAGTAATATTACACTCACAAGTATAGTCATGACATGTTAGGATATAAATGTTTCCATCTCTTGATATTATAACAGATTATGATTCCGGCTCTAATGATCTTTAGTGCTAGTTGAATCCAAATGTTCCGGCAGAGCATAAAAATAAGCAAATGTGCATTTGGTGTTCCATGCAAGGCTAAAAACTTTGTGGCAAAAGAAAAGATTGGGTTCATCGGGGCACTTTGTGGCAAAGTAGTAGACTAAGCAAGACTTTCTAGCAAGTAAATATGTCTTTGATTCTTGTTGGAGGAACCAATATTGAAGCATAAAGTTACTACAATGTGCTCCTATAAATGTAATATACTAAGTGTGATGCCTGGTCAAGTGCAAAGCCAATTTTAATCCAAAAAATAGTAAAAGAAATAAATGCATTTTTTCACTTCAAATAAGTGCAGGCCTATCAATATGACTCTTGTTTCATTGCACAAGATCTTGGTGAGTGCAACATTAATTATGAACATAGTTGCATGCCTGAATTTGAATAATACATATTTCCACAATCATTTGTGTAATAATACCTCCATGTTATATTACATATATTACATGTAGTAATGCACATATTAAAATGACTATACTTAATATCCACTTATGAATACAATTTTTAAGTTTAATATTTTTCAACTTTTACCCAAACACCTATATAGGGATGTTTAATGGTGTATGTACATATGGGAAGATTGTGGTGCCAATTTGCTTGAACAAATTGCCAATGCATTTCATATCCATGTCAGATTGTTCTCATCCTTTTGTCCATGCCATCCTTTTCCATTCCACATAAACCTTGCCTTGTCTAGTACCAAGTTCCAACTTGTATATAAGAGAGAAAAGTGTGATGAGTATAAGATAACAAGAAGTATAAGAAGAATCAATTTTATATAAACAGCTGATTGTAAAGTTTCTTAACTCAATTGTTCTTGTAAATGAGTCTATTTGTTGCATGAATGCTTTGCTATCCATTACTTTATATCCCACTCCATGAATGCCTCACATAGTCTTGTCCAAATTGTCCATGTGTAGGAATTGGTTGCCTAACATAGAGGGAGATCTTCTTGTTTTCATATGCTAGTAGGAGATACCTCTATTCCCACTCTCATAGACCCCCTCCATACATAGTAGTATCTCTATAAGCACCTTTGACTCATACACTTGGTTACACTCCTATCCCCAAGCATTTCTATGAGGTTTACCATGACCATGATGTATATCAAGATTCCCATGCCTTTATGTCTTCTTGTGTGATCCACACTCTCTCTCCTACTTTGTGCTATTTTGGCTAATGACTACAAGAGAGATGTTTCCACATGGACATTATTGGCCCTTTTTTCCATGGATATTTAGTCTAATGACCCTATTGACACACTTTGGGCCATTGAGAAATTGCCCCTAGGATTCATAGGTTCTTGAGAGGAGATTGGGCAGCTCTCTAGGAGGAGTATACAATCAGAACCCAGGCCACAAAAAATAGATTGTAGAGTCTCTACAACCCTCATCCTACATCCAAAACATCATTGCCTTCATCAATCCTTGATATTAGGTCGGGTAGGAAAGTACAAGTGGGAAGCCTAGGCACTCTTGTCCTTTGAGACTTTACCAAATCTAAAGACCCTATATCCACCCTCCTCTACAAACCTTCCTTCATTCCTCCATGATTATTTCCAGATTAGGAGTAACAATTGACAAAGTCCTACTTTGCCCATGCCCTACTCCACTCCTTGCATTTCTTAGCAAGTGGGCCATCTAGACTAGTTTTTGAGCACCATTTGGATTGCTTGTCCTCAAATGCTCCAGGCTCTTTGGAGGATGTAGTTAGCATGATGTTTGCTTTCACACTCAACCTAGAGGTCGTGGGTTTACAAGTCCAAACTCATAAATGCAAAGTCTAGAGACATACACAGGCCTCACTCCCTCTAACTTGCCATTGGGATTCCAATTCCCTATAGGTAGTTTGAGAGTTTTGGGCTCTCCTTTAGGACAAGAGGATTTTTGTTGTTCATTCCTATCAAACACCTTAGTGCATGCTATATCCCATACTCACCTCCTCTCCTATTTGGAGAATACTCAAGTTGATTATTCCATTCTTAGTCAATGTTACCTCCCTAGGGCCTCATAGTTGGCAAGGACATTCTTGCCTATAGAGCTTCTATTGATACATCTATGGATGTTTAATAATATTATCTGCCATACTTTTTCCACTTTGTTAGGGCGATGCATGCTCCCATAACCATCATATGAGTGTTGTGGGCAATAAACAGCTCTCATAGGGTTGGGTGGATGCAATCTCATAGGCCAAAAGTCCACCGCACCAATAACATATATCAAAGTATGAGCTCTAATGGTCCTTTATTTAACAAACAAGTTCTTACATAAGGGTCATCTTTTTCTATTGGGACCTATCACAACAATGGATTCATGCACTTATGCCTTCCAAGCACATCTTTTATTGGCTTGTGACTTATTGCCATGCCTTGTACACATGCTATTCCTTGAGTTTATTGACTTTGTCTCATTAGACTCTAAAAGCTCCAAACGGATTTCGATGAGCATATCTTTGCACTCATACACTTACTAGCATCCTCATGGATTTTTTATGCTCTTACTTGGTAGAGCCATGATCCTTTGTTGTGGAGAAAAAAGCTTTGGAGCCTAGCTCTAGGATTCACCCATGATTTATGACTTCCAATAGTAGCCATTGGCTTAAGAGCAAGGAGGACTAATACGTAGTCTGGCTATCCTTCAATACCTTTGTCCCTCTAGCAATTGAGATTTTTGCGTGCATAAATCACCATTTGGATGGTCTCCTGATGATGCAACATGAGATTCTTTGTAGAGGAGACGGGCATTGGTTATTTCTCTAGCCATGCTCACCATATTAATCACTTTGCAACATGCTTAGACGTTGTATTTTCATCAACAAGCGGCAAGAGCATGGCAAGGCTATAGTCCTCCCTCCTCATTTACCATACATACCATTGGAAGACCTCTACCACACAGTTCAAGAGTAGACCATCCCTTCCTTTTTTTCTTTGGTGCTTGCTGTTGGGGTTCCCCACGGATTCCTTCATGCCTTACTAATAATTATCCCAAATGACCAAAAACATAGTAAGGCGCCTTCGTGCCTTACTATGTTTTTGGTCGTTTGGGATTGTTGGACCTTGTGCTCTTCTGTCCTTTTGCACTTGCTAGTGCCTTGTACTCCTTTTCCCTATTCTTTTGTAGTATATATATATATACCTTAAAGAGCACCCACCAACTTTGATGTTAAAAAAATGTTCCAAGAGGATAATGAAGGATTCAATATCCATTGTTCCATATGTGCAATCCAAAATATAACACTGTCAATTTTTGAAAAGACTACTAACATGAAAGAGTCATGTTCTCTATTTGATTAAAGATATAATATTCACAAAAATAATTTTTATATTATTATAAAAATAATACTTTTCAATTAATTTTTATAAGATAAAAAGTACTATATATTAAATATAAATAAATATATTGATAAAAATCAATTTTAAAGCTAAAATTATTTTAATATGAATAATTAAAATTAAAAATATTTTTGATAATGCATATATTAGCTGGTTAGTAGTGTTCTTTTGATTATTTTTCAAAATCTGACAAAAATTATAACATCTAAAAGAAGATAATTAATTAAAATTTTAACTAGGTCATCATATATATACTCTTGATACTAGATAATAAATAATAAAATTTATTATTTATTATATAGTATCAAGAGTATAAATTTATAATCTACTTTATAAATATTTGGTACTGGTAACATATGAAATAAAGTTAACATTCTACACATATACAAATCTTGCATATGTGTACTCATTGATACATAAATTTTACTGCCGCCTATGATATACATAATATTCTAGGAATATCAAGGAACTAATTTTTTATAATTCTATGTATTTCCTACCCATGTTTATAACTTCTTCCTTATAATTATGTACATGCTACATCTTTGTAAGAGATATTATGTCATGAATTAACCTACTCTAAGAAGACATTTTCTAGTTTGGTGAAAACCTATTAGTTTTTATGATAGATAGTGACTCCCTTCTTAGGGCTCATAGTCTTCTTCCTTTTGCTGCATGTGGTCTCAATCACTACAGGCAATCCCTTAACTCAATCTCCTAGTTATTTGGAACCTCATTCGTAACCTCAAGATATGTGCTCATTCTTGGTCCACTTGGTGAAGTGTGAGACCAATTGTGTGGTGACAAGCGGGCTCATATATTGCCCTCCAATCCACTTGGTCATTTGTTGGTAGCTCTTCTTGAAAATTGGCATTTTTTGTTGGAGCTACGTCTTTGACCAATTTCTACTTCAGCTGAAAGGCTTCTAAATGTAAAAATTCCACAATGGCCATAAGGATAGGTCCCATTGTGGGCTTTCCCTCCTTTTTTTTTCCTCCATGAAGACTGCTCTCTTAAACCCCACACAACATCCTTGTAGTTTAGTAAAGAATACGGGAACATAATCAGACTCCTCCCCATGCACTATGCTTTTGATAATAACATCTACAAGGGGCAAGTTCAAATTTGATACATACCCCTAGCCCCCAATCAGCCAATGCAAGTTCTTCATTGGCAAAATACAATGGCAGTATGTTACTATTGCCATAGGGAGCCCATTCTTGTGCATGGTTCTTTACATATTCTTGGTTGGCTTGGAGAAAAAAAACCTTGGCAAGAGGTTTAAGTTGAATTGGAATTTTCTCCAAGCTAATGGGACATTCACTGACTTCTTGGGCATGGAGAATACCCTACAAATTATTTCCTTTGTTACAAGAAAAGGTTTTTCTATGGGTTGCCTATGAGAACTGGCAAGTGAATGATTTCCAGTTCATCACTTGGATCTCCTCCACCAGCTTGTGTACATTGTTGAGCTCCTTGTCAACCAGAAGGTTGAATTTGTAAGCTATGATGTTCCATAGCCCACTTGCCTCCATGTTTCTCCTTGTTCTTAGGTCCATATTGTTGAAATTGCATAAGTAGCAGCTTGCTTGCATGTAGATGGGTGTCATGGTTCCTTCTTTTGGTAAGAGTTCTTGGCTTCTTGTGGGGATTACTATGTCAATGCATTTGGCCAATCTCCCTAATTGTTTAAGGACTTCTCTAAATATTTTCTACAGAATTGGCATTGATAGAACTCCGTCTACTTGGTAGTCCTCTACTTCTTGATAGAATTCACATATGGTAAGGATGATAGCTCCTTGTCTTTTTTGATCTAACTTGTTCAAGATTGCTCCTGCAATCACTTTGGCAATTAGATGTTTTTCATATTGCATAGTAAGTTGAGTTTCCTGCTAATTTCTTGAAATATCACAACTCCTTTTGCAGTTCCTTTGTGCAAGTACCAATGTTCTTGATTTCTAAAGTAAAGATTGCAATGAATCTTGCAGGTTATTTATAGGAATAGGATTTCCTACTAGAAGATTTGTACTTTCTTGCAAGGAATTCAATTTTCTATCTGTGTTATGTTGGTCTACTCCAAAATCTGAAGCATTTTGATGATTCTAGTGTTTTTTGTGGTTGGATGGCAACAATCATGAACTTCATTCCATCTAGATCTTCAAGAAAAATTGTCCTTAGTGTGCCACTATTTTGCTCTTGAATGTAAAGCGGTGCATCCTTTAATTGTTATAGGGCTTTGAAGGTTCTTGTAGCTCAATGCCAATCCATTTTCCTAGGTTGTTGGTTTGTGGAAGAGTGTCATGTCATGCCATGCCAAGGCACCCACAATTGATCCTAGAATAGTGGTGAGAGTTCTCCTATTCCTAGAGAAGGGATTTCTAGCAATGGAAGTCCTTCACTATAAAGGTGGTCCAACAATCATTCTCTCACATTGTTCTCTTTTGTGATAAGAAAAAAATGGGTCTCTCATGGGATCTTTTCCTTTCTACCCTATAATGGAATGAACAGCAGGTTCTAAGGTCTACACGTCACCCCATTAGCATGAGATTCTATAATTTCCCCATCTAGTATCTCCAATTTGATTGACCTATTGTAAAAACCTTCATGTATACTAGCCAATTTTTATATGAATTTGATTGATCTATTGTAAAAATTTTCATGTATACTAGCCAATTTTTATATGAATTTGCTAGGGAATTGGCTCTCTTTATCATTGAATTTTAAAACAAGATCTTTTTTGTAGAGCATGGCCTCTTTGGTTTTGGAGTCATAGTAGATTTTTTTGTCTAGCTATGACAACCCGACAAATATCACTTTTGCGGTAATCAGGTAAGTAAAGTTCATTCCCGCAGAGATACGAGTCACAAATGTCCAAATACAAAGTCAAACAGTAACATGTAGTTCTTCTTGGTTGCGTCTTTAATCTCTCAGGTAGAAACCACACCCAAAAGAGAGTAACAAGCACTGACTCGCAGTCTTGTCACACATTAACACTCCTTAATCACAAATCCTTCAATTCTTTCCAAACAATCTTGATTGTGATGATTCAGGCTCTCCCGAAAACAACACTTCACTGCAAAACGACTTCACCTCATAATTGTGTTCCACCCCTCCACTGAAGGCACAACTTCCTCGATTGAAATTGCTTCACATCAACTTTGCACTGCACTCACAAATACAGAATACTACCAACACTACAATTCCTCTCAGATTTGTCAAGGCATTGCTCTGATTGCACTTCACTCAGGATCAAACACACAGAATGAAGATCAAGGCTGTGGAATCCAACATCCAACAAACACTCTGACTTGCACTTTGAATTTCTTCACACACTCACAAACATAGACACGAAGTTGATACTCGAAATCAAGCTCAAGCAACGAGCACTGGTTCACAGCACTTTGCTTTATCTATTCTCAAAAATTATGAGCACTGAACAACAATTTCCTACAAATGCCACTCTTAAATAGTGAAGCAATTGGTAGTTCTAACAACTATACCGTTCTACAAAAACTGTTCTAACCTGCAGATCCGAAATGACAATGCACCTCTTCATATCTGCCCCTTCAAATCTCAAATCTATTACCACTATGATCCAATGTCTACTTCTTCTTCGGCTTTCAACCCGAACCCGAAGTAATCTTACTTCCTACTACTTTGTCCTCGGGTTTCAGATCTTCTACTTCTTCTACTAGATCTAACAATTCTCTTTCCTGATCTGAAATTTCACTAGTGGGTAATCTATCTAACTCCTTATCTCCCGATCCACTTTGCTCTAATGTCTCTTATGGTAACTCCGAAGACATTTGGACTCCTATATTATCTACTTCGGGTTTTGCTTTAATAGCTTTCCGAAGCTTTTCTAGCTCTACTTTCACTAAGTCTAATCTAATTGAAATGTTATCCTCTACCTCCAAAACCTTCCTATCTACACGAGTTCCTAATTTTATTAACAAGGCATTCATCTCCGTGTCCTTTGCTTGTCTTCGCCTCGTCTCCTACACCAATAACTTCAACTTGTGCAGTCGCGCTTCTTCAATTCGAACGCTGGCTTCTGTACTTAACATTGCGTTCACCCAGAGGACTATCTCCTTCAATGGCTCCAATCTTGTCTTCCGTTCTTGTTCATGATCTGCAAGCCATTCCTCTCGGTACATCACTAGCTCTTCTTTGAACTCGACTTTCACCGCTTCCTTCTCTTTCTCCTTCTGTACAACTTTCTCTTCTTGATTACGAAGTAACTCTCGTAATCTCTCTTCTTCTCTATATCGCACAGCCAACTCTCTTTGCCAGAGTTGCTTCTTCTCCTCCATACTCTCCATCACTTGATCGAGCTCTTGATCCTTTGATGCTACCCTCGCCATAGCATGGATAAGCTCTACTCTTGAATCAGCAAACTGCTGCTTCAAGATTTTGTGCTCCGCTACCTATCTCTCCCTTGCGATGTCACTCTTTCTCGCAAGATCCTCTCGATAGCTCACTTCTCTCTTCAGGTCTTTGATTACCTGACTTCTCTCTACTGCTTCCGCTCGCAGTACTTCTCTCTCCTCCTCACCTCGGGTTATACTCCTCTTCAACTCCAAGTTCTCCTCTTCTAATCTTGCTACTACCTGCAATACAGTCTTTACCTCTGGACAAGTCGACTGCATCTCCTTCTTCTTCTGCTCCAACTTCACCAACAACGGACACACTACCTCTCGCAGGTACTCCACTCCATCACTAGCAACTTCTTCCTCCCACGGAGTGGTCTCTCTCTTCTCCTCGTGTTCTCTTGATACGCGCCTTCTTCTCTGAAGTCTTCATATCAAGATTGATGCCTCACTACCTGAGCTTCCTTTGACCTCTTCCTTCACTCTACTCGGCCCCGCCTCACACTTCGCCTTACGTCTCGAGCGAACTCCTCGCTGTACTGTGATCTTCTTCTCCTCGAGCACCGGTACTTCGTCTTCTAGTGCCGCATTGTCTTCGGCTTCTACTTCGGCTTGCACTTCTTTTTTGTATTCTTCAGCCGCTGGCGCCGAGGTCATTTCTCCACCGTCTTCACTGTCACTACTTGTATCTCCGCTCTGCAGTGTCAGTTCAGGTTCCTCCTCATGTTCCAAGTCCTCCGTCTTGAGCTCGGCCTCGCCTTCTAAGTCTTCATCTTCTGACTCAATCACCACCATTCCTCACCTCGGGTTATTTTTCTACATCTTCCGAGGTTTCTTGTTTTCTTCGGCTTCTGCTTGCCGAGTTCTCTTCTTTGTCGGGGTACTTACTATGACCTCCACGTTTTTCCCTATCTTTGCGTAGTAGTCGTCCGTGCTCCGGATTTGCAGAATGTATTGCTACTCCTTGACATTGACTTCTTTTCGCACATCCGGATGGAAGTGCGACACCATCCGATTTTGCTCTGCCAAGGTTAGCAAATTGAGCCCGATGTAGAAATGCGCCGCAAACGGCACAATGTAATGTGGAGGCCACTTATCCCACAGATTCCACACCATTTGCCTCGTTCTCCCGTGAAAACACCTCGCCCAATTAATTGGTTCTCCTGCAAACAATTTGTGAAAGAACACCGCTTGGTGTTTCATCACATATGTTGTTCTCTACGGCTTCAAGATTGCCATCAAAGCACTCACAATTCCTCTCTTGACAGGGTCTTTGTAACTTTCTACCTTGTACCTATTCTTCGTTCTCTTCGACGAGAAGGCATCTCTCACCTCCTGCGTTTCTTGGGCTATCTCTCCCTTCCCCAAGAACGTGGCTCCCTGCTCCGAGCCCGCCTCCTTCCCGAGTACGAGTCTCCAATCCGACTCTGTCCAGCGAGCCGGATTTCCTCTCTTCCCTTCTTCCTTAGGACCATCAAGACACTTACTCTCGATGATTTCTGTCATGAATCCTGGAAAACTTACGTTCCAATTCCATGCCAGAAAGGTGATCCGAAGTCGGCTCAAGACTTCGATCCTCGCTACTACATCTAATCTCCGAATTGCATGATTTCTCACTGCAAATTTGGAGTTCTTCTTCCCTCCTCCCATCTCTTTGGCTTTCTCACTATCTCTTTATTTCTCTCTCACAACTTCTCCCTTGCGCACTAACACGAGTCCAACTCTATTTCCCTTTTCTTGATCACCTGCAAGACGACTCCTCAACGGCGAAGGAAAATTGCTTGACATTTTGTCGTTACAATTTTGATTTTTATAGAGTTGCACTTCTTCGTCTTCCATCACTTCGAGTTTCTACCGAGAAATCACACCTCCGGCATGCACCTATCATTATCAATCAACCTTCGCGCGTATGAGCCGCCAGTTTTGAAACGGCCCCTTCTTGAATTTCTTGCCCTGACAAAAGGTTGTTAGACTATCTTCGCCTCGGGTTGAGCTCCCCCCGATCCGAAGACAATTTACTTCGTATTGTATGCTGACAGGGCAATTCCGAGTACTTCGCCTTATGACCCGAAGTCACTTTACTTTGGGTTTCATCCCGAAGACTTTTTTCTTCGCCTTCTTCGGCCATACAGGCGCAATCCGACTTCTCTATACACTTCTTCTCCTTTACTTTGAAAAAAACAAAAAATGTGGGCACCACACTAGCCTAGGTGGTATATTATGTGTATAAGGCCAAAGATGTTTTCCTATTAGGTTGTGCAATGCAAAAATGTGTCCTTCCGTGATCTCCTCCTTGCTAGATTGAAATGTCCCAATCAAAGTGCCCGTTAGCACTCAAAATGACACGATCAAGAATTCAATAGGAAAAATTGCCTCTTGCACATAGATAAGTTGGAACAAGGTGAAGCACAATTTGAGCTTGACTATGGTATAATAAGCCCATAATACATCTACAAGTCTTTTTTCCTAATTGGTTGGGTTTAAACGAACAATCTTCTTGAGGATGGTCAACATAATATTGTTGCCTCATTTGACTTGACCATTTTCTTGTGGGTGATAAGGGGTAGAGTGATGATGATAAATTGCATAAGTGGTCGACAAGTCCCATACACCTTTGTTGATGAAGTGTGGCCCATTGTTTGTGACAATGGGCAAGAGGATGCCAAATTTGGAGATAATATTTTTATGTAAAAATTGAAGAATGACCATGGCAGAGTTGTTGATGAAGAACTCAAATTCAGACCATTTTGTGATTTAGTTGACTGCCACAATGATGTCATAGAGCCTAATTCTATGGCCTACAATATTGACAAGTCCTTAAAAATTGATTCCCTATTTCTGAATCAATTGAGTTGCTAAGACCGGTTGGAGTGGCATGCGGTGTCATCAAGAAAAATATCTATGTGTTACATTAGTGCTATTTAGTGTGGTAGGTAAACTAGTAGAAAATTATATATATTTAGTAAAAGTTCTAGTTGTAGGTAGTTACTTTTAGATTCCAATAATGAATTTTAGTATTTGCATGAACTTTCTAGGTAGTAACTTTGATTGTTGCCAAAATAGTGGGCTGCTATATGTTGTAGGTAGTTGCAAGTAGAGAAGGTAAGAAGGGGAAGATTATATCACCTATAGGATTTGGTGTACAATGTCCATACTGTACTCTCAAATGGGACAAAATCATTTATCCCGATGCTTGAATTTTGTAGTACCATTTGGTGTTGATTCCACATAAAGTTTAGTTGGGGTTGTGGTGGCAATTTTAGGTAGAAATGGCACTTCTAGAGGTCATTTCATGCCTAGCAGGAGCTGGTATAGCTACAAGAAAAAGGGCTGTGAGTTTTGTCTAGCACATTTTTCTATGTAAGAGGAGAATTGCTATTTCATCCTTGGAGATGCTGTGCTTCAAAAGTAAATCTTCTTCAGAAAAATGCACTTCTCTAGGTTGAGTGATACATTTTCCTCATCCAAGCATTAGAAGACCTTGATCAGTTGCTCAAAGTGCTCCTCTTTGCTCCTATAGACACAACAGTCATCAATAAAGTCTCTCACAACTTTCCTAATGAAAGGTTCAAATACCTTGTTCATGAACCATTGGAATATGGCTAGAGTATTGCAAAGCCCAAAAGACATGACCTTGAAAGCATAAGTCCCTCAAGGTGTGGTGAATGTGGTGAGTTGTTGATGCTCTAGTGTAACCTTGATTTGGTTATATCCATTATAACCATCTCCAAAACTATACCTCTCACGACCTACAACCTCCTCCAAGATCTCATCAATGAATGCCAAGGGTAAAAGTCCTACTTAGTAACAATATTGAGCTTTTTGTAATCCACACATACCCAAAGCTTGCCATTCTTTTTCTTCACAATCATAATTGGAGACACCTATTCTGAATTCTCCACCTCAAAGATAAATCTGGCCTCCTTGGGCTTATCAATCTCCTCCTTCACAATCAAAGCTAAGCTAATACAACGTAGGTTTTGGTGGACTGGTCTTGCATGTGACTCCACCTTTATCTTGTTCTCCTACAAGATGACTTCCTTTAGATCCTTGTAATTAAAAGCAAACACATAGATGAACTTGAGGAAAATCTCCTCAAACCTCACCTTCTTCTCCTTGGTAACATTTGGACCATACTTGAGGGTAGATAACCTCCTCTCTATCTCCTCAATGTCACGGGTGATTTATCTAGGTCCTTCAAAACCTTTGGCTTAGGTGCAAAATCCATGGCACACAAGGGATACGTATCTGAATCAAATTTAGATTCATACTCCTCCGTGGAAGTCTATTCCTCAATGTTTGTGTCCACACTTGTAGCTCCTTCTTTTGAATTTGATCCTCAATAATCAAATGATGGTGTATCTGAATGTGAAGTGTTGGTAGTGTTAGTCACAAGAACTATAACTCTATGGTTTGATGGCCCAATCCTCAAGTACACTTTGTGCCATTGATAAGTTCTATATGCTACTATCAACCATGGGCTCCCAAGAAGCAAATTGTAACAATATGGAGTTTAGCAACGAAGTTAGTCGGGCTTACGAAGTAGCATATAAGACAAATTAGCCTAGAATATTCCAGAAGCATCTAGGAAGCTTCTTGGGAAACTTCCCGGCTAACTTAGATTGCACCTCAATTAAATAACTTCTAGAAGGAAGCTTCTAGAAGCTTCCAACTAGCTTAGCTTGCACGCCAAGTAGACGGCTTCTAGAAGGAAGCTTCTTGAGAAGCTTCCTAATTAACTTGGCTTGCACTCTAAGAAAGCGGCTTGAGGAAGCTTCTTGAGAAGCTTCTCAAGGGCCTTGTATGCTACCTATAAATACCAAAGCCAAAGCTCATGCTAGGCATTTGGAGTTTTCCCACATTCAAGTGTCCCAATGTGAGTTTCCATTATCCTATTTCTCTCCTCGGTCTTGGTCTTTTACATTGGTATCAAAGCAGGAATGGGATGGATGGAATTTTGGACCATCGAATCTACTTCTGCCAAACTATTAGGATTTTCATGTCAAGATATTACCCAAGCACCGCTTCACACAATTCATCATCTCATGCTTTGGGCAAGATTTTCTACATATGATCATAGTGTCTAAGGAACCCTTTATACTTCCGGTTGTCACTTATGGAGAAAGGTGGACATGTTGTATCTATGTGTTAATCAATTAGATAAATTGGGAGTAGTAGGATAGAGTAGTAGTTATGGCAGCAATATCGGACGTTATCCTTGCGATGCAACAACAAATCGAGCACCTTACTTGATTGTTGGATGAACAAGACCAATAACAACAAGAACATATAGAGAGAGTGCCAGTCCAAGATGGAGAAGATTGTATTTGATTTCCAAAACCCAAGGTGTTTGAAGGAAAAAATCTTTCGGGCACAGTGGAGAATTTTGTGTTTGATTCCAAACGTTACTTCAAAGCCACCAATCTTCAAGATGAACGGAAAAAGATTCTCTTGGCTTCTAGCCAATTGGATGGTGTGGCAAAACTTTGGTGGCGATTCCAAGTGGAGTGAGCTGAATGATAGATTGTTGCAACAATCTTGACATGGACAGAATTCAAGGATGCAATACTTGGTCGATTTCAAACTATAAATGCCACCCGAGCCACATGAGATAAATTGGTGGAGTTGAAGCAAATTGGCTTAGTAAGAGGCTACAACACACAATTTCAAAACATCATCATGCAAATTCCAGATATACAAGAAGGAGAAGTTTTGGATCGATTTGTGCGGGGATTGAAGTCACAAACCAAATTAGAGGTGACCATGCAAGAACCACAAAACATAGAAGAAGCCACACAATTGGCTGAGCGCTTTGATTCCTTGGTTGTGACAACTTGGTCTTGATCTCGACTTACACCAAGCTTACTAGTACAATACGCACGGGTGGAAGAACCAACACCAATGGACATTGATGCTATCCAACGGAGGCCACTTGGTGCAATAGATAGAGAAAAATTATGACACAATGGATGTTGTTTTTATTGTCGCCAAGTTGGACACCGCATTGCTGAATGTCCACTTAGGAATGGGCAACCTCAACAAGTTGCCCAGATGGAGTTTGTGAAACCAAATGAATCAAGGAAACAAATAATCCCAATAGGAGATTTTGAGCCGCCTACAAGGAGCTTGATTAGTTCCAATAGGATTGAAGGCTTGACCTATGCAAGTTTGCTTCACTTGCAAGGTACGATCTCTAATCATGGTTGTAGGATTTTGGTTGATTTTGGAAGTTCAAAGAATTGCATATCTATGTAGGTAGCAAAGGAATTGGATATTCCTATTAAGCCAATGATTGGAAGTAGTTTGATGATGGTGGATGGTAGAAAGGGTTCTTCATTTTGCACCTCGTATCCTGTTACCTTCAAGATTGGGAAGGAGTATTTGGAGTGTATAAGGTTTGCAGTGGCACCTCTACACTATGATATCATTCTAGGTCTACCTTGGCTTGAACGTCATAAGGTTCAGTTTGATTAGACCCGATGCCAAATTCAAGTACAACACCAAGGTAAGAATTTCCGATTAGGTTGTTTGCTACCTCTGAGTAAGACATCTAAGAATAGTCGGTCCCAAGATGAGAAGTTTGTTGAGAAGGTAGCCATAGAGCAAACCTTGAAGGGAGTGGAGTCCCAAGATGGGAAGTTTTCCAAGAAGGCAACCATGGAGCAAGCTTGGAAGAGAGATGAGTCCCTAGAAGGGAAGTTTGTTTGTAAAGCAGCCATAGAGTAAGCTTTGGAGGAAGATAAGTCTGTATTCACGGAGTGGATCAAGCCAATTGCACAAGAACAATCGGAGGAGGGCCAAGAGCCTCATCAAGCAATGGTTGATTGGATAGTTCAAGAGTTTGCGGACGTGTTTTCGGATGATGTGCCAAAGGGATTACACTCCGATCAAGGTATGCCCTTCAAGATTGAGTTATTGCCAGGGAGTACTCCAGTGAGTAGACCGATCTATTGGCTCTCAACAAAGGAGTTGGAGGAGTTGCAAACAACACTTACAGAGTTGTTGGAGAAGGACTTCATACAATATAGTACCTCTCCTTGGGGAGCACCGGTACTATTTGTTCCAAAGAAGGATGGAGGACTTTGTTTTTGTATTGATTACCGTGGGCTCAATAAGCAGACCGTGAATAATGCATATCCCTTGCCTCGGATCAATGACTTGCTTGATCAACTAAGTGGAGCATGCTACTTTTCCAAGTTGGATCTTCATAGGGGCTATTGTCAAATTCCTATTGATAGAAAGGATGTGCAAAAGACTGCCTTTCGTACAAGGTATGGGCATTTTGAGTAGAGAGTTCTACCTTTTGGACTCACTAATGCTCCAATAGTCTTCATGGATCAGATGCATTGGGTGTTGGATGGATTCTTGGATCGATCCGTGGTGGTGTTCTTGGATGATATCTTAATTTATAGTAAGATAGAGGTAGAACACGTGAATCATGTGCGAGAAGTCCTAAGACGACTACAATTATGAAATTTTACTGCAAGAAGTCAAAGTGTGCCTTTTGGCAAAAGGAGGTTACCTTCTTGGGTCAAAAGATCTCATTAGAGAGGATCAAGATGGGAGAAGAGAAAATCAAGGCCATTGCTGATTGGCCTACCCCAAAGGATGCTACAAAAGTACGGGCATTTAATGGATTGGCCAGTTTTTACCGACGGTTTATCCATTATTATGCTCATATGGTTGCACCATTGACTGACCTCTTGGGAAAGAACTCGAGCTTCTAGTGGACCACCAAGCATGAAGAAGCATTCCAAAAGTTAAAGCATATGGTGTCTTCAAGACCCATTCTTCAACCATATGATCCTCAACTACCCTGTGTGGTTGATTTTGATGCTTCTAACTTTGCAATTGGAGCCGTGCTGTAATAAGAATTCCCAGATGGACTCCATTTCATTGCCTTTGTGTCTTGCCGACTCAATACGGCTGAATGAAACTACTTTGCTTGAGATTGAGAACAACTTGCAATGGTATACGCCACCAAGGTATGGAGGCATTACCTCTTGGGGAAACAAGTGATCATAAGAATTGATCACAAACCATTGTTGCAAACCTTACACTCGGAACACATGAAGAGTTGACATCATCAATGGGAGGAACAACTCCAACTGTATGACATCAAACTTGAGTATAAACCAGGTTGGTTCCATGTCATCCCTGATGCTTTATCACGACGACCTGATTTGAAGTCCCTTCCTCTCATCACAACGGCAATTTCAATGGTGTCAGTTGACTCCAAGGTCCAAAATGAGTTTTGGTCAGCTCTACACCAAGATCCCTTCTTCCAAATGGTACATGGTTGCCTTATGGCATACAATAAGGAGTACAACACCTTCTCCATCAAGGAGGGCCTTTTATTCCATGAGGACCGAATCTATGTTCTAGCTAAAGGTGATCTTTGACTTGTGCACCTTCAAGAAGCCCATGATTTACCCATCGCTGGTCACATGGGTGTGGACAAGACCTTGGGTACCCTCCAATGTCAATGGTGGTGGCCCAACATGACACGAGATATTCAAGAATTTGTCCGATCGTGTGAGAGCTGCCAACGTAACAAGGCTAGCAACCTAAAGCCGAGTGGACTTCTTCAACCACTCACCGTTCCATCCACTCATTGGGAGCATGTGAGCTTGGATCTCATCATATCCTTGCCAAAGACAAAACAAGGACACACCACAATCGTGGTGTTTGTGGATAAAATTAGTAAGAAAATCCACTTGGCACCAACCTATGATACCGTAGATACTCCAACCTTAGCGCAAATCTACTTCAACAATGTCTTCAACCATCATGGGATACCACGTGGTACTCATCTCCAACTGTGATCCTTGATTTACCGGGAAGTTTTGGCAAGCACTCTTCTAGATACTTGACACCAAGCTTGCTTTGTCCACAACCTATCATCCTCAAACTGATGGACAAACCAAATATGTAAATCATACATTGGAGGATATGTTGCGTGCCTTTGTCAATGTCCACTATACCAATTGGGATGAATGTCTTGCCGCTGCAAAATTTGCATATAACAATTCCAAACAAGCAAGCACCGGATTTTCTCCTTTCTTTCTCAATATTGGCCAAGATCTAATTGTTCCAGGTTCTCTTCTTGCTCCCCCTCCATCTTAGGTTCCTCATACTTCCACATTCTTGACCACTATATCCCAATCTTTCCAACAAGCTAAGTCTCACCTCCTTGTTGCTCAAAATCACCAAAAAAATATGCAGACCACCATCATCATGATCTTACCTTTGAAGTTGGTGATAAAGTCATGCTATCCTCTAGTAACCTCCCTCTTCCACTTGATACCCAAGTTATAAATTTGCCCCTAATGGGATAGGACCCTTTGATATCACCCAAATTGTCTCTCTTGTTGCTTATGGATTTGCCTTGCTTTGTCACATGCGTATCCATCTTGTCTTTCATGTTTCCAAGTTGAAACCCTTTGTTCCTAAATCCTCTTCCTTTTCTTCTCGAGTCCAACCTCCCTCTCTTCTTGTCCCTGTCAATGATCATGAGGAGTACAAAGTTGATCGTATCCTTGTGCGTCACCATATTCAACAAGGTCGTCGCCAACATACGGAGTAAAGGTCCTTTGGAAAGGGTATCCCCTTCATGATGCTATATGGGGACCTCTTTCTCACCTCCAGAATGCATAGACGGCCATCTAGGAATTTGAAGCTTCACTAGCAATGAGGACGTCACCAACTAGTGGTGGAGGAATATGTAACAGTATGGAGTTTAGCAATGAAGTTAGTCGGGCTTACGAAGTAGCACATAAGACAAATTAGCCTAGAATATTCCAGAAGTATCTAGGAAGTTTCTTAGGAAGCTTCTCAGCTAGCTTAGCTTGCACCTCAAGTAAGTAGCTTCTAGAAGCTTCCAACTAGCTTAGCTTAGCTTAGCTTCCTAGTTAACTTGGCTTGCACTCTAAGAAAGCGACTTGAGGAAGCTACTTGAGAAGCTTCTCAAGGGCCTTGTATGCTACCTATAAATACCAAAGCCAAAGCTCATGCTAGGCATTCAGAGTTTTCTCACACTCAAGTGTCCCAATGTGAGTTTCCATTCTCCTATTTCTCTCCTTGGTCTCGGTCTTTTACACAAATCATAGCTTGAATCTTACAAGACTTGGAAAGTCATGAGATTTTGAACTCTCATAACTAAAACTAATACCTTATCCATTGCCACTACTAGTCAAACTTGTTGCTTGTTTGCCATGCTCACCAAAACTGTTGAAGGTCTAGAGGGTATCATACCCAGCTTCTTCATCAACCTTTCTGACATAGCCTTCCCTACATATCCTCCACTAGCAAGTACACCCTTGATGTTATGACCATTCACTCTCACATCAATCTTGGCGGCATATTCACAAGCCTCTCATGATGCTAGTTTGGCATCCACCACCCCCTTGATACTGGAGCTTTTGCTTTCTTCTTCTTCTTGATATTTGTAGAACTCAAACCACCTCTAAGCTCCTTTCTCAAGGAAAGATTCCAAGCAATCAATTACCCCACTATGATATTAGCCTTATGACTACCAACATCCTCCAACACATTGTTGTTCCATTGTTGCTTTGAGATCAAGAAGTCATCTCCAAGTTAGAGTCTTTGTTATTGATGTTGTTGAGGTGCTAGTAGTAAAGTGCTCCTACTAGTCATAGGAGTATCCTTACTAAGAGTAAATCTTTGAGAAGAGTATACATCCTCTACAAAACAAGCTCTATTTTTCTCTTGTGCCAAAAGCTCCATATTAAGACCTTTGGAGTTTAAGCACTCCCACTTCTCATACTTGCTCTCAACCATATCTATGGATACTATCTCCTTACCTTTGTTTTGATTAGTAGAGACTTGGGTTTCACTACCTCCCTCTTTCACTCTATTGACTCCCTCATAACTCCTTCCTCCATGGTAAGTGGAATTTAGACAATTCCTTTGAATGTGACCTCTTCCTCCACAACCAAAATAATTTCTATCATTGAAATTGTTGGTTGGTTAGCCTCTTTTATATGGATAGCTTTTATAACTCTTAGGCCCTCTCCCTACATTCTGATCTACCTCTTTCTTTTCCCATAGTTGCACCACATAGATCTTGAGATTTGCAAGTTGTTATGTGATGGTTTGAAGTGGATCTTTTGGTGGAGGTGCAAGAACTCAAGCAACTACTACTTGTGGTGCAACCTTTGCCACCAAAGTATCAGAATTTCCACCATACTTGTAACCTTGAGGAAGAATGCACAGCCTCATCCATCACCAAATCACTCTCATCCCATTCCAAAATCTCCTCCATACGAATTGTAATCTTGATAGATTCAACCTTGGAAGAAAGTTTCTCATATCTCAACTTACTTCTAATTTGTAATCTTAACCCTCCCACAAATTTCTTGGTAAGCATAGCTCCTATACCAATCATAGTAGGCTCCACATCATCTCCACTCTTCCTCAACACTATGCAAAATTTGGTTCTAACTTCTCCACTCTTTCTACATAGAATTGCACTTTCTCTCCACCTCCTTGTTTGAGGAAGATAACCTCACTCATCAATCTCTTTTAAATCTCATCTGGAAGAAAATTCTCAATATGTGCTACAGTTAAACTTTTCCAAGACTCTTCTTGCCCGACTCTTCTTGCCCATCTCTCCTCTTTTTTTGTAATATCTTGACTCATACCATGTACTACATCCTCAAAGAAATCTGGTAATAATGAGGCCCACTCATTCTTCCTCCTTTGATTGTTCTCTATGCAAGTTCTCTTGAAATCTCTCATAAAGATCTCCACATCTTCTCCATCCTTCCCAAAAACATTGTAGAGTTTTTGCATCTTAACTCCCCACTATCTTTCTCTTTTCTTTCACTATATAACTAATAGATTATATACATGATTAACACCATTTGAGAGTAATTCACCTTACAAAACACAAATAGTTCAGGTTACTCCAAGATTTCTATAATAACATCAAATCCTAGGGTGCATATTAATCAAACCTTCATGGATAGTTTATCCTTAAGTTGAAAGATTATCTTCATCACTAATCTTGAGAATTAGCTGATGAAAATGATAGTTTCTAGATAGCTATACTAAGACTCTCACCAAGAATTTTCACCAAAATTTCTAAAAGTGTTGTTACTCCACTACACTCATGTCCTTTTGGAAGTACTTTTACTCCATAAACCGCACACAACTCCTTAGTCTTAGATCTCTTCCCTCCCAATCTTGGTGAAGAAGGTCCAACATGCAATCTTAGGTCAAGTAAGCCTCTCATTTTCTTCAATCTCTTGCTCTCAAAGGTCAATGGAAACAAACTTGCCTTGTGTCTCTTCTCTCCACATAAAAAACACTTAGAATCACTCTTTCCTCCAAGTAGTGTATGTTTTTGGATTCTCTCAACACTCTCTTCAAATTCTATTTTGAACTTTCTTGTGCTCAAATTCACCCTTACAATCACCTCAAACCCTTGGGGAACCTTACATAGCCTCAACTTCCACTTTTAGTGACCTTCTATGTTCCCAAGATGAATCTAAACACTCAAATATACTTTTGGTTGCTCTCACACTCCTCATGCATGAAATCTCAACTCTTAAAAATTGACCCTTCCTCACAATGTCACTAAATTCTCTTAACAAATTTATTATAATCTTTTGAAATTTTTCACATTTGATCAAAACTTCAAGGAGTCTTCCTTTTCAAAATTTCAAAGCTTTCCATCAAGCCATTTGGCATAGGCACCTCACACTCCTCATGCATGAGATCTCAACTCTCCAAAATTGACCCTTCCTCACAATGTCACTAAATTCTCTCAATTGGTATGTCATATTCTTTTGAAATTTTGTGCACTTGATCATAACTTTAGGGCATTCTCCCTCAAAAAAATTAGAATCTTTTCATTGAGTCATTTGGCCTAGGCATCTTTCTATTCTACACAAATTCTTAAAATTTGGTTTGAAAAACACCTCCTCACTTTTAAAACTCAAAACTTCATGCAAAAGAATGATCTCTATCTCATTCTTAGGCCAAAAGGTAGAATACTATTCACTGAATTTTCTTGAAAATTTTCAAAATAATCCAATCAAAAGGGAAGAAATTACAAACTCTATATAAAATTCCAAAGAGCATACAATCTGCGAGAATAGTTTACCTTACCACCTTCTAAAAGTTCTAGTTTGATGCATGTATTAGCCCTTACAATAATTTTAAGTGTCCCCCCTAAAAAATAAACCAGACTATTCTCTATGAAAATCTAAAGTCCAGATCTCAAACTTGAAGTTTTGCCCAAAATCATTGTAATCCCCAGAATCTGCAATCCACCTCACACAATCTCTCCAAATTCTCTCATGTATACAAGATGTACAAAATCATCTCAAAGACATCATAATGAAATACAAGGCACAAAAGTGAATCTTGGTTCTCTATCATCAATTCAACTCTCTCCTCACCTAATTTTCTCTCTAAGTGAGCTCTCATAGCCTCCTTTTGTCTAATATAGAATTGTATGTGGAACATTACCTTACCTTGTATAGAGATCCTGGAAATAGAATCAAAAACCTATCTCTCACTCAAGATGAACCTCTAATGGCTATTATGGTAGCACACCATGGATTAAGAAGGCAAGGGACCCCAACTCCATCATACTCCTCCAAGTCTAGCGCTCCAAGACTCAAACCATTATTCACTAGAGAACTCAATGATAGGGAGATAGTTGGAAATGAAAGAATGATGAGTACCTTCTCACCCCTAGTTTTTATACTTGTGAAATAAGTATACACCAAAGTTAATAATTATTGGAGTAACTCAAATTACTAGATTAAAATTCAAATAAAGTCAAAAGTCTAAAGAAATATCCAAACTCATGGGAATACTCTCCTAAGCATGTGGTCTTATCTTGACCCAACCACTAAGTCAAGGATTCCTTCATATGAGCTTTTCTTGGACTATAGAAGAATCCAAAACAAAAAGGCTTGTGGGTCCAAGAGTTCTCAACTCTTTCCTCAAAGCCAAGCACTTAGGAATAATACCAAGTCAATACACTAGAATCCAAAATAATGATGTTCATCTTTTACATTTCTTCTAAGGTAAGGTCCCCTTTATCTTAACTATGACTAGCTTTACCCAATCATAACTAATGCAGAACCATCATTTATCTACATATAAATAATATCTCTCAAGTACTTATAATACCAAACTATATATCATAATTACATATACATGAACAAATGGATGTTATAGCCCGCCCTAGCTACATAGTCATTTTATCATGTATTGCATGTTAGCTTTATTATGCATATGACTAACTAAACATATTTAATAAGGTCACTCTAATCCACAATGATTCAGATCGTGATGATCATGCTAATGTAGGACAAAAATAAAATACTCTCCATGATGAATGGGCAGAATATTTTATTTACGTTTTGCATTACACTCACCCCATTCTCATGCAATATTGTTTATTAATTTCTGAACCTTCTCTCTTGTCATCTCAAGCAATGCAATCATTTGAACTTTCTCTTTCTTGTTTCAAGCAATGGAATTGTTTATGGAACTTGATGATGAGAGTTTACTGTGTAGCCCATAACTTGTGTTGTGGATAGGGTCTACATCCTACAATTACCTATGCAGCAAAAGAAGAAGCAAAAGCAACCGCAATGACTTATGCTCATGGATGTTATTTTTTATTAGTTACCAAAGGCTCAACAAGGGACTACCATGGAGAAAAATACCTAAATATTCTTAAATGCTCCTCAAGGAGGGAAAAAAATAGAGAAGTAAAAAAAGAGCAACAAAAGCAGCTGTCAATGCATGTTGGGTGTGGATTTGAGTTACATATCCAAAAAACTGCAAAGATGTGAGCAATCAACATACGCAATCAATTACATGTAAATCAAGAGCCTGCGCATAGGTTGGAGGTCCTAGTTGCTGCTCAAAAGTATTATCAAATGGAGGAGGTGAAGGCAGAAGTCATGAACCAGCATGATGAAATTTACATCCATGTGACATTCAAGGAAATCTGATTAGGAAGTGTTACCCATTCATCGATCAAGATGTGAAAGATATGATTCATGTAGGGAAAAGAATGTTGGGTTCCACTTGGAGGGTCTTTTTCCTGTCCAAAAGTTAATCCAAACTCTATGCAAGAATGTGGTAGATCACAAGGGACTCGCATAGCCAAGGTAATGTGAAATCTCACATTTATTTATATTTCCCAAATAATTCCAAGATCTTATAGAGAACTTTAAGCAAGTCATCTTTATGGATTGCAGTTATAACAAAAATCAATTTTGCATGCACTTCCTCCATATTGTTGGCTTCACAAGCACATACCATTCTTTCACCATCATGTTATGTTTTATGGGAAGGGAGATAGAGGAAGATTATCATTTTTCCTTTTTAGAACACATCCATGCAAATTCTATATGTATAACCAATACTGATCTTGCACTTATTTCTACACATGGTCAAGTATATCCTACCTCTATTCATCTCTTGTGTAGATTTCATATTCAGCATAATATCTTGATGAATTGTCTACTTTGATTTTGGAAGAAACAAGAAGCAGTTTAACAATGGAAAAATTTCATCACTTGCAGGAATAATCTGATTAGTGCCACCCAAAGTGAAGAAAAATTTGAGGAAAAATGTGCCGAGATGAAGGGATCACTAAACTCAAAAGATAACAAGACTATGGATTGTGTTGATGAGTATGATGTGAAGGCAAGTACTAAAGCAATAAAGGGAAATGGGAGAAAGATGGATACCAGACATGCCTCTAGTTATTAATTATTTGGAAAAACAAGATTCCTTTATGGGAGCAATGTGCTGCTCTTTGGACCAATAAACATCAACATTTTGGAATGACATCAACATCAAGTAGTGAGAGTGCACATTAAATACTCATCAATGACTTGGAAAATTTCAATAGTTGATGAGTTGCTTAGAGTTTTTGACACCTTACATGTGAGCTCATGGTTTGATTTAGACCCGGATTTACTTGTGTCTGATGTAGGCAATCAGAGATTTCATGTTTGTATTGTTGAGAAATGATTTAAGGTGGATCAAGGAACTTTTGTGGAATCTTGATTTGTGATTCTACTTCAGTGTTTGCATGTTTGAATCACAAGCTAGGTGTGAACTAATATATTGTCCTTCCTTTTGGAGCTTTATACTATTACATGGTGAATCATGGTAAATCTTTGATTCCAATTTAATGGTTTCCAACTAATGTATTGTCCCTCCTTCTAGAGCTTAACACTACTAGATGGTCAGTCTTGGGAAATCTTTGATTTGAGTTTAATGGCTTCCAACTAATATATTGTTCTTTCTTTTTGAAGCTTTTCACTTCTGCATTGTCAGTCTTGGTAAATCTTTGATTATAGTTTAATGGTTTCAAACTAATTTATTGTCCTTCTTTTTGGAGCTTTATGAGACTACATGGTCTGTCTTCAAAAATCTTTGATTAAAATCTAATTGCTTCCAATAATAAGTAGTTGGTAATTTGATCAGATATGGTGATTTTCACACAATGTGCCATTTTGCCTGTTCTCTTTTTCTTGTTGTCTCAAGGCTAGTGTTGAGGATGTGTGCCTAACTCTAGTTATTATACACATAAACCTCACCTCAACACAAAATATACAAGCAGATAGTAGCTCATGACTTCCTTTAAGATGTTATCTTTAGGTTCTTGGAGAGAAAGAACTCAAATGATCTCATAGAAAAACAACTCCTTGATCAACATAGAAAATTTATTGATATGGAGTCTATAGCTAGGATCACTTTGAACATATATCTAGTACTATTTTTTTGCACTCTATTAGTTAATATATCTTCTTCCTTGTCAATTGATTAACAAATCTTCTTTGGAGTCCTTCATTTCAGTCGGTTAATATATCGTCTTCCTTCTTGATTAGTTAATATATATTCCTTCAGATTGTGACATCAAAGAGACAGCTTCTTGCTTAAGAGTGTGTCATCAAGGAGAGAGAGCTTCTTGGAGAAATTTTCTTAGTATTGAGTCCACAGAATAGAGGGTAACTATAGTGAGAGCACTTAGATCAAATCCTTATTGCTTTTGAATACAAATCACGATATGACAAATAGAACCGCATTAATCAATTGGTTACTAAATTTGTGGATCAGGTATTTTCAAGAATATCCAACATAATATCTTGATCTTTGCTGCAAACATAATGATGGATGCATTTGCAAAAGCAACAATGTATAATTGCTAAAAAAATGCCTATCATCCACTCAAGAAAATAGATGAATGTAATGGTTATCATATGAAAGGAATATCAAGGCATAACTATCATTCATCTCCATTGGAAAAAGATTATCAATACCTCTCGCCCCATTTGATAAACAATGGCTATTGGATTCAAGATCACTTGATCCATCATTGGATTTCAATGAGCTAGCATTAAGATGGCATAGGAATAATTTTCAACAGCACCAACAAGTCGTCTTTGAACTCATGTAGAGATCTTCAATAGAGAATGTGGTGTAGCCCTTCAAATTTCACTAAAACAAACTCATAAGAGAGGAAAAACTCAAAAGACAATTATAACAACAACACTTGCACAACAAACCAATGTGAAATGGAGTGGTTGTGCAAATTATGGACGCAACATACAATCTCCAAAATGTCAATGTTATCAAGAATGGACTTCAATTGATGGTGGTTACTAGCACATCTACTACAATGATAACGGGATAGCAATTTATTATCATTTTGGGTAAGAAAGCAAGAATTGTTATGGTAATTATCATCTCTCATTGTTCTTTTATAGTCCTATAATATCATTTCATTTTTTCCTATTTCTCTTTGGAATATCTTGTGAGTTACAATGACATTAGTCATATCACTCTCATTTAAAGTGATATAATTAATGTTTGCCTTGTCTTTGGTGATATAATTAATTATATGCATTAGAGAGATACAAGTAATTAGTTAGGTTTTACAATGTACTTCAAATAAATGTTAAGTGATGGTCCAAACATGGCATGTCCTCTTTGCCCTTCAATGATTTCTCTTTGCCCTTCCACACACTCAATTTTTTGCATGGCCAAGTATCTTTTTAACCAATCAAGTCATGGGAGTGGTAGGCATCTCAAGTGTGTTGTATCTCAGGGTTATTTGAGACTAGTTTTCCATATACACATCTATTCCATAGGCTACCCTATAAACTCATGTTCATTCTAGATAGGCTTTTTTCCTACCACTTGATTTTTTGGTACTTGATCCCTTGGATGAGTTCACATGGTTTTTATTCTTCTTACTCACTTGATAGTGCCTTTATATGCTAGAGGGGAACTTGTAGGGCATAGAGAGGTAGGTGCTAGATTTTGTTTGTTTTGATTAGGGGATTGGGTTGCACTACTAGAGGAGTCTATTTAGGCTACATGTTTTAGGTTACAGGTTTCTCCACAAGATACCATAGAGTACACTTGATTACAATGGTGTAGGACATTGGGTCAGACGGGAGAGTTTAGTAGAGCAACACACATCAACCCTTTTTTTTTTGTTAGTCTCATTGATTAGACTATCTCTTCACTATGTTCACTACATGTTGTGGCAAGAGAAGGAGTACCATTACATGTCTTAGATTATAAGCTTGAGTAGTTTTTATGTCTTGATAGGTCATTTTTGCTACAAATGTTGTGCACTACTCCTTGCTTCTCAGAGGCTTGTTAGAGATGGTATATGATCATCTTAGAGATTACTTTTAGGTAGATGATCTTTCTAGTAGATTTATCAATCTATTTCAAGTGGATGCAATAATAGCAAGGGGAGATATTCCTATATCAATGAGTTGGATGTTAGATACTAATCAACTTCTTGTGATGGAGAAGGACCAATTAGACCAATTGCTATTGGAGAGATCTTTTTGGACTTAGTTGGCTGGACCATTGTCCTTTAGCATCAATCTCACTTCCAAGAGCACCTCAGTTGGAGTAGCTACACTTGGAGGTTGTGAGGCTATATCTCTAGGCATCAATGCACTCCTAAATGTCCATCCAAAATGGGTCGTCTTACATGTGGATGTTAAGAATGCTTTTAATAGCATCTTGTGGGAATCTATTTGTAGAGAGCTTAAGGAGGCTTGTGGATCCTTGGTGAGTCTTATTCCTTTGTGTGATTGTTTTATGGCTCTCATGCTTCCTTTTACTACCAACATGGTTGGTCACAAGAGTGAGTCACCAGCTTTGAGTTAATTGTTGGTACATAACAATGAGATATTTTAGGGGACCTTTGTTTACAATGGCTCACTTTAGAGCTCTTTTATCTACTACTTTGGCCATGCCAAGTTGTGTATTTCTCTCCTTGGCAAACAATATACACATTGGGAGCTCTATAGATCAAATTAGGCAAGTCTTTGATCACTTGACTACTGAGCTACATCTTGTAGGCTTGAAAATCAAGGTGTCAAAGTGTAGAGCATGGCCCAGTTCAATTATCCCTCCCCACCTCAAGCTTCCTAAGGGGTGTGTCACATCTATAGATGGAATTTGTGTTCTTGGATTGCTAGTAAGATCAGAGGATTTTTTTACATGCTTCTTAGAGATTGCCCTTGTAGAGGATATTCTCCTTGTAGATGACCTCACTCTTTTAGGAGATCCTTAGGTAGCATTTGGTATACTCTCCTCTAGTATTGCTCGTTGACTGACTTATCTTTTCCACACAGTTCCACCTTCCTTGATTTTCCTATCACGCTTGAGAGCTTTTGATAGAAGCATTATGGGAGTCTTTGCTGATATCATCGGACCAAGGACATTTGAGTGTGTGATGGGGTATTTGGCATGTAGACAAATATCTCTACCGATCTCATGCGAAGGGGTAGGCTTATTATCTATGGAGGAGATAACACTTATAGTGGTTTTGGGTAGTTGTGCTCTCTTGGCACCTTTACTTTCCTCCCATTTTGTGGTTGTTGATAGGCCAATTTCGGAGGCATATGTGGGCAAGGTGGAAGAAGGATCCTTTTCTCTACAGGTGTTATTGTGGCATATGAGAGATGGTCTATCCCTCTGATCAAGGGAGGACCTTCCATCCTTTGCTCCACTATTTTCAGATTGGACTTGAGGTTTGCAATCTTCCTTGATGTAGCAACAATGTAAACATACATTACATACTCTCTTAGTGGACTCGTACATTCCTCAAGCCACTAGAGCCTGTCTTTGCTCTTGCTATGGCAAGGGTGAAGGCTCTTGGATTTTAGCTTGACCATGCATTAGGGCATTCCAACTCACACTAGCCACCTTCTCTATAATGGTGAGGTTTGGTCCACCCATGTGCATCTTTGTTACTCACTTTGAGTGTGGTTCTACACTAGATGCAATAGCAGTCCATATGAAATGGTGTCCTTTTGGAGGATAGCTACCCATGATACCATTAGGGACATAGTGTTTGCTATGGCACAAGAGAGTGGACACTTTGTGTGGGGGGAACGCTCATATGCTTTGCAGACGACATGTATCAAAGCAAACATGTACATGATACAACCAAGGATATAGTGTTTGCTATAGCATGAGAGAGTGGATACCTTGTTTGGGGGTAGCATTCAAATGCTTTGTTGACGACATGTATCAAAGCAAACTTATACTTGGTCCGAGATGATAAGGTGATAGTGACGGATGTTGTGGTTACAAATCCTACACGTGATGTAGTTTTTGAGGGAGTGATTACTCATCCTCCGGGATGTACAACGAGCAAAGCAACCACACAAGGTCTCCAAGTATAGGGGTATGCATCAAGGTCAACATTTTGTTCCTCTAGCCTTGGAGTTATATAGAGTGATAGACACAATGTTTAACACATATGTCAGTGAGTGTACGAGTGCTTATCATATTAGATGTCAAGAGATACCACTCTCACTCTCATACTTTATAGCATACTTTAGATAATAAATGTACATTGCTCTACATAGAGCATTGGCTAGTGCAATCCATAAGAAGACAATCACGCTAGGTGATGCTTCTTTGAATGCTCTATTGGCTTGTAGACCTTGCGAACTTGCATAGCTCCCATCCCTTAAGTGCAATACTGGAGATTTCTCATAACGATCCTATTGTGATACCTCTTTTGTCTCTTCCTTGTAAGGTTTGATGGGTTCTTCCCATCCATCCTTTATGTGTTCTAAATTGTCGCCTTTCTCTCTCTTTAACTACGGTGACTGAATGGAAGAGTAAACTAACCAAATTGGCACAACGCATCGATAGGAATCGTATGTTCCGGGGGCGATGATTTCTCCTTGATTCGTTTCCGTCTTTGATCAACATACATGGAAAGTGACTCCAGAATTATCGCCATCTGAAATTTCTATATAGGGCGGGACATATTGCCCAAATTGACCGCGTCCTTGTCAGTACAGAGAGAGTTTGTGACTCACGTTCACGTTAGTCACGATCAGGGTAGCAAATGAGGCTTTTCAACCTTGTGTTTATTCTCTGATCATGCCATTGATCTGGTAAGCTCACAAAAACTTCTCTGTGTGCAGTGCAGGAGAAGTGTTGAAGGATTTGGAATCGTGTCTTAAAGCCAGCAGGTCAATTCAGTCCAGGCTAATGTTGTTTCGTTTACTCAAAAATCTGCCGATCTGGTGGGAAGGTGGACAAACAGAAAAGCAGTGTAACATTGACTGAGCATAAGATAGTTGCTTGTGGAGGAACAGCCTTGAGCTGCAGACTGCAACGTACACCGATCTCTCGCTGGTGTGAGAAGCACAGTCGGAACGGTGTGTAGATCTAGATCTCATCAGAAGGAGTTGAATGACTGATTAGAATAAAGAGTTGGAGTACAAATTTCTCTGAGGTACTCCCGCACACTCGGACGAATTCAAGGTATTCGGCTTTGGATTCGTTCCGAAAGGGCAATTGGCAGGATTTATAGACGTGGTGGGTTCTAGGTATAGCGCAGAATTTCCCTGCCTTCGAAAATACACATTTGACCGAAGGGCGTTCAAATGGCCATGGGCGCGGGTCCTCAGGCTGGGCACGATGTGTTCCTGAGAGTTCCAGACGACGAGAACTGCTGCAATTTGGCGCAGTGCAAGATAACGTACTACATATTTTTTTCCATCTTGGGTTCTTTGGCTTGCTTATTCTCCATCCTGGTCTTGTTTTCAGGCAATGAATGGATGGGATTGCTCACCATAGATCTCATCGTTTTGTGTATACTCTGGGGCACGTTCTGTTGCGTTTACGGCTGCTGCTGCAGGCCCAGAATCGTAGTTACTCATGCAGTTGCCAACCCACACAATTCATTAGTCGGCGTGCAGCTTGGATATCCTGCTGCCCCAGGCAACCCAGGGGTTCCACTACAAGGCTACCCTGCTCCCGGAATTGTTCACCAAGGGTATCCTGTCCAGGCACCAGCACCTCAATGGCCAGCGCCGTCACCTCCTCCGAAATCACAGCCAAGTTCCAGCTCCAGGCCAACTCCTTCCACACCATAATGCAGCACGTAACATCTAGATCTCCAGATGCCCGAAAGAGTTCGTCAAAAGTACTCCGAATGTGGCTGAAAGCTGCAGGCGCAGAGATGCAAATGTACATGTGCACCCCGAATGTGTATAGTATTTTCTCAAATCTTACTATGGGGAAGAAATAAACAAGTAAACAAGCTAGGTTTAGGTAGGTGCCAAATCCTCAATTTAGTCATTGCCCGCGAGGTACGAGGGCTAGGATTATTAGACGATAATCAATTACATCTGCTCGCGAGTCTGCATGATCCCGCAATAAGTATGTTGCTGTGAAGAGTGTTCCCCCGAATCTCAAACCACAGTCTTCCAGTTTTGAGTGTTTGGGTCAGATATGACTACTTAGCAGATACAGATTGCTGAAGGTAGTCATCGGACAAATAAAGGCCCCGCCCCAGAAGTATCTAATCATTTGCATTTTGCAATGTGGTGATATGGATGGGGCTCTTGTTATGGTTCAACAACATTTGCTCTGCAACGCATACTGCACGTACCTCGTTTATTGTTTCCCAAGTGAGCTTAAGCAATATCTTCATCAAGTAAGAGACCGAAAGATGTTAAGGTGAATTCACCAGTTGGAATTGCTGTCTTTTGTCTTACTAATTCCCCATTTGTACTGAGGCGTGGACAGGTCAGACTATATAGAACACAGCCCAACATTGAACCGTACTTGGAAAAAGCTAAGAAACATAGAAAGCAACGAAGAGCACGAATCATCAATGCATTCTATCTTTCGTCATGCACTCTATAATCTTACGGAAGGTAGTGGAAGGCGAAAATCTCCGCCTTCATTATTCTGGGTGCTAGCAAAACCGGTTGCGAATGTAGCGGAATTCTTTTATTGGTTGCTGAACATTACTAGTCACTTCTCGTTCAATTCAGTCACTTACTCTAACACGAACAACTGAAAGATATAATTAGCTTTCTGTCCACCCAGGTGTTAATGAGGAACTTCATTTCGCGCTGGTAAATAAACCAGCAGCGTCACTTATTATTCTAATTCAGGACACAGAACAAATCAAGTTGGTGATAGGCTGACAGATCCTACTTATAATTAATTGCATACCATCAAGAAGAAAATGAAGGAACACGTTACACAGATCCAACGTTGGAGTTACCAGCAGTTGTATATAATAATCCGACGCTGTTATAACTATCGAATCGGATGTGTATGATCATCTACTTGAACATTACAAAACAGAAGTTCCAGTTGTCAGACCTGTGTTCATTGAGAAACCGTAGTCTTTGCGTTGAAACCTTGAACATGATTCCTAGGCCAAGCACAGAGATATGTGGACCAGATTCTAGATGCTTACAAACAGCTGGTTCAAACATCTGTTGGAGGATGGACTAATACAGTGAGCTGAACAGATGAGAGTTGGTGAACAAGACAAGTGTGAACCCAGAAGTTATGGACCGTATTATGACGTTGCACCTGGATCCAGGTTGCCTGGACCCTGTTGGCATGATGCGCTGCAATATAAATGACTTCGATAAGGAGATTGTTTTCTGTAGCTAAATCACAATCAGTATTTCTGTGTATGTATTATTCCCAGGTATTCCGTGAATTTGCAAACATAGCAACTATGCCATGCTTTTTGAACCGCATGCATCTATCTCATGCGCTTATAGTTGCGGGAATTGCTAATTGGTGTCCACAACTTCAAATGCTTTCAGGACCACCTAGGCAGGTTGCAGCACAATTATAACTGCGAATTGAAATCGAAATAAGAATTGGATCAAGGAAGCACTTAGTGATGGAAGTTGATATGGTACTGACACTGACATCGAACTGAAACCGTGGAGCATCGCCACCGACTACTGACCACTGTAATACCACCTCCTTGACCTCAACAGCCACACACTGACGCTACTTGCTGAAGACTAGGAAATGTCATCTGCTAAGATCGACCTCCTAAAGTATGTAAAATCTATGCATACTTTAGGAGGTAAAATTAGGGCCTCCACTAAGGAATCCTCGTGGAGGCCCTAATTCTAGCGAACTCACTGTACAGGACTAAATTTTTCAAAGAAACAAGTTGCATCTCCTCTGATTCCTCGAGATTATGTGGTCACAGTCCATTTTCTTAGCGTAGACATATTCAAGTTCTAATTTATGGATGGTAGGACTCCTCAGTTGAAGTTCCTGCCAATAGTGATCATGAGGGCCCAATCTCTGTCCAGTTTCCTCGCTGAGAAACACTGAACATTGTGACTTCACATCTTAAAAGAATAGCTGTTGAACCTTGCGCTGCTGTAAGTGTGCCATTCCTCGGTCAATTTCTCAGCCGAGAAACATTCACCATGGTACCATATCTCCTGTCGACTTTGAACTACGACAAAACGAGTCAAAATCTGTAGTTATGGGGTTTAATGTTTATGTTCAGATAACATAACCAGATTTCCTTTCCTGCAGTGCTTTAACGCAAGTAGTCCTCAGACGATTTTCAACAGATTAAGAAGACTTCGAGCAGCCTTTTGAACTTATTTCTCCATGTTCTTCTAATAGTTCCAAGGAAATGCGAGATATATTTCTCGGTGCTTTGAATTGCAGAGCATGGGGCCCGTAAACAGAGAATTCAATACGACTCGACTACTCAGGATTTAGGGCTAGGGTTAGGGTTAGGGTTAGACCGCAACATTTTCACTTTAGACGTTTCCAACATGAGGCACTCGAACTACGAACTGGAAAATTTCCTGTAGATCTTGGAGCTATGTAATATTTTGGCAAAATCAAGTTCTGCGGTTTATTTCTCCCTGCCAATGTAACTTTTGACAGTGAAGGATGATTCCAGTAGACAACTCAATCACGGGACCCCGCATCAACAATTTGTCGTGCAGAACACATGGTGTGTGGGGATAGAAGAAGAACAAGCCCCTCCTATGTTCCTTCTTTGCTGGCAAGTATCACGTTGCAAGGTTCGTGTCCCGAGTTTTCATCCTGTTTCCACGGGATTTGGATCTGGATCTGAATCTGGAACAATATAGACTACAAGCTGACAAGCAAATTAAGTCCCGACAGAGAGAGGTAAGAATATCTGCAGAGAATGGTTCAATATGGTTCTTTCTTGTCTCAGTCTATTAGTGGGAGGTACAAGCTGACCACAATACAGGTGATCGCAATTTCTGTTCCTAGTTCGGTGCTGAGTTACATTATTTCTTTCGCCAATAGAAAAGTTTTTCTCTGCAGGATTGTCTGTTCACTACATTGTCAAGGTGGATTCACTTCTTTCATGCCAGAAGCTCAGAATATAGCATCTATTACATTCCGTGAAATAAAAACTTTTCATTCTTTTCGAGAAAAGAGGTAGAGGATAAAGGTCGTGCAGAATGTGAGATTTGATAATTGATAGCTCATAATCTGGTTCATAATCAAAATGAAAACGTATCGTAGAGAAAGAGTTTGATTAGAACTTCCGACAGTTCTCTGAACTCATAGTCATCACCCGTCCTCAGTCTGAATTCATAGTCATCACCCGTCTAAACTTGGTTAGGTTCACAGCCCCTGCGTACAAAGGCTGTGAAGGTAGTTGAACGGGATGAAGTTAGATGGGACGTAAACCACATACCTATGAGCTATTTCAGAATCTGGGGTAAATGTGGGAGCGAGTTGAGGAGTCCTCTCAACATCGTGGGTGGAAACGTCTACACCATCAATTCTGCCACCAACTTCGCAATCTGAATCCCTGACATGAAGTATTCAATGTTGACAAACAGTAACACCAAATTACAAAACAATCTACACCTCGTTAACTGTACGCGATTAAATCGCTTGTCAGCCCAGGTATTCAAAATCAGGAAGGGTGCAAGACACCACTTCTATTGTTGACAAGATCAGAGGATTAGAGAGTGGGAATCCAAGACTCAGTCTCAGTTCCTGACAAGACGGTAAGGAAGGCAAAGACAGCAGTATTTTACCAATTTCTATACAGCCTCAGGCTTGGGATTGTCTGATGTGTGCACATTTCATCAAATTGCCAAATTAATTACTTTATAGAGAAGATTGCTTTGCATGTATGTCGAATCTTGCTCGATCTTGCTACCGTTTCTGCATTTCGCAAGTTTTCGGTTCAATTTGTACAATTTCTGATCCTGTTTTGCATCACAGATTGCAGTTTCCGTGAAATTTACCGTCAATGTCAATGAACCAGCAATAGTCTTCTTCCGGCGCTTTCCAGTAACTTATCCACCTCATACAGTTCCGCTGCTAGTCACAACTGAGGCTGAGGACAATGTCCCTGGAATCTGGTGAAATTTCTGATAGTGAACTATATCGGGGCGAAGATTATGATGAATCCGCATTTGAAGTCAGCCCAAGCTCTATTTGGGACGGTAAAGTGTCTCTCCTATGCAGTCACTACTTCTTAGTAGTGCAACCAGATGCAGGATACGACCTGCAGAGATGGCCACCAATGGCAAGAGTTTTGCTGTTTTTGTTGCTCAAGCTCAGGCCGGAACCGGAGTATAATCCGGATGAGATACCCTCAAACATCGAGGATCTGAATCTTGATGAACTTTTGCAGCTGGTTGATGATGCGACGGAACTAGAGGTAGAGTACCACGAGGAAGAGATCTGTGATTTGATAGGACGGGTGCTTTCGATGCGACCATTTCCGAAGATAGAGAGATTGATGCTACGTGACGAGAAACAGTGTCGGCGTGTCTTGTTCAGTTTGGCTGCCGGGCACTTACCCAACTTAGCATTCCTCATTCTCATGGATTTGTGCATGGGAGAAGAAGAAATAGCTCTTCTCGTCAGGGCAATTGACGAAGGTCATTTATCAAACCTGACTAATCTCGTGATAGACGACAACGGTTTTGGTGACGAGATTTTTAGTGCTTTAGGGAGGGCCTCAGAGAGGGGCGATTTTCAAAATTTGGAGGTTTTGAGACTGACACAGACGAGGAGGTCATGGAAATGGCTTTCTGGAGACCACAGTTTCACAGAAGAAGAGGCAGTGGCAGAAGGCGATCGAATTGATCCAGGTTTTCAGGAAGAGGAGGGAAAGGACGACGTGCAAGCACCCGTTGATGTGAAAGGAAAAGGGGAATTGGAAGAAGTGGACGAGGGCATTGACTCTGACGAGGAAGAGTTGGCAAGGCTACCCGGTTGTGAGGAGGACTCAATTTTACCAAGTATTGAGCAGTTAAAGAGACATGTAGGAGATGAAGGAATCAAGGACCTAGCAAAAGGATTGAAGTCTGGCAAACTGGGATCTCTTCAATGCCTGGATCTGTGCATCTTGAGTGACACAATCACAGCCATAGGAGTTAGCGCCTTGACCTCTGTATTTGAAGAAGGATGTCTGACGGTACTAAATACTCTCCAGTTGGTGCATACCAGACCATCGACATCCATTTCACGAAAAGGTGCAGATGCAGTAGCAAGATGTTTAAGATCAGGGAACGTGGAAAATCTGGAAGAGCTGATCCTGGGTGGCTTCGAATCCGGGACAGCCATCACCAGCGCGCTTGAATCCCGTGAATTTCCTGATCTCAAATCGTTGCGTCTTGTTGACATGAATCTGGGAGGAGAAGAAGGGTTGAGCATAGGGCGTGCATTGCAAAGTGGAAATCTCCCGTCCATTTCACTCCTCGATCTGAAGGACAGTCCTTTAGGTGTCGAAGGACTGACCGGTCTGGCTGCTGCCTTCGAATCTGGAAATACTTCGAATTTGTACACTTTGCACTTATTATTGAGAACGGATGCTGAAGTCATTGCTATAGCGAAAGTGCTTGGTGGCAATCATCTTCCGAATTTGGATACTTTAGAAGTACAGGGCCTTATCTGCACCTTCGGGAATAAGGGTGCACAGGCATTGGTCGATGCATATCTCGTGAATAAGCATTTGCACGCGAAACTGGAGATGTCGTGGCCGATGGGTAGACCCTGGTACACAACTTGGAGTGAGATATGGGAGGACAACTATTTTGCATGGCGTGGTATTGACGTCAGGTATTATTCTGGGTGCTGCATAAGGAAGCCTCGCGGTGAGGGTGACTGTGGAGCCAGTTCTCATGCCAGCGACTGTGAAGGCTGGAAAAATGATGAAGAAAATGCATCGGAATGTGCTACCACAGTCGACCGATGTGCGTTCGAGATAGATGCTGGTGACATAGTTTCTAGGAGTTTTGGTCCAGAAAAGCTTGAAAAACAGAGTAGTGGAGGCATACGAACAAGTGTATAGGCCTTTTTCTTTGGGCCTCGTGCTCTTTATCCCCTTTTGCACTTCTTGGTGTTGTGGATTCCTTTTCCTTTTTCCTTCGGGGTAGACTACTTGGCCTTGTGGGCCAGTTCCATTAAAAAAGAAAAATCGAAGAACAGCTAGCTAATGAGATACTGCAATCAATATCCAATTTTCAATCAGTTGCCGGATTCTAGTCGTCATTCCTTCTAGGCTTTAGTTTCTTCAGCATCAGCTGGACCCACTCCGTCTATTGAGTCGCCTACCAACCGTTTCCAAATATCGTGTCTAAACGGGGCTGTGCGATGAATGGTGATTGTTAACATCCCTGATTGGTTCGACGTTCCTTGCCCTGATCCAGAACAGATCTTGCTCTCGTAAGCTTCAGGACTTTTTCTCGTTCTATTGAAGTCAACCCAGAGCTCATCTGTTGTCCATCCACAATTGACCATTTTCTCTCTGCAGATCTCATATGGTACAAGTTGCTACAAGCAGGAACACTTCGACACACAAGTTTTAGGGTTGCGGAAATTTACCTGCCCAAATGTGTGTGCACCGAATATGAAAAAATGTACCCATCTTCATAACTTGGACAACTTGAGCAGTGAGTCAATAAAGCTACAACGAGATCCCTATCACATGCATCCGCATGTGCACACCTTCACTCTCATATTGTGCGATTTCGGGAATGGCGTCAAGTGACTTCTATTCTTGTTCTTCACGAGGTTAACAAGAAGTAAAACTGCGGAGGGAAAAGAAGGGCAAACTTGAGCTTTAACATTAAGATGTGCATTTGTCAAAAAGTTTTAAAGCAAAAGAAGCATAAGAAGGAGACTGCAATTAATACAGATCTTATGATGAACTCCTTTAGTGGGAAAGAGAGAATCACGACAAATAATGAGGAGAAATATTCCTTCCAGGAGAGTACTCCTGCCTCGGATGATGATGAGAAGAATGCAACAATCATGTGGACTGCAGATATCCTTGGGGATATTTCGTGGATGAACAGCGCCTACAGAAGGTCGTAGATTCGATTTGATTCCATTGATGCTTCAAGACCGTATGCTTAACGACTTCGTCTGTGCTAAATAATCTTTGAAGACAAACTGAAGCCTTCACATGCATGGCATTTTAAGTTCTACGATGATCGGATGCCCGACTTCTACGTCGCAAGGTGGAATCGCACGTTCCTGATCAATGAAAGGATGCACTCAGATTAGAGACACAGGCAATCGCAAGAGCTCTAGAAACTGCTGCATGGTGTTCGAATTTTGCATGTAGCTAGATGACATCCGAGGAAGACGGCGATATCAACTGCGAGTGCGAAACATGCTGAGTACTAATCTGGTACCGGCTCCAAGGATCATTATGGTCTCAGGAGACTTTAAGACACATAAAGGTAGAAAACATCCCTGAGTCTCCGATTCAGTACACGTCAGTGGAGCAATCTGCTAACTTTTCTTTACGTAACCGAGATGAATTCACAACTTATGTTGAAGTAACCGTTGATTCCAATATTAGTACAAGCTGAGCTTGCAAATCTTGTCAATGTACAAATTTCCTTGCAGAATAGGAAAGTCGACGAATCAGGAAGAGATATTATTATTTGACCTGAGACCGGTCAAACAGCGGCCCCCTGGGATTGTGGTCCACACACACTATACCGTAAGTATTAGTAAATTCGTTTGACCAATATTTCTAATGTCACAGTGATGGCTCTAACGGTGATTGTCGTCAGATCAGACCAAGATGAGAGCATGACCATCTATATAGAGTATGTGGTTTATTTGCTAATCTTATCCAAGTCGGAGATTGCTGTACTGCAGGCTGCATCTGCCTCCAACATAAGCCGTGTCAAGTCTGGACACCCGATGGCATGAGTATTAAACTATATATACAGAACTGGGGTTTCGCTCCTTGAACAGGGGGGAGATGCTGGAAATGAGTAGCGTAAGCGTCAGGTCGATAATGCAGTGAGCTTGGGGTTATTATAAATAGAAGCTTACCGTGCGAATACCATGATTGAAGATTCGGTTCGCGGTCAAACCGCCACATATCAACACTATGCATGTTAATAAATGACCTTTCTAATTCGAACAATGCTTAACAGCTGAGTATTCTTTATGTTCCTCATTGATCAAAGTTAAAACATAGGCGGAGTCCGTACAATGAGCCTGGCAAGCATCTTTAGGTCCGAGGATTATCAACGAGGAAAAATGGAATGAATATGCGAGAAGATTACCTAGCAAATTGATGACTGGGGTTTCTCTGCCTTCAAATTGCAGGTTTTCATACAAACGATGAGCAGCGAGCACAGTTTTGAAGTTGCAATTCTTATTCTGGGATACGATTGCACACTATGTATCGACTACGTCATTTAACTATAAATTGTTCCTGGAGAAATTCACACATGTATGTGGCTAGAAATCTAAGACCGATATTGGAGCACGCAGAAAACATAAACAACAATCCCGAATAATAAAAATTGATTGTCTGTATGAAAAAATTTTACGGGTCCTGCACACTATACATGCACAGTTTGCTCATGATGGAACCCATGATCGGATTCGACCAATCTGTCTGATGTTGGGAAAACTACAGTTTCTAGATCTGCAATGCTGTACAATCTGTATGAGACATGGTTATAGCTAGCTTGCAAGAAATGCCGGGAATGCCACGAGCTAGTCATTTCCAAAAGCGCGTCCGCTGCGTGGTGAAGAGGGGGCCGACACCGATTCTACAAGAGATTGTGGACTGATCGAGTTTACCTCCCATCCCCGTAATTTCCTCAATTGGACAATTGTAAGCGACCGACAAAGATCAGCAAACATGAGAGTTCTATCTCCTTCTCTCCGTGAGAGAAGCAAGAAGTCCGAGACCAAAGCCCAGCAGAAACGAGAACAATTAGAATCAGAGAAGAGCTTCAGAAGAAGACATAGTACTGCTCAGAGGCAAACAAACAGAAATCCGAGGTGTTATCATGGATGCAACACGATGAAGGTTGGTATGGTGCTTGCACTCTCATGTCTAGCTGCAATATTCTTCTCAATCGCGTATGCCGACGACTCGATTAGCGTTTTACACGTGAGATCGGAGACCTATACACATTTGCCACATGGAACATCCTTCAGAGCGCCTGATACTCTGTTTCGTATTACCTCGACCCCATCTTTTGCTACATGGGACCGGGAGGAAATGCGAATGGCCAATCAGCATTCATGTGACTTCGGAGATGCATCGTATCGTGGTGTCTCGTTCAGCAACAATAAGCAGCTAGCTTCCGATTGTAAAACAGGTAATGAATGTCTCCATCTTAAACTTCACACGCTGTAAAGATGTGCTGGATTTTAACTTGAGTCTTTGATTACTGGTTCCGTCTTAGGTTTTGGAGCTCAAATTGTGTTACCATAACGGCTCTTTGAATCTAAATGTAATTGTTGGATTTTAATTTGAGTGTTTGATTACTGGTTCCGTCTTATCTTTTGGAGCTCGAATTGTATTACCATCACGGCTCTTTGAATCTAAATGTAATTAACGCAGCTAAAGCGCTGAAACCAAATAATTTGTTTTATACTTTTGAGTTCTGAGGCTAGATTTCGGATCAAAACTATATCAAATGTTGCTAACTTCGGGGGTGTTGTAAACTGATGAAGAAGGACCAAGGCTCCGCACGATGTCATCAAATCGATATGGCCTATCATCAACCATGACCTCTTGAACGTCAAGCCCAATGATGGGTGATAGCTCAAACGGTTCCACGTCCTTTGTGAAACCTGCAGATTTACACGCGTGTTCTCTTTTGGCTTCTCGGACCTCTTATCTTGGTTCAGGCCTTGCTTTGTGATAAGTTCATCAGAGGTATGTGTAGTCATATCAAAGCAATGAGGTGAGTAGTGGTGAGTAATGACAACATATTCAGCATGGCGTTCCCACGACGATATGGGAATCAGTTGCTGGCTCCATCGTAAACTAAGAGGGTCTAGAAAGAGCTGACGACTTCTTACTAATCACATTTAAACTAATTTTTTTATGCTTCGATAATTAAGGAAATAGATTCTGGAATCTCCAGAGTAGTTCTTGTAAGAAGACTGAAGAGAATATACGATTGGTAAACGGAGAGATCCCATGTATAGATTTATGTAATTGCAATTTATTCTGCTTGAAAGCAGCTTCATTTCATGTTAAGTCGTACATGCAGTCATAGATATTCGAAGCTTTTCAACTCGAAGAAGCAAATAAGAGATGCAATGTGATTCTTTATCAAGATTCTACAATTATCTGCTTGTCAATCCAACATTCGCACTGCAATGAGTTTGTTTCATGTGATGCACCCTGGCCACAATCAGGAACATCTACCTTTGACGTAATCGAATTCATGTGGATTTTGATTATGAATGCACCGACGAATCTAGCACTCCAAGGTTGAGGCAAGAAGCGGAACGTAAGACAGGGTAAGCGGTGCACCAGAAGAAAGACGGAATTGAAAGTCCTTTCTAAGTGTGATGTTTGGAAGAATACCAGTACTGTGGCTAAGAGGCTTGTCGATGGTTTCCGTCTGAGGAGTCCAAGTCTGAATATATCCTATTTGTGAAGCGTACAGGTTTTCAGCATTCTAGCGAACAGTAATGTCCCAAAAGCTCAATTGAATGATTCAAAAGCTTCTGTGCTTTTGAAACTTCAATTTGAGCTGTCATCATCTGGTGCAGTTTTGAGGATCTGGTGTGCACTGACTTTGTTCTATGTTTTTGGACCATTCAAATGACAAGAATTCGTGCTTTTGTGCTTTCTAAATCTGCTCTCCGACCATAAGGCTGCACCGATAATTCAATCTGATCTAGTTTCAGAACCCACAGATTCTGAAAGTTTAGTGCATCGTTCTTCCGCAGACCTCTCAAATGGCACACTTTTACCATGAGGCCTGGTCCTACTAACACTACTTACTCTTGGCTATCCCGTCTGTCCCATCGCCCCGACACAGTGAATCCTTAAGGTGTTCCGATTGAGAAAGTTGTAGCAAAGAGCAAGACCAAATCTCCGGGCAACTGACATCTACTCCAGGGGAGCTCAAACGTGAAAGAATGAAGCATATACATACAGCTAGATCACAAAAAGACTTTCCAATATAAAATAGCAGAAAATTAGCTTCTTTTAGCAACAAGGAGCTACGGAGTGATTGGGTTTCAACACTCACGTAATACACCGACAAGTACAGCTTTGTAATCGCTAATTGAGGACGAAGTTGAGACTCCGCATTGGTCTGAACTTGGTCCACATGGTATATGGGAGGGATAACGTAGCTACAGTAACAACAACTTTCCCCTGTGAATTTGTGGCTAAAGAAGACAAATGCAAACACATAAGACTATTAAACTATTGTCCAGACAGGCTAGATTCTTCGGTGATATCATATTCACCACCGTTTAAACTTCTGTCGTCTTGTAACGTGGACCTTTGCGCAATCAACCGAGGTCCACAAGCGGTCTTCAAACGAGCTAAATTTGGTCCCTAGCTACAGTGTCCAGCTTGCAAGATACGCCTAATGTCAATGGGCTGAATGCATACAGTAATACGGGAAGCTTTATGCATAGGATGCAGGAGTAAGGTTAACTCGTTTCCATAGCCACTGGAGAGCTCGTTGCCCCGTCATGTGTGCATGTATAATCAAGCTTCAGATATCACGACTCTTTCCTCGATGGTTTCATGAGTGGAACAAAAGATTTCTTCGTTGACTGTGTCAGCAATGTACGTGCATTTAATAAACGGGACAGGTTGAGTTCCAGTTAAACCATTTTCCAAAGAACGACAGGAGTAATTTCTTGCCCTTGTTACAGATGGCAATTCGAATATTACAGTTGCGCTTCGAGACAGACAGGTTAACCTATCGACGTATGGTTTCCAAGTATACTGCTGTTCATTACAGCAGATACTACGAACGGGAGTAGCTGTTGTAATGTAATCTACCACCTCTGCTAACGAGCGTAGGTAATCAGGTCCTTAGGTGTAGTGCAAGTTGTCTCAAACAAGAATCGGAATCTGATAATGATACGCTAGCTTCAATCGTCGGCCAGCTGCGCTGCTTGCTTGGACCTAGGTAGGTTTCTGCACGAGTATAAATAAAGATGCCTGATTGTAGCTCTCTCCAAGTATCTGAACCTCACCCTTCAGAGTGAGTTGAACGACGCTAGCAGACTTGCCATTCCAGTGAGTGCCTCGTTTCTTCCCGGAGGTCGTTTCTAAATTTGCCCTGGAGTTCGAATTGGGTTCAGGAGCTAGAATTCCATTAGCTTCAAATATGCAAGTCCTTCGATTTTCACATATCTTTCTTGACTGCAGTAGGTTAGTCCGGATTGATCATTCTATCACATGCGTACGTGAACCCTTACCTTAACTTTTAAACGTGCAGAAGAGATCCGGTAGCAAGGCTCGTATATTCATGTGCTAAGATATCCAAAGGTTCCAGGCGGTGAAACGCAGAGTCTCAAGAGAAGTACCGAAGACAGGGGCCAATATCATAACTGTGTCCAAAATGTCGTCAGCAAACTCCAAGTGGGCGTTACTTCTTCCTGCTCTGGTGCTCCTTGGAGCATATTGTAACGCGCTTACAGAGGACTACTACAGTAGTTCTTGCCCTTCAGTAAGCAAAATTGTGAGGAAAAAAGTTCATGAAATTCTTCGCAGAGACAGGAATTTGGCTGGTGCGTTCAATCGAATGCAGTTTCACGACTGCTGGGTCAGGGTAAGATTAGTGCAACTTCTGCTCCTCCTGAACACCATCTGAAATCTCTAGAGCTGAACTAAGTTAGAATGATTTTGTGTTTGTCTGACTATAATACTTGAAGGACGTCTAAGACTTGTGAAATTCGTTATTATTGAATACCGCAATTTGAGGCTATCTTACGTGACTTGTGTAAGTTTGACACACATTCAGGGGTACTGAAATTTGATATCTGACACAGGGCTGTGACGCATCAATTCTCCTTGAAGGTAGCGGGTCAGAGAGGGATGGTAATGTTAACTTTTTGATCAGAGGATTTGATGAAATTGAAGAGATCAAGTCAGCTCTCGAATCGGAGTGCCCAGGCGTTGTGTCGTGCGCAGATATCATTGCTCTCGCTTCACGTGATGCTACAGCAAAGGTAATCTACTCAGAATTCTACATGAAACTATACGTCCACGTACGATTTTGGGACTAATATCTGCCTTATATCCTGGCGGCTTATGCTTTTCCTCCAAAATGTTATATCATGAACTACAGCAAATCTACCTCGCAACCACATTGACGAAATGAATGTAAATTTACCATAAACAGGTTGGAGGCCCCAGCTGGACAGTGACGCTAGGTCGAAAGGACGGATTTACTTCTTCGGCCACGGAAGCAGACGACAACCTGCCATTCCCAGTCTTGACATTTGATCAGCTGGTTGATAACTTTGCCAGAAAAGGATTTAGTGCAAGGGAAATGGTTGTTCTTTCAGGTACATATGTGTTGAATCCTCTGTATTTCTAGTCTTGAAGAAGTCCATAGCATGTAGCATTGCATCTGTTCTGAAGCTTGCAATATATGGAAAGTAAAGCCCTTGTGATTAAGCATCTGCGTGATCTCGTCACTGTCACTGAATCTTGTGAATGTTGCAGGTGCACATACTGTCGGGAGAACTCACTGCAACGGAATTGCTCCGAACTTGTACAACTACACCGGTATTGACGACCTCACCAATCCGACTCTTGACACGACATTTGCTGACAGTCTCAAAAGTCAGTGTCCCAAGGGCAACAGGGACAACATTGTGGATATGGATGACAGCAAGAATGTGTTCGATAACAACTACTTCGTACAAGTTCAAAGCAACAAGGGGAGGTTTATTACTGATACCGAACTTGTTCAAACTGATACGGGACGCAGCGTTGTGAGCGAGCTGGTAAACTCAGGTTTTACCTTCTCCAGCGAATTTGGTGCAGCTATGGCAAAAATGGAAACTCTTGATGTGCTACTTGGATCCGAGGGACAAGTCCGCAAAACCTGCAAGTTCAATAATTGATTTCGAAAGTAGTAGGAAATAGTTTAAAGTGGGTACAAGAAAACGCTAATGTCTCAATAACATGACATTGAACGTCATTATTCCAGAAGCTTGCAGGCAATACCAGTATTTTGATAGTATCTGTTGATGGACTGCTGAAAAGGACAGTGCAAGGATTCAGTAGGAGTCTACCATAATCGCGCTGGTCCTGAGACGCAATTCTTGAGTCCGGCGATGCCGGTCTTTAAAATAGTTAGATATGGAATAAATTGATGTATGGAATAAAGGATCTTACAGATATTGGCAAAAAGCTCGCAGTGGGAGTTTGTCTGCATCACCATTTGGGCATGCTTGACTTTTCCAAAATTAAAGATGGGTCTCCTCCGTTCTCGTTACGTCAACCGTTGTTGGCTTCAGTCTTTGTCCCCAGAACCGGCAACGACTAGATTGTATGTTACGAAATGAGTTTTGCAAGCACTTGCACATTATTGTTTGTTTCAACTGAATAAGAAGAAAAACTTCATCTTGACACTGTTCTTGAGTATATGCGTTAACATTCTGCACGTATCTCAAAATGTGAGGACTTCTACTGCCAGAGAAGCATATCTCTGACTGCTTTTCAGAATCTCTAGTATCTGAGTGAATGCTTATGAGAACTTCAGGGCGCTCGTTGTTAGAGTATGGACCTAGTCTACAAACTGAAGCCGTTTGTATCCCAGCCATTCGTAAGACTGCTTTGATATGAGTTCGGAATCACATATTTTCTAATTGTATGATAATTCATACCTCTATACTCGTGCTAAAGATTTGTATTTGGGATACAAGTGTGGTGGCCACACTCGCAATCTCTATAAAGCTCATCATGAACGACAAATGCAAAGATACGTCAACAGGAGTTTGACAATTATCCCTCGGACTTACCGCTTTGTACTTTAAGCAGCAACGCATATTTAATTTATTTACGAAGGTAAGTCTTTGTCAGCCAACTTGAGGTGTATAAAGTGAATTCAAAGTGAAAGTAGAAGTGAATTCAAGAAGTTCACCATGTTCTTCCAATTTGCTAAAGAGATACATTATTCATGTGATTCAAGACTGGAGTTAAAAAGGAAAACAACAGTGGGAGCGATGCACTGCCAGATGATGATGAAAAACAATAAAAATAAAACAGCAACAACAACAACAACAACAAAACAAGAAGAAGGGTATCACAATTACTTGTTTTGTTGTTTACAACACATTAGTAGAGTATCACAATTACTTTTTTAACAGGATGCCAGTGCCACTGTCTCTGATTGCTGTTAGAGTGCTTTATTTCCATGGAACTGCTCTAAAGCTTAAGCTACGTCGTTCATGTGTAGCTAAATTCATTATGAGTCGCATAAAGAGCTAGCAGAGAACATGTACCTAGATAATTGGCCTAAACATCGGACCTTAATCCCCTGAATAGCTCCGGTTACAGTGTAGACAAGTACTTCTGAGTGAGGTGGGAGAACTTCTTATGATCGAATGGAGAAATTAAAGATCATTGTAAATATATGTTCCCTAGACCTTCCAATATGGTCAGTGTAGGAACTGCAGAAAAGACTTCTGAATGTGCAAATTATTGGACCACGTGTAAATTTCGAAGTGAGCTTACGAGAGAATATGTCCATAGAGTTGACCTAATTTGTATTGGTTGAATTTCAAGGAAGTGGAGGGAGAATCAATCCTGAAAGATCAGACCTACGTGACGAGTAAAGTGACCCACTCACGTGTAGCCACCGCTTTTGGCATTATCTTTCGGCACAACCCTTAGGCGCTAGCTTCCTCAAAAGTACTTGCACAGTCGGAACGCGCATGCACAAACACCGGCGACAGCCAGCGATTCTGCCTTATCCTCGGAAAGAGAAGTGGAGTTGTTGCTACACCGCGATTGACTTTTCGCGGTTGCATGCGTAGTTCCTTGCAATGCGTAAAGATTGTATAGTGCTCATGGATAGCGAAGGGTACTTACTTGGCATTTTACCTCTTGTGCGGCCTTGTTGGGGTCTTCCCATCCTTCTTGTTATCTTATGCGTGTCGCCTTTGGAATTTTTGGTATGCAAAATTATAAAAAGTTTGGTCAGTAGCTCTGAACGTACCGAATGTCGTCAGTGTGTCGCTCTAGACTTGATAATGAGTGTGCCTACAGTTCCACCCTCTAAATCTTGGGAAGGATTCCGAGCTTACGGCGGAGCCCGAGAGCCCCCTATTCGAGTTGTTTTTCATTCTTTTGTTTGTTTGTTTGTTTGTTTGAGGAAACGACACCCAATCTCTTCTGTAGTTAGATAGCTTTAGACATGGAGGAAACGCCAAGACTTAAGTGAAAAGACAGCCAACTGGCAGAACAAAATTGGTTGCACGAGCTTTGCGCTTAGCGTGTGGAAGCAGCAAATGTTGTTTAATGACCAATAACTGCTGGCATAGCTTTGTCCGGATCACAATCTACAGAGGAAAGGTGTTTTGTTTTTTCTTTAACTGATAATTGCTCGGACATGCTCTAGACGATAGCGTGTGGAGGGAATTGCCAACTTCCAGTTTCCGTGTAGCTAGGGCGGCTCTCCAAGCGAGAGGCTGTATTATTGATATGTAAGTTCATGATGGTTAATCCGTTCGATACATTTAAAATATATGTAGAAACTACAAACGTTACAGACGTTCTACGGACTCTTTAAGTTAGTGGATTCTGTACTGAACTTACCATTAGGTTTTGGTTCCTGTTTCCATAACAGAGCGGATCGGCAAGAGGTGGTTGAAAGCTGCTACCACGGAATGAGAATGGTCTGCGATCTCAATGCAGCTTGAAAAGTTCTTGGATTTCAGTTACCGAGGAACTAAATAATTATTGGCTATAGCATTCCTTGATCAATTTTTATGTTTCACATGTGCTTCCTCAGAGGATTGGATGAATGAACAGGAAATGTTGAGTGCAAGGAGTGCATTTGTTTTATTACCCACCCAACAAAGGAAAGGACAAACTGAAATCTGCATAATTGAGGAGTTAATTTCTCGGTGGTTGCATATGACAGATGCAATAGCATCAGTAAGCTATTGTATCTCTAGAATCTCTATTGTATCTCTCTCGTTCATAATCGTGTTTGACTTCGTGGTGCACAGAAACAGGGATCCACCTACTAACCGATTTTACTTTTGAGGACAAATTGAACCCACGCTAGCTGGCTCATGTCACGTCAATAGACTGCAGCGAAATGACCGTAATCCATGAACAACACGACTGTGGACAATACATGTGATCGCAAAGTAATTTCAGAAATATTATTCATGCCAGTGATTTACTTGTAGAGAACCAGAGTGTGTGAAAAAGCTAACTAACCTAACTTGACAGCTTCTGTAGATTTGAAGACTCTGCTTGTGATCTTTTTGTTTTCTGAGATAATGAAATCTTGCCTAACCACACTTAATCCTGCGCCCAGAGTGGTACATAGTACTGGGTTGCTGGCTCTTCAAGCTGACAAACGTCTCGAGCACAATGATTTTGTTTCTATGGTCATCTTTAATAAAATACTCGGGCATGTCCTGATCTGCTCGATTTCTGTTCTCCTTTTATTGGTATCAAGCTCTCGGTATCATGCACAATCAGAACTCACCAAATTCACGTGTACGTAACATCTGGAGTAGACGTAAATGACATATGATCTGATCAACTTGTCCTCATTGCAAGTCTTATAACTACATCTGCAAGCTACATCTTGTCATCTCTTATGTGAATCTAAATGGCACAGAGTGTGTTGATTGAAACTTTCTACTTCGGTCGACCGCAAAAAACTCACTCAGCATTGAACAGACGGGTGGATAACTGATGACCGATTACGTATCCAGCACTTTGAATTGACGAGTGAAGTTTCTGACCATGAATGTCATGTTTCTTTCGCATGCGTAAGTATTTCAGCAGTAGCATGGCATGACTCTGAATGAATTTGTTATTGTCATCCAAACGGTGATCTTGGGGTCAGGTGCCATCATGTGTACAAAAGAAAAAGGGGGAATCACGAAAGAGTAGTCACAGTCACGACACACAAGTCTTCTTCTACTCAGGCTTTTTCGTCACCCCCGAAAAGGTGATAAGACAACGAACATGTAGCCTAAAGGCCACACAGCATTAAACGAGAACTATAGATGATCTAGATTGTCACTTTTATTCAGGACTCCGAGATCGAATATAGGTGTGTTCAAAGTCTAACGAGGATGAAACTGCCGTTAGGTTGCGGACTTGGAGGATTTGTACGATTGGATCGACATCGGACCCCTTACCGTATCGAATCATAGTGGATTTGTGTGATCGGAGTCGTATGAAATTTTTTTGGAAGTTGAGGCAGATATTTCTGCATGCGCGCGACTAAGGAATATCGATTCGCATCTGGTCTGTTCCTGGAGGTTGTGAGTTAGTAGTGCATGAACATGATGGCATGCAATTTTGTTTAAAGTTTAAATGCTTTACGCTTTAGGCAAAAAGCTTTTGACCTTTCTTCTTGAAATGTGAAATAAGACACGAGGGAATTTTTCTAATGAACTGACAAGTGGCATCCTATGAGTTGTTTAGTGGTTCATTGGGGGACACTTGAAAGTTTCCCGGACAAGATTGAACTAGGCTTCGATTTTGTACCTATTTTCAAAGTATACGTCTCGCTCATGTGACTAACTCACAGACTTTATGGACATATAGCCGCATCTGCGCATATTAACCTCACCGACAGATTTTAAGAATACTTATTCTGGCCAGTACACATCTGTACGTCTTCTATTCGCCTAAAGTGAGATGATGAGCAAAACCACAGAGTTCGCGGCTGATCCTGACCATCACTATCCGTAAGATGTGCACACCTTTTAACTATTAGTGCTTTCCTTGCTTTACTTCGCCAATCGTTGGGATTTCTGGTCGCAAGGGCGTCCGACACAAGAGTAAAGAGAGTTTGTGAATAAAACAACTCTGTTTCTTATTCCAAGCTGATAATCACACACGTTCTCAAGTCGAGTAGCAGAGTACCCTGCAAAAGGTTTCAACACACTTCGAACGATCTCTACTCAGCAATACGTGAGGAAATCACACGAAGTACCTCGCCAAAAATGCACACGGCCAATGATTCATCAATTGGTGATCAGGTGGTGGAGTGAGTTGCAAGAACAGATGTTTTCTCTTGGACTTAGTGGAAACTTGTCATCACAATGATCATAATTAACGTTTGGAAATAGATGTCCTTCAATACTCTAACTGCAATCCTCTGAGAGACCGTATCCTCTGAGAGACCGTATAGGAAGTTCATAATCTCAATGGCCAGCATTGCTGTTATCATCAGTCACAATCTCAATTCAATTTCTGGATCTGTCAGGACTTTAGGGTTCAACTTGATGAGCAGTCTGCGCAACCGAACAAGAACTTTTCAAGATGAACAATTTTAGGACGACAAAATAAATTTCCTCCAAAATACACTGGTAATCAAACATCCTCCTTCAAATGGAGTCCAATTGAGGAGACCCAGGTAGAGTTCCGACTAGTTTATGAATCGGAACATGTTGAACTATAAGACTACCTGGTCAAGAGCTTCATTCAATTCTGTTGGTGTCAAGTTTTGAGAGTCATCATATTTAAAATGAAAGGAACTTGTGAGGGATGCAAGAAATATGAATTTTTGTTTATAAATGCTGTGAATGGTCATGCGAAGGTAGATGCTCTCATTCACACATCAGCTTTCTATAATCTAATTTGCAAATTAGCATATTGTTTTATAAAGCACATTTCTCATCTTGCACAACACTCTATTGGGGATATAATTTCACAAACTCATCCGTTTGTCAGTATCTAGCTCTCATTCTTATCTTCTATCTAGTCATTGTGTTCCTATCCGTAATCTATTCTCTAAGTGATGTCAAAGCAAACTGGAAAGAATAATTGAGTCTATTCCCAATCTTGAGAGGAATTGAGAATTGAATCCATTAAAGAGGATAGCATTTGTGTCTCAAGAGAGCAATGATCAATAGGCATTCTGGATATGGAAGAATTGTCAGGATCGAGTTTCACAAGCTATCACTTCCTTCAATGCTGGGAAGAATAAGATCCCCTAGTTATTAAAAGAATGAGGGCTGGCTGAATTGGTAGAAAGCAAAGAGATATAACCATCTATCGGTCATTCTACTCCCTCATCTTTTCTTGGCACTCAACCTTAGAGGGATGCAAAGAACAATTTTGCAATGATGCTCGTTTGCAATTGCAGTGCAGTCAATGATAGTATACAAGGACTTATCACACCTCTTTTTTTTTCCAAAGACTTATCAAACCCTACTTATATGCATTCCATAATACAAAATGTTATATGCAGATCGAGCATTATATAGACATTTGGTTGTGTGTTAATGTGTTTCTACATTCAACACACAAAACGTTCTATGGACGTTTAACTATATACCCACATAAGACTATATGAAACTATAAACTACATTATACATTCAAAAAAATCAGGATGTTAATATACACAACATTATGCATGCATGATATTTAGGATGGATTAGTGTTATTGGAGTATTGTACACACATAAAATAACAGTTAATGTCCATTACATTATGCATGTAAGACGTTGCGTGCATATAATTGCACTTTGAGCACTAAAAACACATAAGCTAGGTACACTAAACCACGCTGTACTATGGGAATAAATTGCTCAGGATGTATGCTATATATTACACTTAAAATTATATATACAGAACACATTATGTTAATTTGCGCTGCATAATGATATGTTCCTCAACCTTTCATAAACAATCCATCCTTCTTAATATCCTTGGAACTAAATATTAAGTATTACATACCATAAATAGAAAAAAAAGAATGTCAGTTGTTACTCATTAGAACTCAGTAAGTCGTGAAGGTCCGTTTGTTTATTTTTTGATAAGTAGGTTGCAAGCTTAGTTGTTACTTGATAGTGAAAAATTTCCTAATTCAGACCTCAAATATTCTTTTAACTAGATTTTCTAGCTTTTTGATACAAAATTCTTTAATTAAATGACAATGTGGATTCTTTTGCAACTTCCTTCCCTTTCAGCTAAAATCTATATTTAATCTCAATATTCAATGAGTATAACAGGTATAAATATAAAACAAGAAACTCAAAATCATCAATCATAGACTTGTTTATTGGAATTTATTTGATGAAGACTTGAAATTCATAGTTACTTGTCCGTATTTTACAGTTTTATAAACAATGAAATGTTTTGGATTCTTGTTATATATAATCGATAAGCAGAAAGTGTTTCAGAATTGGAGGTTATAATTGACATTCATACTTGTATAAAACACTTATATTATACACAGTAAATTTAGTAATAGCCATCTAGATACATTCCAAGTTTAGCATCCAAATATAAAAAAAGGGAATAAAATTTCACATAATCCTGCTTCTTTGAATCATTCTATATGCAGTTTGAAGTCATTGATATTACTACTAAACGGAGATATATTATTGTCAAATAGATATCCAAAATTATATATGGCACTTCCTACGTAAGTCCATATCTAAGGCTCTATCCTAAACCTTATCTGCAAGTTGAAGAATCAACATGCTGGCTCAAGCAATCTTCAAGGGAGTGGTATTAGAGGACTCGAACCTAAACCTCACTTGCAAGCTAAAGAATCAATACGCTGGTGCAATTAATCGTAAAGGAATGGTATTAGAGAATGAACTCACATATACAAAACTGGTTTCCGTAGGTCCATAATTGACCAGAACTTTTATATTTGAACTCATACCGACACAGACCCCTCTACCTTCCTCTGTACGTGGATGATTATGTTCTAGTAAGCACATCCCTTAAGGTCCTAGGGTGGATTAAGTGCCGTCTTCATGCAGGATTTGAGAAGGCAGGTATAAAGAAGATCTCTCATTGTGCAGGCATGTAGATATACCACGACAGTAAGGAAGGAAAGACACTCATCTCCTGAAAACTACATCAGAAACAAGTTAGAGGAATTTCATATGGAGGAGTGTACGCCTGTGATCACCCCAATGTAACCTAGCTTGAAATCGTCCTCAAATCAATGCCCAACAACTGATACAGAACATGCATTGATGCACAAGTTGCCTTACCTGCAAACTGTGAAGGGCTTGATGTTAGCCATGGTCTCTATAACTAAGATCTGATCATCTTTATGCTATGAGCATTATCTCACATTTTCTATCTGATCTAGGAGAATTACACTAGAATTCATTCGGGAGGATTTTTTGCTATTTGAGAAGTACCATCGGTCAAGGATTAGAGTTTCACCACATTGATGGCACACAAATTATCAAATGGTACTCAACATGGGAATTCTATCGACATGAGGAGGTCCACTATTAGATACTATTGCGTTTAGATTTAGAACAGATTGATCAATTGAGTATCTAAATGCAAAACTAAATGTCTTGTTTTCCATGGCCTTATCAAAGACAAGTTGAACATCGGAGGCAATATGGGTTATGAACTTAATTCTATGATCTGGATATCAAGATCATCTTTTGTGATAATCAAACTGTCATCGTACGGGCTCATAATCCTTGTAATCACAGGAAGCCAAAACATGTGGGTATAAGGTATCATTTCATGACAGACTTTGTGAATACACGGAATGTCAAAATGGAACAAACAGGTCGCCAATATTATGACAACACTTTGCCCTAAAGAGAAGCATAAGACCCCTGTTCTAGACATAAGAATGGGAAAAAGATCCTTCAATCTCAGGTAGAAACCAGTAAGTGAGAGTGTACAAATTTACTTCATTACATTCATGTAACGTCAGTCTTGCCCAACAAATATAGGCTTAGTTATGTTCAAGTCAATTTCTCTCTAGTTAAAATTTTTGAGTCATATTTTCTGATTCAGTTCAATGATACTGATTGTATGTTTAAGGATCTAAAAGCAGTCTACACAGCTCAGTGATGTTATGACAAACGCTTTGCCTAAAGAGAAACATTTTATCTATATGTCAGACATAAATGTGGAAAAAATATCTTTCAATCTCAGTACTCAAAATACATCTTTCGTGAAACTGAAGGATCTATAGAGTTTTTTAGTTTAAGGAAGTAACTAGTAAGTGTCAGTGCCACATAACTTCAGTTTTGCACGGCACTGTAGGTTTAGCTCATGTCCAAGTACATTTCTATCTCACTAGAACCTCACTTTTCTCATCTCGTTTACTGACCATAATCCTAGGTTCTAAGTGTCCCTTAAATTTCTTCGTTGCGATAGCATGCTAATCCTGTCCGAACCCTTGCATGATTGTGGTGGGTCAAGAATGGAGGGTCCACGGAGCGAAGTTGAGGTCCTCTGAATTAAAGTATATCCAATTCTTCGAACTCTGGCCGATATCTAGCTAATTCGACTGATATCTAACGGTGATTAGACAGCAGGAGCAGTCTGCACTGAGATCTTTTGTACAAAAGTGAGCTCAAGCAATCAAATTACACGAATTTGCCCGGAAAGCAGTGGAAATAACCATCTAATTGACTGTGATGCGTCAGTTGAAGCCCGTACTTAAGTTTTGAGCATGCAGTGTCTGAAATCTGTAGCTACACCACAAGATCGATCAAATTCTATAGATAGAAAAATGTCTTCCTAGATCTTCTGATTACGCATGAGTTTTAACAAGTGATGCCGTGAAGCGATTCGGAAGAAGAGGAAATTCTTTAGGTTCTTTCACGTGAAGAACAGGAACAGAGAAGCAAACAGCAGATTCATCGAGATTTACAGGTATCATCGTCCTTAAAGTGTTTGGGTTCAGCCTCCCCTAAGACAGGATGAACAGTTGGTTGGTTCAGTGCTGATTTGAAAATTAGATAACTGCCGAAAAATACCGATTTCGATTGTCTGATTCAGAAAGGGTTGCTTTGTCATCTTGTTACTTGGTGTACCTTCTTGGCCCCATTGTGATCAGTTCACTAAGTCTTCGACATCCTTGAATTTGAGCGGGATAGGTCATGACAACAGCCGATAAAAGCATCCAACGTAACTGGATTTAGTCCAAAAAAGGAAGTGCATGAGTTCATTCTCGAGAATGATTGATAGGCGCTGCGCATGCTGATGAATATAATCCAAAAGAAACATTCTCAAATGCAATCAGAGGAAAAGAGGCGCAACAGTTAAAAAGACCAACATTCTTGTATGCAGCACGAGATATGTGACAAGTGCACCACCCATACGAATGAGATATATTAATGCATGAAACCTGTCGGTCTACTTAACATTTGATACTTTTGCCATGAAGAAGAAAGCGAAACCTCTGTGAAAAATTTTAGTTTGGGGCAGACTAAATATATGCAACTGCACTATCATGATCTGATTCACGTACATTGACTTAATCAAGTCTCTTCTGTAGACCTGAACAGGAACATATAGATCCGATGTGATACGTGCAACCAGTAGTCAACATTCAGAAGTTGCATGGTTGATCAGCTGCAAGAATGAGTCGCGGAGACAACCATGATGTGAAAATATCGGACCCACAGGTTTTTCAAGATTCCGAGTAGCAACCCAGTTTAGACCTAAAGACGGAACGTGTCCTTCCTGCTGTTTGCTTTCACGACACGACCTGATGTTGCTAGCTGTCGCAGTGGTATACTATACCGGTTAGTCACTATCAAGGTTGACTAATTTGATCCTTGTACCGTAAGTTTTCCTGGGCCAAATGCTGGATGTGGCAGTGACAGTACCTTACTGTACCTAGTAATGTGAAGGCAACGTCAAGAATCTACATCGTCTTAGTGCACACCCAAGAGCTGTGAAGCTCTTCTGTAGCCTTGCAAGTTGTGGTTTCTTGTATCCTTGAGCGGACTTTCCTGGATTCAGATTCTCGACACGATTTATTATTCATTTTGGTTGCTAATCAGCCTAGGCCAAGAGGAAGGGGCAACGACAGGACTTGAAACTGACTACCTGTCATTCAATGATTGAGATCCTTAAGTTACGCTAAGACTGGTATAAAAACGTGAGTGTAAATTTGTTTGTCATCACTTCAACTCCTCAAGCCTAGGCCTCATACTTTTCAGGACGAGGTCTACGCCGAAGTACACTAGATCTCCTTATCCGTAAGTTAACGTTAACACGGCCATCTGGCTACTGCTTGATATGAAATGGTATTCCAGATGCTTGCTAGTGTTGTTTATAATAGGTTTACGTTAAACTCTTACCTTCTATGATTACGGGTCTTTCTTCTGTCTCAAGTTCCAGCTGATAAAAATCAATGTATTACTCACGTTTTCCCTGAGTTTCCATGAGTTGTAATCTTCCTGTCAGTCACGTATAAGTCAACTTAGTCTAGGCTAAGCTCAGTTTGTGAAAATTCACTCGAGCTGAAACATCTGTGGTTTCACAATTTGATCTGTTAAGTCGATATATATATATTGACCTTTTGTTTCGGCCATCAAAACTTATGACATGTCCCAGTGAAATAACTTCTCTAGGGATCTTCATTACTTGTCATATGTGCTGTGAACTACAGATTTCTTCAATTGAAGTACGCACAGTTTTACCTGGTCGCAATTGATTCAAGCTATTTCCTTGACATCATAACCTAGACAGTTAATAAGCTTTGTATAGGAAAACCAGTGTATAATGGGATTTTGTATAACGAGTGTAGCCTACTTATGCAGAAGGCTTTCTCTTGCCTTAGATCATGACCAAGTTGCAAGTTGTGTTGTTCATGCCTAGTAGAAGCCGGCGTTCCTGAACCTTTCTCCCACTTTAGCTTAAAGTAGGAGAAAGTAAAGACCGTAAAGTTTGCATACGTTTCATTCACGAATTTCTACAGACTTCGTGCTTGGCAGAATGTGACCTGTCAGTATGAGCTTCCTGTTGCTGAAACACAACAATGACTTGTGTACATTTACAGATCTAAAAGTTGTTATAAAGAAGCGCAGCCTCCATGGCGTCGTCACTATCAACCACAAACCTGGTGTCTTTATTCTCCTATGTACTGCTATTGGCAGCAGTTTGTGATGCTTCGGGGGGATATTCTTGGGCAAAAGAGCCCATCCCAGTATCAGAATCGTTCTACTCAAAGTCTTGCCCTCGAGCAACCAAGATAGTGGGGAAAGCGGTGAAAAAGATACTCAGGGGCAACAGAAATCTAGCTGGAGGTTTCCAGCGTCTTCAGTTCCATGACTGCTGGGTCAATGTACGTATAAGTGAGCTAATCAGGTCAAACTAAGCATCCGCAACCTCTAGTTTCGATGTCCCTCAGCAATGCTATTAGCATATCCAGACCAACCATACTTGGGACGTGCGTACACGCCATGACTGAATTGTGTTTGCCTATGCTAGGGCTGCGAAGCATCTTTGCTTCTGAATTCCACGGCAACAAATACGGCAGAAAGGGATGGATTCACGAACTTCTTAATCCGAGCTATCCCGGAAATCGACGAGATCAAGGCAGAACTCGAAAGCGCTTGTCCAGGAACTGTCTCTTGTGCAGATATTGTGGCTCTTGCAGCACGGGACGCGACGGTGTTTGTAAGTATTCAGCCTCATCTCGTCTTATGCAGTGTTTTAGTTAATGGACATTGTTCAGAGCTGATCATGATTCGGTTCTTAACGATAAGCGTGGTGCAAATTATAGGGAGTTCTTTATGCATGGGGATGGTACGCTCGTAGTTTTCTGCATTTTATTATTTGCAACTTCAGATTCGAAATCTGAACCACATTTGAACGTTCACGACTTAAATGCCTTGTATGGACAGGTTGGCGGACCAAGTTGGCCCGTTGTTTTGGGTCGTAGAGATGGAGTTGTCTCTCGTGCCATTGATGCTGATACCAATCTCCCATTCCCAAGTATGAATTTCACGGAACTCGTCGAGAATTTTGCTCGCAAAGGATTCAACTCACGGGAGATGATTGTTCTTTCAGGTACGACATTAAGTATTCGTGGTATTCGAGGCCATTTCTTCTAAAATGCTCCGAAGCTGCTGGACAGAAAATCCCTTCATACTTTGGAATAGAAGTCTGTCTGAAGCAGAAGTTTTTAATTTGTCATATTAATTATCCAGACGAGAACACGTCTGCACAGATATAATGTTTGGATTTTTATATTCAACTTGCAAGTCCATCTCAGAGTCGCAAAGATTTATTATTTCTCATCGTCTGCTAACCCTTGATTCGAACTCACAAACCAGGTTCCCATACAATCGGTCGTACCCACTGCAACGGAATTGGTCCCAACTTGTACAACTACACGGGCATCGATGATCTTACAAACCCAAACCTGGACCCTAAGTTCGCCAAGACGCTCAAGAAGCAGTGTCCTAAGGGTAACAGAGAGAACATCGTCGACATGGATCCCACCAAGAACAGATTCGACCGCATGTACTTCAAGAGGGTTCTTGCCCACAAGGGAGTGTTTATTTCTGACCTTGAACTTATCTCAAACTCATTCGGACGTAAGGTCGTCGAGGGAATCGCCAAGCCAGGTTCTTCCTTTTACAAGGAGTTTGCAGCAGCCATGGTGAAGATGGGCAAACTTGACCTCCTCACAGGAACGAAAGGAGAAATCCGCAAGCACTGTCAGTTCATAAACTAGGATCCACATGCTATGGGTTTGTGAGCCCCTTAGATACTTGAGATAAACATTTGTTAAACCGTGAGTGCATTTCTCTACAACGTCATTAAGAGCTCATTTCATTGATCTTCGTAGTAGAGGTTATAGGCTTGAGTAGTGGGCATGAAATTATGCAGTATTTACTGGCAGGTTTTGAATATCAAGGCCATTGCCATATCACAAGTTAACAGTCATTCGGTAGCGGCATCCCTTTATGAGATGTAGATCCTCTACTGCTACACTGTACAGATTTATTGGTGAGAATAAAACGTAGAGAAATGGTTCAGGAACAGAAAACGAGTTCACAGTCCTTCAGCAGGGGCACCCTTACACCCTTGCACGTCCTCTACTCCTACACTGTACAGATTCATTGGTAAAAAAAATGTAATGAAATGGTTACGAAGCAGAAAATATGGTGGCACTATTGTTACAATATACGCACGTACTGCGCGTAACGTATGCATGTGCACAATCTACATCAACAGCATCAGATGGATGTGCATGGACTCAGATACAATCATTTCCAAATCATAGTTACCATCTGAAGCTCTCCCTCCTGAGGCCTACAAGCAAAGGTTACTCATGTCAACCTGAATGCTGGGCATATGGAGCCAAACGCATGCGCTATACAGGATGATGAGCACTGAGTCTGTGCAAGATCATCAAGAACAGAATCAATTTAGCAACCGATGAGAGCGACACGCATAGGATAAGAACGATGGAAAACCAATCCAATCAAGCCATGCGAAGATAAAACCTAAGAGGTAAAATTTCGAACATTTCTCGTGCCAATACTATTGGGCTTAGCTCTATTTTACCTCTTGTATCTCATCCTTGTACGGTTTGCCAGGGTCTTCTCCTCGTTCTTGTCATTCTACGCGGTCGCCTGGCGAAGGGTAAGCCACAAAGTCAGCGGGTTACATTTGTCAAAACTTCTGGTTGTTCGTGTCAATTGGGAGATTAAAGCTAAGTGAACTAGAACTCGAAGTCCCTGACTCTAGCTGACGACCAGGTGTAATTGACTTTGAGTCGGGCGATAACCCGAACAAATTCAAAGGAGGCAGGATAAATGACAGCTTTACATTTTGGCAGAAAGAACTAAAAATGGTGCAAACCCTGCTCTCGTAGAATCTCAACGTAAATTCTGGTTGATATGTAGGCCCCGCAAGACTACAGCCCACACGTTTCGTACAGTATTTGCACATTCATCCATACTCTCGATGTTTTGTCTGTATCGACTATGATGATCCAAGGGAATGTCTTAACAGTTAGTCCGTTGTTCTTTACTGAACCGTTGACACTTAATTAAAGGGTCCTCCTACAGTCTCATTGTCAGAGCCTACTGAAGTTAAATCTCTGGAGAGTGCCTTCCTGCCTTTGCTGTAAGATTGAGGACAATCATCGCGGGAACACCGGGGATCTGTAATCGTTTTGCACTGGCACTTCATACACACGAGACAGTGCCCATTCGTGCATTATTCGTAAGATAGAGAGCAATCATTCGTGGAGCACGACAGACCCGGAGTCCGTTCGGAACTGCAGACTGCTTGCAAACAGTTCCCTCGTTGTCAGATATCCAATGATCTCTCTGACAACTTTGAGAATTTGGTCTGCAGTGGAAGTACAACTGAAATCATCACAAAAGGTTTCACTATTTAAGTCTACTGCAGTCTCTGACAGTAACTCGCTTCGAGAGTATCGTGCATGTTCTTTCCACATAGGAGAATTCATAGCGACATTCTCCTGTAACAGTAGCTCATTGTAGCGGGAATGTGCAGAAGCACTACAGTACTTGACATTCATTGTTCGGATCGCTCTGGTAAGTTCCGGAGCAAACACATTATTTTAGATAATATGACAGCCTGCCCTGTCTAAATGAAGAGCCTCGGGAGTAACCAGGTCAATACATTTGCCGATAATATCCATCTACTAGACATTCCAAGAATTTTTAGAAGTTATTTTGATGTTCAAATGTTGGAGGCATAGCAAAATTTGGTCCCAAATGTATCGATAATAATAATGGCAATATCTAGGTATAGGAAGCAAACGGGGAGTGGCTTAGAGAAATGACTTTTGCTTCATTACTCTTCACTAGTCTGGATTAGCGATATGATAGAAAGGGAGAAAAGAGGCCAGGAACGGAAGCTTATTCTTGAGTTTTAGAGAACTCACCTGCATATATACATATATAGTGAATAGTGTATTTTGTTCATTTTTCAATTTTGGTTCTATCCGGTATCTAGATTGAAGACTATGGAAGATTGAGTAGAAATTACTAGTATTTTTAGGGTTTAGAGTGATTATCTCACATTGAGAGTGGTTGATCAAGGATTTTCACTTCTAACTCTTAGTATTCATGTTTAAGTTTCATGGGAACATAGTTAGAATTTCAGACAGAAATTGAAAGTTACGAGAATTTCTAGTATTTTTAGGGTTTAGAGTGATTATCTCACATTGAGAGTGGTTGATCAAGGATTTTCACTTCTAACTCTTAGTATTCATGTTTAAGTTTCATGGGAACATAGTTAGAATTTCAGACAGAAATTGAAAGTTACGAGAATTTATAGTTTTAAGATTTTGGAGAGATTGTATTCATGTGAGTTTTATGTGAGTTGTGATGTGAGAGATTGTGGTTTTGCAAGTATGGAAAGATATGGAGAGGAGTATTGTGTGATACATTCATTATTCTTGTGCTAGCCATGGCAACATTTCCCCATGTAGGATTGCACACAGCGGCTCGAGATACACCATGCTCATTGTGTCATTGAGGTTTTGCAAGGGGTAAAGACCCATGTGGGAAGGATGAACAAGGACTATGATTGGACCACTTGGGATGCTCACATGAGGCAAGTGACCACATTGATAACGGTGACACTTGGGATTAAGCACACTTCCTTTATCCCTTCATTGACCATTCAAGAGATACCGATTGAGTCATGGGAGTGGTAGCATCTCAAGCTGGTTGTATCTTGGGGTTATTTGAGACTAGTTTTCCATGTCCATGTCCATGTATATTCCATAGGCTACCTTGAACATTCCATGATGAGGCTAGATAGGCTTTTTGCCTACCAATTGATTGTTTGGCACGTGTTCCCTTGGACAAGTTAGCATGGTTCTTATTCCTCTTACTAACTCAATGATGCCTTTATTATGCTAGAGGGGGACGGGCAGGGCAAAGAGAGGTAGCTGCTAGATTTTGTCAAGTCCAAGTGGGGATGAGGCTGCCCTACAAGAGGATTCAATTAGGGTTGCATGTTTTAAGAGACAGATTTTGCCACAAGAAACCATAGAGTCCACTCAATTACGACGATGTAGGACATGGGTCCAAGTAGGATAGTTTAGTAGAGCAGCATAAGCGCTACACCCTTTGTCTATGGCTACTGCCACTAATGAGACCATCTCTTCCTTACGTTCACTACATCTCATGGCAGGAGAGGGAGTACCATTAGAGGTCTTAGATGATTAGCCTAAGCAGCTTTTATGTCTTGATAGGTCACCTTTTGCACAAGCTCTCATGGCAGGAGAGGAAGTACCATTAGAGGTTTTAGATGATTGGCCTAAGCAGCTTTTATGTCTTGATAGGTCACCTTTTGCACAAGCATTGTTCACTACCCCTTGTCGCTCTTTAAGAAGCTTGTCAATGATGGTATATGAGTATCTTAGAGATTGCTTTAAGATAAATGATCCTTCTAGTGGATTTACCAAGTTGTTTCAAGTGGTTGTAGTAGTAGCAAGGAGAGATATTCCTACATTATTTAGTTGGGTGTTAGGGGCTAGTCGACTTCTCACGATGGAGAAGGGCCTTGGAGGCATTAGACCTATTGCTATTGGAGAGATCTTTATGCACTTGGTTAGCCACCATTGTTCTTCAGCATTGATCTCACTTCCGAGAGCACCTTAGTCCACATCAGTTTGGAGTAGCTACACCTGAAGGTTGTGAGGCTATTTCCCTAGACATGAGGGCACTCCTAGATATCCATCCGGAGTGGATTTCCTGTAGGTGGATGTTTAAAATGCTTTTAATAACATCTCTTGGGCATCTATCTTTAGAAAGCTTAGGGATGCTGGTGGATCCTTGGCAAGTCTCATTCCTCTTGTGTGGTTGCTCTATGGCTCTCTTGCTTCCCTTTACTACCAACATGGGTGGTCACAAGAGGGAGTTACCATCTTGGAGTCAATTGTCAACACAGAATAGGGAGATCCTTTAGGGGGACCTTTGTTTGCCATGGCTCACTTCATAGCTCTCTTATCTACTACTTTGGTATGCTAGGTTGTGTATTTCTCTCCTTAGTAGATGATACACACATTGTGAGGCCCCGTATATCAGATTAGGCACGCCTTTGATCATGTGACTACTTAGTTACATCTTGTATGCTTGAGAGTCAAGGTGTCAAAGTGCAGAGCATGGTCCCTTCAAGTATCTCTCCACACCTTGAGCTTCTTGAGGGGTGTGTAACATTTACAAATGGGCTATGTATTCTTGGAGTGTCAATAGGATATGAGGATTTTGTCACATGCTTCTTAAATGCTGCTCTTGTTGAGGATATTCTTCATGTGGATGACCTTCCTCTACTAGGAGATCCATAGTTGGCATTTGATATACTTTCCTCTATTATTGCTTGTTGACCAACTTACCTTCTTTGCACAGTTCTCCCTTCCTCAACTTTCCTATCATGTTTGAGAGCTTTTGATAAGAGGAGTATGGGAGTCTTTGGTAATATCATCGGACCAGGGACATTTGAGTGTGTGATGGGAGATTTGGCACATAGACAGATATCTCTACCAATCTTGTGCGGAAGGATAGGCCTATTATCTATGGAGGAGATGGCACCTATAGCATTTGTGAGTAATTGTGCTCTCTTGGCTACTTTCCTTCCTTTACTTTACTCCCATTTTTTGGTTGCTAATAGGCACATTTTGGAGACTTTTGTGATCAAGGTAGAGGAGGGACCCTTTTCTCTCCAAGTGTTATTACGACATACAAGAGATGGTCTATCTCCACGGGCACGAGAGGACCTTCCATCCTTTGCTTCACTATCATCAAATTGGACCAAAGGTTTGCAGTCTTCCTTGATGGAGGACAATGTCAACATATACTACATTCTCTCTTAGTTGACTCATACATTCCTCAAGCTACTAGAACACATCTTCACTCTTGCTCCGGCAAGGGTCCAAGCTCTTGGATCCTAGCTTGACCATGCATTAGGGCATTCCAACTCACACCAGCCACTTTCTCTATAGCAATGAGGTTTTGCCTAGGTTTGGTCTACCTATTTGCATCTTCATTACTCATTTGTAAGTATGGTTCTACATTAGATGCAACAACGGTTCATATGACACAATGTCCTTATGAAGGACACAGGATAGCTACTCTTGATGCCATCAAAAATATAATGCTATGGCGCAAGAGAGTGGATACCTTGCTTGGAGAGAGCGCTCATATTCTTTGTAGACGACACATGTTAGAGCATACTTATACTTGGTCCGAGATGATCATGTGATAATGGCAAATGTTGTGGTTGTAGACCCTATGCATGATGTAGTTTTGGAAGGAGTGATTACTCATCCTCCTAGATGGGTGGCAAGCAGCGAGAGGAGAGCAACACAGAAGGTCTCCAAGTATAGAGGTATGCAGCGAGGTCACCTCTTTTTTCCTTTAGCCTTGGAGTTATATGGAGCTATAAACATTACATTCAACACATTTGTCAAGGAGTGCACAAGAGCTTATCATAGTAGACGCCAAGGTGTATCACCCTCACTCTCATACTTTGTAGTATACTTTAGACACACTATGTTCATTGTTCTACATAAAGCATTGATTGGTGCAATCCATAAGAGAGTCATCGCTCTAAGTGATGTTTCTTCATATGCTCCAAACATTTGCAGACCTTAAGTGATACATAGCTCATATATCATAAGTGCGGTATTGCAGATTTCTCATGTCAATACTAGAGGGACTTAGTTCCATTCTACCCTTGGAAAGCTTGATAGGATCTTCCCATCCTTCATGTAGTCGCTTTAGTCTAAGTTAGATAATATATATTTTTTATTTTATTTTATTTATTATAATAATATATATTTTTATTAAATAAGTATAATTTACTTATATATTTAATATAAAATGTAAAAAAGAAATATACAAAGAATTAATTTATTTTTCTTACAAATCTAATTTAGTTTATTATTTATTCATCTTCAAATAAAATATTATTAAAAATAAATAATTTAAACCTCTGAATCGAAATTAATTATTGTATATGAGAGCATATAAATGTCAACTTTTGGCACACAATCTGAAGATACTCAAATTCTCACTATATCGTACACACTGCAATCGCAATTATGAAGGCAAACGACGACAGACGGTTCAGGCACTACACTTTGAGTGCTGACGAAAATCTGACATGTTCGAATCCAGACTCTGACTACAGACACTGACTAGTTTGAAGAATAAGTTGCACGAAGCGGATCTTTCGCAGCCGAATAAGTTCACACCTCCAGATGGGCCCCAGTTTAGACCCTATGTCTTCAGTTTGTACGGCTCGATGGGGGTCTTCCCCTCCTTGTTGTTATTCTAGGGGGTCGCCTCTCCATGAGGGTTACTTTTCTGCAGATATTCCCGAACTAGTGGATAAATCTCCCGCTCGTGCTCTCGACCATCCACGGCCCCCTAGGTCGTGGTTCTCCGTACATCGTGCTCCTCATGAGCCCCATATTCACCACTTCATAATGCTATAAGGAACATGTTCTATTGGTGAGGCTTCGAAGGGTGAGATGTAATTCCAAAAATGGAGTTTCAGGTTTTTAATTAAGATTAGAAGTGCAACATGTAATGGTGTGGTTGTCACAAAAATAGAGTTGAATTGGTGTATGATCACGGTATGTCTAAAATAATCAACCTAACCACTAAAACTAGAAGTTCCCAGCTTTTATTGCCTTCTGATATTTGTAAAATAAAAGTAATAGACTTTTGCTTTTAGACATATAGACATGTGAAGGTATTTATTAATCTATAAATATACTGATTTCGTCAATACTGTGGTATTGCAAAATCAGAAATTCTTGCAAAGATCAATGAAATTTGAAGAAGATACACGCATAGATTCGCTGTGAAATGTTTCAGTCATTTTTAGAAAAGACCGTTTCTGAACAAAAAGTTATAGTAAGCGTTTCTATTAAGATAAAGATTTAAGATCTGGAATAATGATAGTTCTTTTGAGCTAATTAAAATTTTGAACTATGCTAATGGTCTATATGAAATTTCAGAAGCTTCTTTGTGATGAAAAACATCCGGAGGGTGGAAGGTGAGTGGAAGACGGAGAGAGGAACTTTGTAAACCTAATTTCAAGTGTGAGTTTTGAATATTCTTTAATCAACTAGAGCACCTAAAACCCAAGTCTTATAAATTATTTTTTGAATTATATTAATTATGAATTATGAAATTTATATATATTATCTTGTGGTGCTGAAAATGATCAACTGGATTATTGTCTAATTTTCCTGAAACAATAAAAATATTATTGGAATTTGAATTATTATTATTTTTCAATATTCCTATTCAGAATACTAAAATTTAAATTTTGTCTATCTTTTCTGATTGTATAGTTACATTTAAATTTAGACCTACATATTGCAATATCATTGCCTAGATATTAAAATATCTAGGCGATAGCTATTTTGAAATTTTTCTCTCATTATTATGTGCATTATCATATCTCTTATAAACATAAAATTCTACTTTGAAGAAGTAAAAAAGTAATTAAAACACCAATTTTAATCAACCATATGAAATAGCAAAATAATGGTATCTCTGATTTTGATATCACCGTGTGTTCAGATTTCCGTCGGGGTTTTTTTAGGTTCTTCCTTTTCTCTACATTGCGCATACATTCAGTTATTAGCTTTGATTAGAGGTAATATTCTATAAAAGAATTCAAATACATACTTGAAGGACTACCCCATTTACTTTGCAAATAGGTACCTGTTAGAAGCATAGAGGAGCTACACCACTATTGGATGCAAAGCAAAAGTTCGACAATTACTTGTTAATGTACAAGATTGTCTTTTATGTGTATTATTACTCATTGCAGTATTTGGTAAAGAAGGCAGGCCTATCGGTGTGCAGATTGCAAGGTGAATCTTATTAATCCAAGAATTCACTTACACAATACAGGTAAGAAAAAGAGTGCACTATGAAAATCCAGATTTCTTATCCCAGCTCGAGACCAAAGTCCAAGACAAAAACCTGGATGACAACTTTCCGGACAAATAACTGTTTTACATTTCCACACCAAACAACACTCTATATTTGGCAGAGTAATTGATACCTTTGTACTTTACAATGCCAAGAAGGGATCAATCCAAAGCAATGAGTTGTGTTTCTTCACTAAATACCATATCAACTCTGTTCAAAATGGATGGCATAAAGTTCTTTGATGATGTTTGGAGTCTTACAAATTAGGGTGAATAATCCAAGCCCTACATATGGAGACTATATGATGCTACTTTGCCTTGAAGAATACAATGAAGAAGATCTTATCAATCTGATACTAGTGGCAGACCATATATAAAGATGTGCATGAATACATTAAGAAGTGCATGCATGCCAATGAATTTAGGGAGCCAATCCAACCACCCAATGGTCTCTAAGACCTATCTTATCCTTAGCACCATTTGAGAAATGGGAAAAGCTTTTGTGGGACCCATCCAACCAGCTACAAAACATACAAAAAAAAAGATACATCCTGGTTTGTACCAACTTTGCCACAAAGATGGTTGAAGCTGAGGCTACCCGGAGGAATGATGCTAACATTGTAAAATATTTCTTTTGCAACATTATCTCTCAATATGGATGCCCCTTAGAGTTGGTCAATAATAGAGGAGTTCACTTTTTGAATGGCTTGATAGAGAGATGATGGCACAAAGTATTTCTAGATCAAGCATCAAAAGACAACCCCTTACAACCCAAAGGCAAATGGCTTGATAAGATAACAAATGACATTCTATGCAAAATTGTCACTAAGGTAATTGCCACTTATGCTTATGATTGGGATACAAGTTGCCAGTTGCACTATGGGCCTATTGCACCACTAAAAATATTACTGCAAAGCAAACTCCCTACTTCCTCAGATGCAACCTACACCCAATTCTACAAGTAGAATTTGAGGTACCAACTTATTGAATTCTTTATGAGGAGAAAATGTCTAAAGAGGATAGCTTGGGGATTTGGCTGCAATAGCTCATGCACCTAGATGGGACGTGGGAAGATTTCAATGAATGCACAAAGGCCACTCAACTACAAAGGAAGTAGCAACAAAATAAGAAGATCAAGCAAGTAAAGATAACCAAGGGAGATTTATTCCTTCTTTACAATAATAGACACATATTCTTCCTTGGGAAATTACATCTCATGTGGATGGGTCCATACAAGGTAGAGAAGGTTTATGATTATGGTTCCCTACAACTTGTGAATTTTGAAGGGAACTTGTTTGCTACCATGGTGAATGGATGGCTTACCAAGAAGTATCATGCTTGAACTCAAAAGGTAGAGCAGACCTTGTGTTTGCAAGAATGCTCACATTTGAAGAGGGTGCATATGGTGCACAAATTCTCACAACTTCACTCATTTACTAATTTTACTCTTGTTTGTAACAAGAGAGTAACCTAATTTAGTATATAGAAAGAAGTTTCTTAGTTTAGTGCACTTCTAAGTTATATCTACTTGGGTATAGTGACAAGTGAAGGAAGTCCAAAGCCAAGAAAATCTAAGGAATAATGCCAAATTCAAAATGACTCCCAAGGTTGGTTTAGAGTGAGTCATTTTGGTCCGGAAGAACTTTTGCCCTGCACCTCAACGTTAGGAGGACTGCATTTGGTCTTGCACATAGTTTATCGGAAGGACTTTGGCCAAGAAAATTTTGCACTATAATTAATTTGGCATGGAAGGACTTTGGCTAGGAATATGACAGTCATCAAAGGCCATACAACTATTTGAATACATTGTCATCTTTTCCAAGAATTCCAAAGACCATGCATTGAAGAAAGTCTCTTTGCATTGGATGGAGACCTTGCATGTGTGATAGAGATAGTTAAGGAGATAATTTGTATGTATAGGAAGAGCCTCATTGAAAGTGCATGACCAGGACCATTCAAACACTATCCATCTTTGAATGAACTAAAGAATGGCCAAGGACTTCACTTACTAAACTCAATGGGTAATGTACATTTCCATATTTTCAAATTGGAATTTGCCACTAGCTTGAAGCTCAAGCAGAATTTGCCTAAGGCTTCCAACCGTCACAAAATTTTCTAATGTCTAGCCTATTTGTAGTCACCTTATTTTCTCATACATCCTCCAAGAGTCAAGATGGTATTTGTCTAGAAGTACATGAGGAAGGCTCCTTATTCCATCCTTAGAAACCTTATTGTCAACAAGTGTGCCATATACCATAGAAGTGTGGTAATCTAGAGGATGCATTTGGATTTCTTGCTCTAGAATTAGGAGTTGAGTGACTTTGGTATCATTCATGAGATCAAAAGCAAGAAAGAGAGAACTATAAGGAGTTTAAGAGGGAATCCTAATAACTAGACCAAAGAGAACTAGAGGACAATACTTGGTGGTGATGCAAGTGTAGCTCAAGCCATGACCATTGTCACAAACTATGATGATGACTACCTGACCAAAAACATCAAGGCCACCTTTGCAAAGGGAAGGAATAAGAATAATGGCTAGAGAGTGGGAAGTTACAAGGATTTGGTCTAAAGAGCAATCATAGAAGCCATCATGAAGTTGTTCAAACACAAAAGAACAACCTACCTTATAAATAGTCAAGTGGTCTTCTTCCACTACATGTACAAAGGGTGTAATGATATGGAGTTAATAGACAAGTTAATAGAAGCCAATGTGTTAGTAGAAGCTAAGCTAAATATAGCAAAAGGAAGTAGAACTAGTCTAAGAATATTTTAGAAGCATAAATGAAGCTTGTGGGTAGAATATTCTAGAAGCACCCAAGAAGCTTCTTAAGGAGAATCTTTTAGGAACTTTCCAAGGATGAGTAACTTGTACTTCCAAGGATGAGTAACTTGTACGCCAAGCTAATGGTTATCTTAGCTTGCATGCCAAGTAATGACTAGCTTAGCTTGTAAAACAACTTCTAAAAGGAACCTTTCTTGGAAGATCCTTAGGAATCTTGTACCCTAGTGTAATTTTCTAAGGACAAAAGAACCCCTATGAGAAACACAAGAGAAACACAAGGCTTTATCCCTCAATACTTGGATGCCTCAAAGGAGCACCTTGTCTTTATTATATAGCAAAAAAGATCCACTCAAAGGGAGCTCCATCCTTGGATCAGATACATGGATTGGTAACATGTTAGCAAGCTGCACCCTTAGATTAGTTGTATGGATTGGTGATATGTTGATCCTTGTCCTATTTGGTTAGTCAAACAAGTTTGACTAGAGGGAATCTTTGGGGAATCTTCCTATAAGAAGCTCAAAATTTCATGGGTGAAATATTTTTGGAAAGCTCTCAACAAGATGAACTAGGGGAGAAAAAGTAAGCAACTTGGATTAAGGGATCATCTACTTTTTGAGGCCTAATTCATTCGATTAGGGCTCCAAAATTGGCTCTAAAGCTTTTTAGGTGTTTTCAACCTATGCTATATTAGTGGAAGTACTATTTTGGTGACACCTCTATCTGATCTACTAAGACCTTCATATAGAACACCCCTCAAGTTATTACCAAGCCATTTTCCACCTCTACATACTATGTCTAGCTAATGGCATTATAAACCTCTCTCCTTTAAGATGCAAAGTCCTCATTGTGAAGTTGTTACCCAAAAGATTGCACAAACATTGGTGCATGGGTCAAGTTAGCTATTGGTTCCCATGTTGCCTCAAACAATGGTTACTCTTTCCAATGGACAAGATATTCCACACACGGATGGCGGGTACCACAGATGCATTTTTGGAGAATATATTCAACTTCATATTCCCCCATGCCATCCATGAGTGTTTGACAAGGTCAAACTTCTTGTAAGGAAGGAAAGTAGAGCAGTTGGGGTGCATATCTATATATTAAGAAAACATGGAACATTAGATGTATTTTTATGTGTGGCGGTAGCTTGAGATGATAGGCAATTGCACCAATTTGATGGAGGATGTGAAAGGGCCCAATAAAATGAGGTATGAGCTTACAAGGGCTAACTAACATGAGATTGGTTGTGGATAGCCACACTTGACCCTAACATTGAACTCCATGTGCCTGCAATATGCATTTGTATATTGTTTCTATCAATTTTGGATGATCTACAACTTGTGCTTTGTGTTCTACACACCTTGTTGGATTCTAGAAACAAAAGTGTTGACAATGTCAACTTTTGTAACCATTGGGTAGATCTTTACCAAGCTTGAAGGTGTGAAAAGATGTTCTCTATACATGAGGAAGAATGGTATGACCTATGTAGATGCATTCACTAAATTATTGTAAGAACATTCTACCAATGGAAGTAAGGTATCACACCTTTCTTGCTCATCTAAGATGAATCTTTGGAGCATGTCCTCAACAGTGCAATTTGCCCACTCTATTTTTCCAATGGTTTGTGGATGGTATGCCATGGACATGGCAAGTTTGGTTTTGAAGACACCAAAGAGTGGTCTCCTAAACAAACTAGTGAATTGAGTGCCCCAATCAATGATGAACACTCAAGACAGACCATGGTGAGAAAAGACTCCAGCTAAGTAAAATTGAGATAATTATAGAGCAATCACATCTTTGGTCATAGGACACACATGATGATTCATGTGTGTCTTACAAGGCACACATGAGGTTTTCTACAAAGACTACAATGGAGTCAAACCTTGAGGTGGTCTTGGGAAATTCACAAACTAGATCCATGCTGACTTGCTCCCAATGTTATGTAGAAGCAAGGAGTGGTTGAAGGAGTCCTATGGAAGCTTGATTAGAGACTTTATTTTTTTGATAGAGTAGGCAACTTCAAACATACTCCATCATATTAAAGCTCATCTTGGGCTAATAATATTGGCATTTAATTGCATCTGAGGCCTACTAGAATAAGAATGGAATGATGGATAACATCCAATACTAGAATTCTAGCCAAGGATTCTTACTACTATGAAGACTGAAGATTGTAGGAGCTCAATCATCCAAAGGCATAAGTAGTACCCAAGGACTCACCTTTTGTGATAGTAAGTTATAGATCTCAGATGCCTCAGACCTAAGAACCACCATCCTAGTAGAATGTCATTATTCTACCATTACAGGTCATGTTAGAGTGGACAAGGCCTCAGATGCAATTAAATGCCATTATTATCAGGCATTCTAGTGAATGCATCTACAAGCTGCTTCTTGCCTTCCACATATGTGATCATCATGCTGAACCATTGTTTCCACTCTGCCCAATGAATCTACAAACAAGAGAGATAATTTTGTATCTCAAGGTAGACTAGAGGTTTGTGGTCTATCTTCACTACAAATGCCTTCTTGCCAAGATAGTGCTTTCAATGCTTGGTTGCAAGGACAATAGCCAAGTCTTCTCATTGGATGGTGTAAAAGTTATGCTCTATTGGTAATAAATTTCAAGAGAAATATGCAATTGGATGTTATCCGTCATTCCATTCCTATTCTTGTACTACTCCTATTATAACACTTGATGCATCTATAGCTAGCTTGATTGGACATTTTAGGTCATACCATTTCAAGATTGGTGCATGTAATAATACATCTTTCAATTCCTGAAAGGTCAATCCTTGTGTGGCTCCCCACATCCATTTCTACTCCTTGCCAAGTAGTGTTGTTAGAGGTTGTGCAACCTTGGAAAAGTCTTTGAAATATTGATGATAGAACCCATCAATCCAAGAACCTCTTGAGTTGAGTCTGATCTTTTAGAGCACCTTATTTTTGAATGACCTCTATTTTATTTATTAACAATTGGATATATTTTGCATTTACTCTATGGCCCAAGTAATCTATTCCAAACTCACCAAACTTGCACTTTGAGACTTTGATATATAATTGTTTATGTCATAGAATCTAGAGGGCTTCTAGCAGATGTTGCTTGTGCTCTTTCATCATCCTACTATAGACTAAGATGTCATCAAGGAAAATGATAACAAGCTTATCTAATTATGGACAAAATATGTCATTCATCAAATGCATGAAAGTGGCTGGTGCAAACTGAGACCAAATGGTATCACAAGGTACTCAAAGTGACCATACCTTGTTCAAAAGGTACTTTTGTGTACATCTTCATTTGTGATCTTGATTTGATTATAACTACTCCATAAATCTAGTTTGGTGAAGTGTTTTTCCCCATTGAGTTGATCTAACATGTCATCCATGAAATATAATGGACTTTTTTTCCTTCATTTTTTGTTGATTTAGGCCCTGTAGTAAATGAATGTGCACATTATATTTTCCTCCTTCACAAACAAGATAAAAGCCCAATATGGTGATATGCTAGGTTGGATAAATCATTTCTGCAATATATCCTCAATTTGAGCCTTTCACTCCTCCAACTCATAAGGTGATAGTTGATATGGGGCCTTACAAGGAGATGTCTTCTTAAGAAGTAGCTTGATTTCATGATCTAATCTCTCTTTTTTGTTAATCTTAAGGGTAAATCATCAATAAAGACATCATGAAACTCATTGACCACATCTTTAAAATTCTCAAGAATTTTTCTATCCAATTGTGCACTTTGGACTTCTCTTGTTAGACCAATCAAATATCTATCTATCTTACCAATAATTTTTGTCCCTATGACATAAAGAGAATTTTTTTGCCTTTATGATCTTTCTCCATCTCTAATGATCTTCTATTAGTTAGATCTCACTATTTTTGTCTCCAATCTACCATGGGGTTGTAGTGCTCTATCCATAACATGCTTAAGATCACATCATAACAAGCTAACCATATCACTTGCTACTCAATTTTGTCTTGATTCTCTCTTATAGAGAATGCTACTTTTCTAGGTAAAGTCTCAATCTTATGTGTTTGATCATATTGTAACTCTACTTCTTCATTCTTATCCTTCTCTAGTTCCATCTCAACCTTATTGTAACAAAGCTAGACAATAAAAATTCTCTATTGTTATAGGGTCCATTGATACTCTCACTTGATTGCCTTCTAGACTCGATTTATGAAAATCAATTGTGTGTTTATCTTCTTCAACCTTTGCAAAATTGTCCTCTTCCTCTCCTTTCTTTAATATTTCTTCATTGAGCCAATAAGACTGTGAGGTGCATACATTGGCAATCTTTTTTTTTGATGTGATTTCAACATACTCTTCTTTAATTTGTCTCTCCAAGTTGTTCAAAGGTCATCTATATGGAGGCCAAGGGCCTCTAAGAAGGTAAGCATGACAATTGATGGTTATGTGCACAACTTGGTCACAATTGTAATAGTTTTGTTGTTTTGCTTGAGCCTCTTCCCCTCATGGGACTCCATCTCTCCTTTCTTTGACCCATCCTTGTTCTCCTTGGACAAATTGTGCTCCTTCATCTCAAAAATGAAGGCTGCACAATTCCATAAGAACTAGTCCACCAAAGTGTGGTGTTTTAGCTTGATGGTGTTGAGTTTGGACTACCCCTTCACTTCCTCTATATGATCCTATTATTCTCTAAGCACAAGCAATGGCTTCAAAAATAGAGCAAGGATTTTGTACCATTATCTCTTGGTAAATTTTTCTTTTAACTCTATTTTGAAATTATCAAGATTTTATATTGGACTCATATTGGCTATCATGATTTGTAGATGCATATCAAGAAATATCTCCATGTACTCTTGTATGTTGTTCTTCTACTTCAACCCCCATAGTCAATTTCAATCCATCTACATAGAATTCAAGGATTGGAAATTCTTCAGCAACTCTTCTTGCATTACCGTCCAAAGTGAACTCTCTTCCTCTACCACCAATTACTGTTCCTAAGCATTATACCATGTGAGAGCTTTGTCTATCAAGTATTCACATGAAAACACGTATGCAGAATGCTCAGTGATCTCAAGTGTGAATAATCAAAAGTATCAATTCATTCTTGAAATCTAATTTTCCATTACTCCCATGGAAAGCTATCTCTTGTGAGGCTTGATGTTGCATGTTTTTGTCATCCATAGTAACAATGTGACTTCATTGTTGACTAGGGTGAATGTCATCGGCATGAGTGACTCTCCGTGTATGTTGGTAATTGTTATTGGGTTTTTGGATGATTCCTCTTCTTGCATTACATGATCATTCCTAAAGGTAAATATTTGACTTTGTAATGCTTTCATTGTCATTTTAATCTCCCAAATGTTTTTTAACATCCTTTGCATTCCTTGCATCCGATCCTACAACTACAACTACACACTCCATGATTTGTACATATGACAAACGCTATAATGCTATTGCCTACTTCAATAGAGAGTGAATATGATCACTCAAGAGAGAGTTTAGACAATTAGGATTATCATTGGAACCTCATAGGCTATCACTCATTGATAATATTTCTCACTAAAATTTTGGACTACAAAAACCCTAAATATTACTTTTGGTCTAACTACAAAATGAATTTCTATTTACTTGTTGAACAAGAGAGATTTGGTATATTCAATTCCATTGCATCATGACATAATATAAGTTATCAATCCTACTCTTTATCATATATCACCATAGGTAGAATCACCATGTTTGGCAAATTCATTATTATGTCTATGAACTCTACTCCAAAGTGGTAAACAAATTATATTCTCACTTGTGCACTCTGGATGTACATTATCTTGATATGGAATAGATTCAAGAATGGAAAGTGAGATATAGTAAATTATCTTCTAGGAGCATCCATCCCAACCTCTCTCTAAAACACTCTAATCTATCAATTGCATCATGTTTTCTTCCCTTGAAATCACTCAACTCAATAGCCCATGTTCTTCCAAGATGGGTGATCCAATCTCTATGATTAAAATACCTACTTTGATACCATTGTAATGTTCCAAGGATAGGAGAACCTCCAAGAGAAACACAAGAGAAGAAACACAAGAGAAACAAGTGGCTTTTACCTCAATACTTGGATGCCCCAAAGGAGCACCTTGTCTTTATTATATAGCAAAGAAGATCCACTCAAAGGGAGCTCCACCCTTGGATCAGATATATGGATCGGTAACATGTCTACAAGCTCCACCCTTGGATTAGTTATATGGATTGGTGACATGTTGATCCTTGTCATATTTGACTAAAAGGAATATTTGGAGATTCTTCCTATGGGAAACTCAAAAATGTATGGATAAGATACTATTGGAAAGCTCTCAACAAGACAAACATGGGAAGAAGGCAACACTTCTTCACCCAAGAGAGGAAGAATTGTTTTATTTTTTGAGGGCTAATTTATCCGTTTAGGACTCCAAAATTGGCTTTGAAATTTTTTGGGTGTTTTTGGTCTATGCTCTATAAGTAGAAGTATTGTTTTAGTGACACCTCTATTTGATCTACTTAGACTATCATATATAAATTCCTCAAGATATTACCAGTGAAGTACTATATCTATATAATGGGATTACACCACTTTGAAGATCCAACTTGGAGAAGCATTGTGCTCTGTTCAATTGATCCAACAAATCATCAAACTTGAAGCAAGGAATATGCATTTTTCATTGTTTTTTTATTAAGGTCACAATAGTCAATATAGAATTGAAGTCCTCCATCCTTCTTTGGTATAAAGAGTATTGGTGCTCCCCAAGAATACTTACAATGTTTTATGAAATCATTCTCTAACAACTTGGTCAATGTTATTCAAAGTTTTTTCAACTCCTTCAATGAGAACTTATAGATTGGTCTACTCACTAGAGTGCTACCAAGCAATGGGTCAATCTTGAAAGGCATACCACAATTAGAAGGTAATTCCTTTGGAAGATCATCCAAGAACACATATACAAAATCTTGAACTATCTAATCAATCATCGCTTGAAGAAGCTTTTAATCCTTATCAAATTATCCTTGTGCAATTGGTTTGATCTATATTGCAAAATATAAGAATATCTTCCTCCAAAACTTGCTCTATAGTTACTATATTGACAAACTCATGGGATTGACTATCCTTAGGTGTTATACTAAGAGGTGCACAACAACCTAATTGGTAATTCTTACCTTGGTGTTGTATTTGAATTTTTCTTCAGGTCCAATCAAATTGAACTTTATGATGTTCAAGCCAAAAAGGACCTAGAATGATATTATAATATAGATGAGTTACTACCAACCTCATATACTTTGAATATGCCATCCCAATCTTAAATATAATAAGATAGAAAATACAAAATATGAGACTCTTTTTACCATCCATCATCATCAATGTGCTACCCAATATCAATTTGATAAGAATAAGTAATTCCTTTGCATGTTAATTGCATAAACATGTAACTCTTTGAGCTACCAAAATCAACCAAAAACTTATAATCACAACCAAATATCATACCTTGTAAGTAAATCAAACTTGTACAAGTTTAGCCTTCATTCCTATTGAACCTTATTAGGTTCCCAATAAATTGCTTAATATCGCCTACTTGGACTCTTTTCCTTGATCATTGTGCTCCACAAATTCCATTTATTTGAGGTTGTGCATTCCTAGTTTAACATTTGGCAATATGATGTCCAATTTGGCAACAATAGAAGCAATCTCTATTTTTTCACAATTTTTCTCTATCTATAGTGCCAAGTGGTTTCTACTAGATGACATTAATCTCCATTTTTGTTAGCTTCTCCACCCATGAGTGGTGTGATGGAAAATTTTATGAAGGTCTAGGTTAAGACTAAGTTATGGCAACTAAGGAATCAAAGTGCTTAGCTAACTACATAGCTTGCTCCAAGTGTTTAAGCTCATGCATAGTACTTCCAATTTGGTGCGTGATTTCAAGCTCCTCACAAATTGGTCCAAAGCTTCACCATTTAGTACTTTTGGAATTTGCATTATGGTATTTTGGAACTACGTGATATAGCTCCTTGCCAAACCAATATATTTCAGTTTTGTGAATCTATCTTGTTCAACCAATAAACATTCACCGCTTGGGATCTCTTGATGATTGCTCTCTTGATTTCTTCTCATGTTGAGATTGGAACAACAAACTACCATTGAGCTTAATTCCCTAGAATTGCCACCATAGCTTAGCCACTTTGTCTAATTAGCTTGAAACTAAAGGAATCTATCTCTTTTCATCTAAAGGATTTATGGCTTCAAAATAACATTTTCAATCAAACAAAAAGTTTTCCATTTCACTTCATAGATTCTTGCCATCAAATACCTTTGGTTTTGAAATTGAAGTACTCTTCTCCTTCTCAAAATGCTCCTATGGTGCTCTTATTTCTTCAAAATTTGCTTGTATTGATCATATCAAGCTTAAGTGCTAAGAGAACCACAAAGAATGATAGGATTGTTGGGAGAAGTGCCTTAGAAGAGAGGTACTTGAAGGAGTACCTTGGCAAGCTAGAATGGGAGAAGGACTCAAAGTGATGTAGGATAATCTAGAGTACTACCATGAAGAAGAAATTTGGATAACACATGAGCTCCATGACCAAGTAACAAGGTGGCAAGCAAAGTTGTGTCATATAAGAGATGAGAAGCACTTGGAAAGATGTAGAATGAACCGAGTGCCTAAGGATGGAATAGCACTCAGAGTGCTTGGAGGAGTTGAAGCACTCAAAGTGCCAATAGATGAGGCATATAGGCTCAAGTGCCAAGTGCCACACCCAATTTGAACTTGCCACCAATGGCACCTACCTCTAATAGCACTGACTGCCAAGAGCCATTACCTATAAGATAATTGTTGGCACTTTGTAGACAAGTGTGGCCTGAGAGGAAGTGGTTGGAAAATGGAGTTTTTTTGTCACATGGGAGAGTGAGTTTACCTAAGGGCAACATGCAAGACCTTTGCCTATGTAAAACCAAGTGCCTACCTACTTTGTAACAGCTGGAGTGCTAAAGAATGACCAGGATTTAGGTGTATAATTGAAGTGCTTGGTCTGCAATGGCACTTTTTGCAATCCAACTTGACTTCTTAGCTGATCAAGTAGTATCTTGCAAATTTTGTGAAGCATTGAATGCTCAGAGTCATTTTTGAGAGTGGCACTTAGTGCAATCTTAGGTACTTGGCATGAAGAGAGGTACTCAACATAACATGACATTAGCTCATAACATCCCATTGTGTGCATGAATCATGGTAGCTATTCCCAAAACTTACATGAAGTCTCTTGAAGCCATCCTTAGATACCCTACTATGAAAAAAATGGGTTGTTTACTGCAAGATGGATTTAATTAGAAGAAAGCACTTGAAGGAGCATATCAGATAAAAATTTCAATGAAGTATGCTAAACCTTCTTGTTAGAAATTGCTAGGCATCAAGCCCAGATAGATCAATTAATTAGATACTTGAGAGGTGAACAAAGCCCTTCATCTCCTAGCTCCAACCCAAGGCACTCCGCTCAAAAGGAAGTCCTTTGATTAGATAGGCATTATAAAAGACCAAGACCAAGGAAAGAAATAGGAGAATAGAAGATCACCTTGGGACACTTGAATGAGAGAAAATTCCAAATGCCTAACATGGGCTTTGGATTTGGTATTTATAGGGAGCATACAAGGCTCTTGGGAAGCTTCTCAAGAAGCTTTTTTCTAGAAGCAGTCTACTTGGAGTGCAAACTATGCTAGTTAGGAAGCTTCCCAAGAAGCTTCCTAGATACTTCTAGGAAGTTAATTTGGATTACTCATCACTTTGTTAGCCCTAACTAACTTCATTGTTAAATTCTATATTGTTACATATTCCTCCATTGCTAGTTGGTGATGTTCCCCTCACCATTGAAGCTTCAAACTCTTGGATGGTCAGCCATTTGTGTATTCTAGAAATGAGAAAGAGGTTCTCATGTGGTATCATGAAGGGGATACCTTTTCCAAAGGACCTTGTACTCTGTATGTTATTGGTGGCCTTGTTGAATGTGGTGACATGCAAGGATATGATCAAATTTGTACTCCTCATCATCATTGATAAGGATGGGAAAAGGAAGAGGTTGGACACAAGAGGAAAAAGAAGATGGGTTAGGAACAAAGGGTTTCATCTTGGAAACATGGAAGATAGGGTGGATGTGCATATGACAAGGCAAAGCAAGTCAATAAGTAACAAGAGAGATGATTTGGGTGACATCAAAGGGTCCTATCCAATTAGGGGCGAGTTTACAAACTTGGGTGTCAATTTGGAGGGAGGGGTAGGTTACTAGAGAAGAGCATGATCTTATCACCAACTTGAAAGGTAAGATCACAACAATGATGGTCTACATATTGTTTTTGCCAATTTTGGGCAACAAGGAGATGAGATTTGGCTTGTTGGAGGGATTAGGATATGGTGGTCAAGAAGTGGAAGTATGAAGGACATGAGATGGAGGTGGAGAAAGAAGGGAATTTGGAACAAGTTGATCTTGGCTAAAATTGAGGAAGAAAGGAGAGAATTTGGTGCTTGCACGCTTGGAATTATTTTATGCAAACTATGCAACTACAAGACATTCATCCCAATTGGTATGGTGGATGTTGATGAAGGCATGAAGCATATCTTCCAAGGTGCAATTTGCAAGTTCAATTTGTCCATCAATTTGAGAATGATAGGTTGTGGACAAAGCAAGCTTTGTTCTGAGTATTTGGAAGAGCTTGCTAAAATTTCCCAATGAATTGAGGATCATGGTTTGAGATAAGTACACAAGGCATCCTATGATGCTTGAAGATAATATCAAAGTAGATCTATGCCAATGTTGGAGCATCCATGGTATCAAAGGTTGGTGCCAAATGGATTTTCTTATTAAGCTTATCCATAGACGTCACAATCGCTATATGACCTTGCTTCATCTTGGGCAAGGACATGATGAGATCTAAGCTTATGTGTTCCCATTGAGAAAATGGAATAAGGAGTGGTTGAAGGAGTCCATTTGGTTTTTGGTTGCTGGCCTTGTTGCATTGGCAACTCTCACACAATTGGACAAACTCTTGAACATCTCGTGTCATGTTGAGCCACCACCATTGGCATTGGGGCGTACCCAAGGTCTTGTTCACACCCATGTGACCAATGATTGGTAAATCATGGGCTTCTTAGCGGTGCACAAGTCGGAGATCACCCTTGGCTGGAATATAAATTTGGTTCTCACAAAATAGAAGGCCTTCCTTGAAGGAGAAGGTGTTTTACTCCTTGTTGCATGCTGCAAGACAACCTTGTACCATTTGAAAGATAGAATCTTATTGTGACATGATCATAAACTGGAGTTGGACTTTGGAGTCAATTGATACCGTTGTAATTGCCACCATGATGAAGGAAGAGACTTCAAATCAGGTCGTCATGATAGGGCATCAAGAATAACATGGAACCAACCAGGTTGCACTCAAGTTTGATGTAAAAAAATTGTAGTTGTTCCTCCTATCAATGATGTTGATTCTTCATATGTTCCAAGTATAATGTTTGTAACAAGGGTTTGTGATTGGTTTGCATGATCACTTGTTTTCCCAAGAGATAATGCATCCATACTTTGGTGGCATATACCATTGTTAGTTGTTCCTGATCTTGTGGAGTAAATTTTTTTTACGGTGTTTAATTGGCTAACACAAAGGCAATGAGATGCAACCCATTTGGGAATTCCTACTACAACATAGCTCCAATGGTAAATTTAGAAGCATCAAAGTCAACCACACAAGGTACTTGAGGATCATATGGTTGAAGAATGGGTCTTGAAGACACCATATGTTTTAGTTTTTGAAATATTTCTTCATGCTTGGTAGTCAATTGAAAGCTTGAGTTTTTCCCCAAGAGGTCGGTCAATGGTGCTACCATGTGTGCATGATAGTGGATGAACCTCCTATAAAACTTTTCAATCCATTAAAACTTGCACCTTTGTGGCATCCTTTGGAGCAGACCAATCAATAATGGCCTTGATTTTCTCCTCTTCTATCTTGATCCCTTATGATGAGCTCTTGTGACCCAAGAAAGTGACTTCCTTCTACCAAACATCACACTTTGACTTCTTGCAAATAAACTTCCATTGACATAGTCGCCTTAGGACTTCTGGCATATGATTTATGTGCTCTACCTCCATCTTGCTATAGATTAAAATGTCATCCAAGAATACCATCAGATATCAATCTAGTAGTCCATCCAACACTTGATGCATCTGATCCATGAAGATTGTTGGAGCATTAGTGAGCCCAAAAGGTAGAACTCTCCATTCAAAATGCTCATACCTTGTGTGAAAGGTAATCGTTTGCACATCCTACGTAACAATGGAAGTTTACCAATAGCCACTATGAAGATCCAACTTGGAGAGGTATCATGCTCCACTCAATTGATCAAGCAAGTCATCAATTCCAAGCAAGGGATATGAATTCTTCATAGTTTGTTTATTGAGCCCACAATAATAATTACAAAAATAAATCCCTTTATCCTTCTTTGGAACAAAGAGTACCAATGCTCCCCAAGGAGATGTACTATATCATATGAAATCCTTCTCCAACCATTCTATAAGTGTTGTTTGCAACTCTTCTAACTTCTTTGGTGAGAGCCAATAGATTGGTCTACTCATTTGAGTACTACTTTGCAATAACTCAATCTTGAAGGGCATACCACAATTGGAGGGTAATCCTTTTGGTCTATCATCCAAAAACACATCCACAAACTAATTGGAAGTACATTGATGATAGTGGATGGTAGAAAAAGTTCTGCATTCCGTACGTTGCATCTTGTTACATTCAAGATTGGGAAGGAGTATTGTAATACTCCAAGCACAAGAGAAAAGAGAAAACATAGAATTCACACTCAATCATCCGATGCTCCAAAGGAACACCTTCTCTTTATTATATAGACAAAGAGGATCTCCTCCAAGGAAGCTCCACCATAGGATTAGGCATATAGATAGGTGACATGTCAGCAAGCTCCACCCTTGGATTACTTACTTGGATGGGTGACATGTTGGTCTTGGTCCTATCTGGTTGGTCAAACAAGCTTTGACCAAAGGGAATCTTTTAGAGAATCTTCTTGTAGGAATCTCATAATCACGTGGGTGAGATACCATTGGAAAGCTCTCAATGATACAAACCAAAGGGGAGGGAAGCCTAGCCTTCACTTTGGTTGGGGGGGGGGGGGGATCTGCACATTTTTGAGGCCTAATTCATTCGTTTAGGCCTCCAAAATTGCCTTCAAAGATTTCAAGTATATTTTGGTTCTTACTCTATTAGTAGAAACTTCCTTTTGGTGATATCTCTTTTTGATCTGTTTATTCCATCATGTGTAACATCCTTCCAGATGTTACCAAACCAATTCTCACCTTTAAATAATATGTTTAGCTATTGGTTCTAAGGTTTTAAAGTCTATTTTGGTTTCTGTACTATTTGTAGAAGTACTCTTTTCGTGATACTTCTATCTTATCTATTTTGACCATCATGTATAACATCATTCCAGATGTTACCAAACAAAATTTCGCATCTAGATCATATGGTATTACAAGTGTTTAGAGTATATGAGGTTTGTAGTGGCACTTATGCACTATGATGACATTTTTTATTAGCATTGGCTTGAAAGTCATAAGGTTCAATTTGATTGGAATTGTTGACAAATTCAAGTACAAAACCAAGGTAGAAATTTCATATTAGGTTGTTTGGCACCTTCGAGTAAGACACCTAAGAATAATCAATCCCAATATTGGAAATTTGTCAAGAAAGCAACCATAAAGCAAGCTTTGAAGGAAGATAAGTCCCAAGATGGAAAGTTTGTTACTGAAGTAGCCATAGAGCAAGCTTTGAAGGAAGATAAGTCCCTAGATGGGAAGTTTGTCAATGAAATAGCTATAGAGCAAGCTTTGGAGGAAAATAAGTCTATTTCAAGGTATGGTTCCACTCCAAGCTTGCTGCACCAATTGATGCACATGTCACTATAATGCCTCCTTTGAACTGCACAAAGGAACATCCAAGGTGGATGGAACGATCACACTTGTACTCCAAATCCAAGTGATCTCCTTTGGTACTGTAGTATCCTCTGCATGGGCATTCCCCTCTAATAAGTCAGCAGGCCAAGTAACAAAACCATTGAAAGCTGAAATTGGTGTTGCCATGGTCCTAGACTATAGTGAGCCAAGACTGCCACTACTGAAGTGTTTTGGGTAGGCAACATACCTATCCCTCACTTGACTGCCAACTTGGCCTATAGGAGGCTATCTCCTCCCTAAATTCAATACTAGAACCCATGGGGTATAACATTGCTCTCCCAACTAACACATCATATGACTCAACTACTATTGCAATGGCTTGAGCTCTCACCACAGAGCTATCAACTGGATGACCAGGCTGAATCTGAACAAAAAGCTCTCCACATTTGATGTACTATGTAGATCCACCTCCTAGAGATGTTTGGATCTAAAATGAATACCTCTCCACATTGGTCTTTTGTAACTCCAAACCAATAACTACAACCTTCCCCAACATAAGAGGCTATGCACCAAAGTTTAATAAGACCCTTTGTGGTGTATAAACCTTCCCTAAATGAAATCCCTTTTTGGTTATCCAATAGGACAACTTTATGTGTAAATTGCACTCGCTCAAAGGTCGGTCTAGTTGGTAACTCCTCCAATCTAGCCGCTACTACATGCCATAAACCATTGATCACTGAGTGAATTCCATACTCATCAACCAAGTCAGCCTCACTATGAATGACCTTTGCTCTAAAAGCAAGAACCACATCATCCCTAATCTCACAAAGTGTGGCAGCCAACCAAAACACTAGAGCTAGGTAAACTCGCAATGTAAACATGTCACTTGCTAAGAATAATGGAAAGTGCATAATCAATTGAGCCACTCCCAATATCAAGCTAGACTCAATTAATGTAGTAGCAGGTGGTTGACCAGTAGGTAGTTTGTCATGCACCCCATCACCACATACCATACCTACACTAGGATGTATAAGAGCTATGGATGTCATTTGTAGTGCCTCAAAGAGCATGAAAGCCTAGGAAGTCTGACCTATCTCCCAACCTCTCCTCTTTATGTGTTCAACTCCACTGATGCTCCTTTAGGTTCTAGAGCATGTAATGCACTCCTAGTCACTACGGCCGATGCATCTACTTGCGCTACTCTGTACATGAAGTCCAAAACATCTCTATCACCAATGTAAAGGACCAAGACCAAGGAGAGAAATAGGAGAATGGAAGCTCACATTGGGACACTTGAATGAGGGAAAACTCCAAATGCGTAGCATGAGCTTTGGCTTTGGTATTTATAGGTAGCATACAAGGCACTTGAGAAGCTTCTCAAGACGCTTCCTTGAGTAGCTTTCTTAGAGTGCAAGCCAAGTTAACTAGGAAGCTTCTCAAGAAGCTTCCTTCTAGAAGCCGCCTACTTGGCGTGCAAGCTACGCTAGTTAGAAGCTACTTACTTGAGGTGCAAGCTAAGGTAGCCAGGAAATTTCCCAAGAAGCTTCCTAGATACTTTTGGAATATTCTAGGTGAATTTTTTTTATTTGCTACTTTGTTAGCCTTACTAACTTCATCGCTTAACTCCATCTTGTTACACCCAACATATGGGGTGGAAGCCTTAGCACCCAATCCACCATCCAATCCCCTCTAAGCTATGGCCATGCTAGCCAATCTCTGCTCCAACTGCTCAATGTGAGTAGCCATGGCTGTATCGGAAGTAAGGGTAGATACTACATCCCTATTAGGTGTAGATCCTTTACTACCACCTTGTCTTCCATGATCTAGAGCTCCTCTACCACCTGTCATAACAATCCTACCACTCCGTAACTCTGGATGTAGATCTAAGCATTGGTTACTAGTGTGACCAAATCTATGGCAATGCTTAGATTGTCTTTGTGTTAGCTATGATGCACTAGAGGTATCCAGTCCATTGCCTTGAGTGCACTCTCACTTTTGGTGAGGTCCACCACAAGTCCAACAAGCAACACCACCACTCATTAGTTATTGTTGGCCCAAAAATGAGGTAACGGTCTAGCTACACTAGGCCCTCCACTTGCTCCATAGGATTTAGGTTGTCTTCCTTGTCCCTGGAAACCAACATAGCGTGGTGCACTATGCTGCACTCTAGAAGAAATAACAGTTGTGGACGAGGTCTCCTAACCAAATCTAAATGTCATCACTCTCTCCTCTACCATGCTAAGCTCAATATGCTCAACCAAACCAAAGACTATTGCCAAAGTAGGTGAAGTAGCCTATAACAATGTAGGATCACAGACTCTAAGTTGCAACTCCTTTTCCAAAATCTCATACCAAAATTGGACTGCTTGGGCCTCAATAACTCCTTGAGTAAACTGATCACCATCTCATGCAAGTGTATGCCTTGCATAGGCTCTTTCCTACTTTCCACTGGAACTCTTGCAAGTTCCTCAACTTGTCAATCCGCACTCCTTGGAAGTTCTACCTCAAACATTGGAAGAACTCCTCTATGGGGTTAAACCCCAATACTACACCACCTCTTGTATTGATACCTCTACTATTAGTAGCCCCATTTCCAAGAGATCCATTAATGCTACTAGAGCTAGAACTTGTGGGTATTACTAGGCCCTAAAAACCAAGCCTAAATTGATAAAGATATAGTTCAAAGACTAATATTGTCTCCATAGCTCAATCTCTTCCAAGTAAGCTCTCTTGAACTCATGGTAGTCATCCATCGGTGGATCCTCCAAGTGCTAAAAAAACCACTTCCATGCCATGAAGGGCGTGAACAAAGTTGGGTTTTGCATCTATTATAGATCACACTAACTATCAAACTCTTAGATGAAGTCATCCAATTCAATGGTACCCATTGTACGAGAGTAATGCTTAGGGCCTTTGGAGGCCCCATGAATCTTGTGCATGTCCCACAACAACGGTACGGACTTACAAACTGCACTCTCAACTAAATCAACTCATGTATCAAACTCCAACTTAGAGTCAATCTCCTCACTCATTGGGACCTAAGACACAAGATGATACCGAACACCACTTTGGGTAAATCCATTGTGTATTCCAATGTTATCTCCTCCAGAATCCCCAAAGAACTCCATTGTGACAAATTCACCAAAAACTGCAAACCGTAACTATAACCACCGCAAGTACCCTACCAAGAATCAACACCAAGTGCCAACACTAGCAATCAAAATTCAACCACTAATGTAGTTCTCACTATGACAACTACACTAGGAGAAAGTGCAACTTCTAACCTATCATTACAACATGCATTCTCACAATCTATACATCATTACTTCTTGCCTCATTGTAGAGAAACATACGTAGTTTGATTGATCATCACTCTAGCCTCACTACCAAGAGCACCAATGCTCTAAAGTCAATGCATCTCACACGCATGGTGCAAAAATAGGAAGTAGAGAATGGAGGGGGTCCAATCACAAGAAGGCTACATAAAAACCCTTCATCTCATTAATCAACACCAGATTGACTCTGCCACTCTGCCAGTTGGCATTTAACATAATAGGAGTTATCTATCTTCTTTGTGAGCTATGAGGATCCACGAGAATGAGATGAAACTTTCTCTTGCCAAAATCTGACATAAATTGTCCACAAAATTTGACATAAAATCTAACATAAATTTGATATAAATCTAACATAAAATTTGACATAAATCCCTAGAGTTGACTGACCGCCAAATCCTTTGCTAAATCTTCACATGAGCCAAATTGGATGGATGAGATTCTCTAAACCACTAATTCAAGGGGATAGGCTCCCAACTCCACCTTCAATTTCACTTTTTCAGCTCAACTTGCATGAAATTGGCCTTGCTTTCACCTCTTGAGCTCAAAATGAACAATACTACTTGAAATTAACTCTCTCCGGCTCCAAATTTAGCCAATGCTTTTGCACACAATCATTCTTAGGGAAACCTAAACTATGATCAAGGTATCATGATCCATTGGGCTTGGAGATACCACCAACACCCTCAGTTCTTGCACATGATTTTTCCCTTATCTCTCACTTCTCTGATGTAATTAGTTTGTTCACAACCCAAATTACACTCAATTAGATTAGTACTAGATCTATCACTCAATAATTTACCAACAACTAGACATTGATTACAATCAAAACACACCCACTCTAGCTAAGAGACTCCATGTGATGATTGCTAGCTTTCTATCCACTCTAGCCATGAACTCAAAGGCTCAACATCAAAGAAGTGAGCTCTCTAGAGCTGCACTTCCAAAGTATACCTCTAATTTTGACCTAGATCTCCAACCCTAATGGTCCCACTGATTGCACATCCAATGGTGAAAATGGTGCAAGTGATGATGAGCTCCACCATGTAGTTAGTACCCCAAACAAGAAATCTGACCGTCAACAAGTAGTCTACGAGTAATTGCCAAAATACCTCTCACTACTAACACTATGATTCTAGATTTTGAGCAATCTAGGTGCAATCCTACAAATGACATGACAAGTGATTGAAGGTATTTTGGGTATAAAAGCCAAAGTAGAAGTAGACATCCGATTGGATTAGTTAAAGTTTTGAGATTTGAAGAGGTAGATATGAAGAAGTGGAACATCATTTTAAATCTGTAGGTTAGTAAAGTAGCAATTGAAATGGTATGTAGTTAGATAACAATCAGAGTGCTCTACCTATTTAAAGGAAACAACATAAATTTCATTTTCTATGTTATGTTGTTTAGTATCATTCATTTTGAAGTTGAATAAAGCAAAGTGCCATAACTCAGTCCTCATTGTTTTAGCTTAATTTTGAGTATCAATCCTATGTGTGTTTGTGAGTGTTTGGAGAAATTCAAATTGCAAGTCTTAGTGTTAAATGTTGGATTCTATAGCTTTGATTTCCATTCTATGTGTTTGATCATGAATGGAGTGCAATCAAGGCAATGCCTTAACAAACTTATGAGAAATCATGATGTTGGTAGTATTTTGCATTTATGAGTGCAAATTTAGATTGATGCAAAGCAACTTTAACTATAGAACCAATCTCCAATCAAACTTGGTCAAGCAAGATGGATGTCCTCTCTTTCCCTCTACTTTGGGACCATCCTCACAATCAATGGGAGTGATTTCTACCATGAAACCTAGGAAACTTAAGTTCTAGTTCCGGACCAAAAATGTGATCTAAAGTGTACTTAGGACTTTGATCCTTACCACTACATCCAACCTTTGAATTGTTGGATTCCTCACTGCAAGTGAAGGAACCTACCTATTACCCTTCATTGGCATTGTGTGGATTTTGCTATGCAATTTTTCACAAATCACTCCTAGGACCTGACTCATAGGTTGACTCCTTTGAGATAGTGAGCAAAGTGGCTAAGGTACAAGTGGACTAAAATTGATAGTGCCAGGAGGAACTTATGCAAAATGTGTGACTATCAAGGAAGAGTGATAGAGGAATGACCACGCAACAAAGAACTATAAAATCAAGACTTTGTTGAGGGGATTTCAAAATGTCACACCAGTATCCTAAGCCACTAAGTAGTCGACCCAAAGGAGTGCCTATTACAAAGCCATATGGGAGTTTGATGTTTAAAAATCTTGAGGGAGTTAGAATCTTGCATTTAGGAGATGGAAGAATTATCTTACAACTACCACAAGTAAGAGTTTGCATGATTCCAATGAAGGGTGAGAAGAAGAGTCCCTCACTCACAAAAAGAAATCTTGTAATTTGGAAGTTAGATGTAATAGCAAGGATTGAAGTCTTGAGTAGACTTTGGATCACTTTTGTGGCCTAAAATTGGAATTTGAGTTTTTTAGGATTTATGGTAGAAGTTGCTATGGTGATGGAGCAGGAGTTGGAGAGTTTGAAGGTGATAGTAGTGTAGAAGGATGAAGCCTGGTAAACAGTGTTAGCAAGAAGAAATAAAGAAGAAGAGCATTTGCAAGGACTTGTCATCAATGTGGAAGCCCAACTTGACAGATATGTGGAGGAGAAGGAAGTATTGAAGGCTGAGTTTGAGGATGGAATAAAGATGTACTGTGAAGAGTTACAAGTGGAGAGGGCTTGAGATCATGCATTGGAGAAAGTGGGAGGAGTAGTAGAGAAACTTGTTAAATTGATTGGGATCTGATTGATTGTGGGTCTGATTCAACTAGTGACCCAATTCACAAGGAAGAGATACATCATGGTATGCACTAATTATTCTACCAAGATGGTTGAAGTTGGGGCAACTCAAAGAGATGATGCAGAAAAAACTACAGAATTTTTCTTCTAAAAATCATTTCATGTTACGGATGTCCTCTGGAATTGGCCAGTGATTGGGAGACCCATTTTTTGAACTCCAAGGTGGGAGCGTTAACCAACTACTTCTAGATTAAACACAGGAAGAAAACTCCTTACAATCCAAAACCAAATGGAATAATAGAGAAAGCAAACGGATTGTTATTGTGCAAATTTTTGAACAAGGTGATCGTCAATTATGCATATGATTGGGATACAAAATTACCTGTAGCGTTGTGGGCATATAGAAAAATTGAAAAGATCACAACCAAACAAACACCTTACTTCTTGACATACAACTTGCATCCCATACTACCAGTTGAAGTTGAAGTATCAACATATTGGATTTTGTGTGAGGAACAATTGTTGGAAGAAGAAAGCCAAGATCTTTGGATCCATCAACTGATATGATTAGAAGAGGAATGAGATGATGCAATGCTAACCATGAAGGAAGTACAAGAGTAGTAGAAAATCAAGCATGATAAGAAATCAAGCCTATTGTTGTTCAAGAGAGCAATTTGGTGTTGTTATATGACAATCACCAAATATTTTTTCCAAGCAAGTTGCACTTAAGGTGGATGTGGCCATATTGTGCAATGCACATCTATGACAATGGCTCTATTCAACTTCCAGACCTAGAGGGCAATCTTTTTGCCACTTGAGTGAATGGGTGGAGAGTTCAAAAATATTGGACCATAGACTTGGCCTTGTATAAAGAACCTGAAGTCAATGTTTGCGGGGATGCTTACATTTGAGAGAGGGGGTATGTGGTACCCACGTTTTTAGGTTTTGTTATATTTTGAAGAAGAAGTGTACAATCAAAGTTGTATTGAGCCTAAATGGTGACAAAAGAAGGAGAATTGTGTCTTCAAGTTGAACCCAAAGTAATTTCCTTTGAAAAGTGTTAGGAAAGAAGAACTCAGATTTGATTTTTCACCAGAGAAACCTGAAGTAAGGAAACTTTGCCTCAAGGTGATCAACCCAATGCAAAGACAACATAATAACTTTCCTTTCGGTTTATTAACCAAGAAAGTACAAGCAAGAAAGAAATTAAGGCATGAGCGGGCTAAACTTGATAGTGCTAGGAGGAACTCATGCAGAATGTGTGATTATATCAGTAAAGAGTGATTGAGGAATGACCACACAACAAAGAACTATAAAATTGAGACTTTGTCAAGGGGATTTCAAAATGTCACACTAGTATCCTAAGCCACTAGGTAGTCAACCCAAAGGAATGCCTATTACAAAGCCATCTAGGAGTTTGATGTTTAAAAATCATGAGGGAGTTAGAATCTTGCGTTCAAGAGATGGAAGAATTATCTTCCAGCTACCACAAGGAAGAGATTGCACGATGCCAATGAGGGGTAAGAAGAAGAGTCCCTCTCTCATAGAAAGAAATCCTATGATTTGGAGGTTAAAATAATAGTAAGGATCAAAGTCTTGAGTTGACTTTGGATCACTTTTGTGGCTTAGAATTTAAACTCAAGGGGAATTCAAAATTGAGACTTTGTCAAGGGGATTTAAAACTCAAGTTCTAGGGAACTAGAACTTGAGTTTTCTAAGTTTCATGGTAGAAGTTGCTATGGTGATGGAGCATGAGTTGGAGAGTTTGAAGGTGATGGTAATGTAGAAGGATGAAGGCAAACATAGAGAGTTAGCAAGAAGAAATAGAGAAGAAGAGCATTTGCAAGGACTCGTCATCAATGTGGAAGTCCAACTTGCCAGATATGTGGAGGAGAAGGAAGCATTGAAGGCCGAGTTTGAAGATGTTGTAAAGATGTACTATGAAGAGTTATAGGTGAAGAGGGCTCAAGATCATACATCAGAGTAAGTGGGAGGAGTAGTAGAGAAACTCGGTATGATGTTGAGAGCAGAAGCCAAAGTAAAGATAGAAGAAGTACGCCTGCACAAGTTAAAGTTGTTAGTGGAGGAGATGAAGAATGGGAAAGTGTAGAATACAAAGTTGATTGTGTACTTGCATGTTGTACCATCCAACATGGCCACCAACAATTAATTGAATAAAAAATTCTTTTGAAAGGGAATTTATTGTCCTCTTCAAGATGCTACTTGGGAAGCTTATGTTTCATCTTCAAAATGCACAAATGACTATATGAAATTTTAAAGATTCCATGGCAAACTCTCAAAAGTTCATTGAAATTCCATTTTTCTGTTGAAATTCTCAAATGTATGAAACTTTGAATGCATAACATGAGCTTGGGCTTGGGTATTTATAGGGAAGCCAAGAATAAGACTCCTAGAAAGCATCCTTCTAGAAAGTTTCCTTTCTTGGAGTGCAAGCCAAGCTAACCATCTACTTGGACTCGGCATATAAGCTAAGCTAGTCATTTAACTTAGCATGTAAGTTACTCAAACCTTGGGAAGTTCCTAGAAGCTTCTTAGATGCTTTTAGAACATTCTTAACATTCCTAATTTATGCTAGTTCTACCTCCTTTTACTATTGTTAGTTGATTCTACTAACACATATGCTTTTGCTAACTTGTTGGCTAATTCCATATTATTACATAGATCAAGGTCAATATCTTTTGCTGGACTACTCAAACACAAGAGTTCTTTCCTTCCTAATTCTTATACACTACCTTCCTAATTTCTCTCCTCTTGGAAGTCTTCAAGCTTATGAGAGGCGGTTAAATGTTTGCTCAAAGTGCAAAATGCTAACAATGTTTAGACCGTTCCTTACTACTCACTCTAGCTTGACTTGCATGGATACAAGCTTGAGTACCAAGCTCACCAAATTTATTGATTCTTTGATTTCTTGATTTAGTGGTGCCTCTTCAAATTTTGGTCCAAGTGCCTAGGTGTTTGAAGTCTACAAGCATGTTGGATCCAACAACTTATCTTCATGTCTATGGACTTGGCTCAACTGTGTGTCCTCTAATGTGGTACCTCTTATCATAATCTTGTACTACTTAAGAAAAAGGATTGGGATTGGGTGGCATTTGATGGCCACTTGGTCTTGAGAATAGTCTGACATCCCACCATCAATAGGTTTGCTTAGAAATTAAAGTTGGTTAAGGAATGGTTTTGAGTGTTAATTCATCCATAGTACTAAGTGGCATTTAACTACAAAATACACCAAAAAGTTGCAAAAATTTCTCCTATTTCTGCATGTGGAGGTTAACTTGTTCCCTTGCTAGATAAGGCTCACAACACTGCTCCATTTTCAACTTTGAGCTATAACACCCATTTGTGCATGTGTGTGGTATTTTGATATTTAACTTGGTACTACAAATACTTGAGAGATATTATTTATATAAAGATAAAGGATTGTTCTACATTAGTCATGATTAGCTAAAGTCAGTCATAACTAAGATTGTGGGTACCTTACTTTCGAGGAAGTCGAAGAGATGAGCACCACTATTTTTGATTCTAGTGTGTTGACTTGATATTATCCTAGGTGTTTGGCTTTGAGGAAAGAGTTGAGAACTCTTGGGCCTACAAGTCTTTTTGTTTTGGATTCTTTGATAGTCCAAGGATAGCCCATGTGAAGGAATCCTTGACTTAGTGGTTGGGTCAAGATAAGATCACATGCTTAGTGGAATATGCCCATGTGGATGGATATTCATTTATACTTTTTGACTTTACTTGACTTTTAGCCTTGCAAGTGAAGCAACCTTGCATAGGTCAAGCCTTCAATCCCATTGGAAATAATCAAGTTCCCAGTAGGGAGCTTGAAATCTCCTATAGGGATTCCCCATTTTCCTAATCGTTCTGCTCCACAACCTCCATTTGGGCAATTTATCAAGATCACCCATTCTTGCATGGACATTCAACAATGTGATGTCCAATCTGGCAACAATAAAAGCAACTACTATTTGCCACAATTTTTCTCCAGCTGTTTTACCAAGTGGTCTCCATTGGATGGCATCAATCTCCATTGGTGTCGGCTCCTACACACGTATGTAATGTTCTAGTTGGTTTTGTGAAGGTCAAGGTCAAGATCAAGTTGTTGCAACCAAGGAATCAAAGCAATTTGCTAGCTACATGGCTTCTTCCAAGTATTTTGGCTCTTGCATAGTCCTTTCTAATTTTTTTGTGACTTCAAATCCCTCACAAATCAATCCAAGGCTTCACCATCCATTATATTTAGAATTTTCATAATGGTATTTTGGAATTATGTGATATAACTTTTTACAAAACTAATCTACTTCAAACTATACCAACTTATCTTGTGCAACTTGTGTAGCATTTATTGCTTAGAATTGCCCAATTATTGCATCCTTGAATTTTTCCCATGTGAGGATTGGTGCAACAAATTGCCTTTGGATTTGCTCCACATAAAATTGCCACCATTGCTTTGCTACTCCGTCCAATTAGCTTGAAGCTAAGAGAATTTGTTTCCATTCATCTTGAATATTTGTAGCCTAGAGATAACATTCAAAGTTAAATGCAAAATTCTCCACTACGCCTGGGAGATTCTTGCTATCAAATACCTTGGGTTTTGAAATTGGATTCAATCCTCTCTTTCTCAATATGGTGCTCTGTAACAGCCATTTGTGCATGTGTGTGATATTGTGATATTTAGTTTAGTATAACAATTACTTGAGACATGTTATTTTTATAGATAAAGGATGGTTTGACATTAGTCATGATTAGCTAAAGTTAGTCATAGCTAAGATAAGGAGGACCTTACTTTAGAGGAAGTGGAAAAGATGAGCACCACTATTTTGGATTCGAGTGTGTTGATTTGGTATTATTTCTAGGTGTTTGGCTTTGAGGAAAGAGTTGAGAACTCTTGGGGCCGCAAGCTTTTTTGTTTTGGATTCTTCTATAGTCCAAGGATAGCCCATGTGAAGGAATCCTTGATGTTGGTTCAAGATAAGATCTTATGTTTAGTGGAATATGTAATACCAAGAGCTAGCCATATGATCTAGATGTGAAATTTGGTTTGGAAACATCTGGAATGATGTTATACATGATGGTCAAAATAGATCAGATAGAAGTATCACCAAAAGAGTACTTCTACTAATAGAGCAAAAACTAAAATAAACTTGAGAACCTTAGAACCAATAGCTAGACATATGATTTAAAGATGAGAATTGGTTTGGTAACATCTGGAAGGACGTTACACATGATAGACTAAACAGATCAGAAAGAGATATCACCAAAAGAAGACTTCTACTAATAGAGTAGGAACCAAAATATACCTGAAATCTTTGTAGGCAATTTGGAGGCCTAAACAAATGAATTAGGCCTAAAAAATGTGCAGATGCCGCCACCTGCCCCCCGCCCCCCCAAATTAGAGAAAAGGTTGGCCTTCCCTCTCCTAGTTTTTCTTGTTGAGAGCTTTCCAACAGTACCTCACGTGATTTTGAGATTCCTACAAGAAGATTCCCTAAAATATTCCCTTTGGTCAAAGCTTGTTTGACCAACCAGATAGGACCAGGACGGACATGTCACCCATCCAAGTAAGTAATCCAAGGGTGGAGCTTGCTGACATGTCACCTATCTGTGTGCCTAATCCTATGGTGGAGCTTCCTTGGAGGAGATCTTCTTTGTCTATATAATAAACAAAAGCAGATGATTTGGGGCATCAGATGATTGAGTGTGAAATTTGTATTTTCTCTCTTCTCTCATCCTCAAAGTATTACAAATAAGCCCATGTGGATGGATATACCTTTATACTTTTTGATTTTACTTGACTTTTAGCCTAGTAACTTGAGTTACTTTGGTAAATAGTAACTTTAATGCGTAACTATTTCACAAGTATATAAACAAGGGACGAGGAGGTACTCATCATTCTTTCATTTGCAACTATCTCTCTCTCATTGAGTTCTCTAGTGAGTAATGTCTTGAGTCTTGAAGTGTTAGCCTTGGAGGAGTATGATGGATTTGGGGTTCCTTGCCTTCTTAGTCCACGGTGCACTACCATAATAACCATCAGAGGTTCATCCTGAGTGAGAGACACGCTAGCTCATAGCTCTCTCTACATGCTCTTGTCATTTCTGGTCTTGTTCATTCAATATTGAATAAGGTGCTTGAACTTTTTTTGAATATCAATGATAACCTTAGGCATTGCCGCCATGGCTACTACTCTATCACACTCCTCCCAACTTATCTAATTTAATAACACCTAGATGCAACACATCCACAATTCTGCATAAGTTACTATCGGAAGTGCTAAGGCTTCCTTGGACAAGGTGATTTCATTTAGAAAATTTTACCCAAAATGTGAGATGATGAACTATGTGAAATGATGCTTGGGTGGTACTTGGATATGAGAATCCCAATGGTTTGGCAGAAATGGATTTGGTGGTCCATAAATTCCATCCATGCCATTCTTGCTCTGATACCAATGTAAAATACCAAGACCAAGACCAAAGAGAGAAATAGGAGAATGGAAGATCACATTGTGACATTTGAATGAGGGAAAAATCCAAATACCTAGCATGAGATTTGGTTTTGGTATTTATATTTTGGTATATTTGGCATACTAGGCTCTTGGGAATTTTCTCAACAAGCTTCCTTGAGCCACTTTCTTGGAGTGCAAGCCAAGTTAATTGGGAAGCTTCTCAAGAAGCTTCCTTTTAGAAGTTGCCTACTTGGCATGCAAGCTAAGCTAGTTGGAAGCTTCTAGAAGTTACCTACTTGGGATGCAAGCTAAGCTAGTTGGGAAACTTCCCAAGAAGCTTCTTAGATACTTTTAGAATATTCAAGGCTAATTTGGCTTATTTGCTACTTTGTTAGCCCTAACTAAGTTCATTGCTAAATTCCATATTGTTATAAGCACTCTTTAGAAAGGATTAGGTACTCAAAGTTGTATAGTAGTTGAGCACTCTAAGTAGGCCAATCATGCTTGCACTCAAGATTTCTTGTATCTTGGAGGAATACACTTAGAGTTGAGTGGCGTTTGGAGTTGTAAAGAGTTGAGGATGAGTGCCCTTCAAATGGTAATGCACTTAGAGTTGTATAAGCTTGAAGAGGAAGGCTCTCAAGTTTGTATGGGTACTAGGTGGGGTCTCACACATGTAGGAGCCCAATCATTCTAGAGATGAGTAGGATAAGATAAGATTAGGATAATAAAATAAGTGATGGACAATTTAGACTCATATATTTTAGGATTCACTTGGGATTCTGATCCCTTTGGCTTGGAAACCAAACTTGTATATAAGGCAAAGTACTATTGGCACTTTTGTTTGTTCACTTATTCTTTTGGAATACAAGCTTCACTTATAAGCAAAGTATGCTCTCACTTCTTGGCAAGTTTTGTGTCCTATATCTAGCATGTTGTTTCAATGTCTAATCAAGAGTAGAGGTGAGGAATTTCACAAAGGTCTTCAATGCTTAGTGCTTTGTAGGTACTCACCTCGATTAGGATATGCATTGAAGAATTCAAACGAGTAAACTTATGCAACAAGTGGATTAGGAAGCTCACCGCATAGGCAATACCACAAAATCAAAAACTTTAAATAGGAAGTAACATAAAGCTTAGTCTTGCATGTTGTGCCTTCTAGAAATGGTAGAACACATTTGCAAACATTGCATCTTTGGAATGGAATGGCACTTAGAGCTGAACAAACCATCATCTTCAAGAGAAATCCCGGTGTCAAGGGGATTGGATGGTCTCAAGAGTGCGTCGGGTACCTAGCTGCTCATGCTTAGGTTATCCTATTCATCAAAGAGTTAGAAGTTTCACTGCAAATTATTGCAGGCTCTTCTTAGGACTGTTTGGTTGGATTTCTTGGGTTAACGCTGAACCTAATGTATCACTACAGCCTGTTCATGTTTGTTAAGCTTTGGGTTGAGGTTTATGGTTCTGGTGGTGTCTATTTGGCAGGTCACAAGGTATGGGCTAGACTCAATCCAGGGCAAATAGATCAATGACTTGATCTGTCTACACGTACTGAACTAGAAGCCCAAGAATGGAGTCCTTCTTCATGGCACTATTCATAATTCTCAATAAACACATTCATCCACAAGAATTGCACAGCTTTCAACACACCCTCATCTTGCTATTTACAAGTCCACTTGGGAAATAACCAGTTCCAAGTAACACACTGAACTCACCTAAGTCCCTATGACTGTCAAATAAGCAAAGGGAAAGAACGATAACAGCCAAATTCAAAATTGGTATCCAACATGTTCTCTCTCACTTGCATGTCTAGTTCAGACCAGTCCAACTATGAAAAATTTCTTTACTCCTCTACCACATCAAGGTCTAAGGGTCCTATCACAGTCAATGTCTACAGCTCCGGTCAGAGGCAATGCATAAGCTTTTGTCACAACAAGGTCCAAGCTCCTGACGTACCCAGATTTATCTCTACTCAGACCAGACCAAACCAGCTTCTAGGATTTTCTCCTCCTCTTACCTCTCTATCTAGGCAAATTCAACTCCAAGTTGTTGTCTCTTCCTCCGATGCTGCCGGCCAGACCACTTCAAATTTTATGTTTCTCCCCCCTTGCCAACCACTTTCTTAACTCTTCGAAAGTTCCTCTAGCTAGAACACTATCTCCAACCCCTTGTGTGATGGGAAACCCTTCCTAGTTTGCATGCATAGCAATTACTTTCTTCTCTTTCTTCTCTCTCACTCTCTTCTCTCTCTTCCCTGCATAGCTGGCGCTTATCCTCTTAAAAAAAATCATGTCTCAGTTTCTCTTCCTTTTCATACAACTCCTCAAAGGTCTAAACTCTTCTCTTTCCCTCTGTCCTGACTGATCTCTCTCCTTTGAAATTATTTCTTTGGTACAAGCACCAAGTCTATCTTTCTCCTGAATGTCTTTCCCTCCTGTCCAAGCCTCTCACTCTCAAAACCCTACGCAATCAATTCATTCCTCTTCAATAATCCCTTCCTTACTACAGCCAAAGCCTTTCCTTTGAGAATTTGTCTTCCTGGCCAGCCCCAATTCCTCTTCTTTGATGCCTCTTCTTGTCCTGCCACTCTCAAAAGCTCTCATTTTCCTCTAATCTCCCTGGCTTGTGAGCTACTCTATCAAGGATGTTTCCTGGCACCCACTTTAGAGTCCAATTCTTGTTCCCCAAAATCTAGGAAAGTCCGTTCAAAATCCTTGTTAACCCAATCCTTCATCAACTTCTTGAACTGCTACAGTTTGTCGCAGTCAAAACACTCAGCAAGACATTGCTTCACAATTTGCAAATGATCAACATATCATGCCCATTGCACTTCTCAATCCCTGATCTATCCCATGGACTATTTGAGCTCTTTTGTAGAACTTGTAACCAACTCACCATGAACTGATTGTCTTCAATAACCTAGCTTCTCATTAATTTTCTGATCCTTCCCTATTCCTTAGAACTCGAGCCTCTCTTCGATCCTTAGATACTCCTTTTTTCTTCTCTTTACTATAAGTTGCAGCATCCAAAAAGAGGCTCAACCCACTCCACGAGCAAGCAATCTCCTAATGCTAACAACTCGTCTGATTCCATGAATTCACGGTAGAACTCAAAATCCTAGTCCCGATTTCCTCCCCTCTTGGAATCTATTTTGTCTTTCACAAGCCCTCCAGTTTTCTGACCAGCAATTGTATGTTATCTTTTGAACCCTCCTTGGTGATCAATGTATGCTTTGATACTTTTGTACACCTTACTGTTACCGCTATTCTTCCCCTTTAGTGCCTCATCAGCCTGTTTTAGCACCTGCTCTAGTATGGCTTGCTCATCTCTGTCGAAAGCCATCTTTGCTTCCAACGTGGCTGCTGCCCTAGAATCGTTCTGCATTTGTATCTCTCGAGATGACTCAAGAAAACACTCCTAGCTGTTGTGTTGTTTCAGGTGTTTCTTTGCTTTCCTGATTCCACCTCACTTTGACATCCCATTTCTTACCTATACATTCACTAGACAAAACTCTCATCTATCTTCATTTTCTAAATGATCTTCGGCTTTTGAAACTCCCTGCTCCGTCGTCATCTTCCATGTCTTTTTTTTGCCCTCTTTCCCTTCAATCCCTATCCTTCCTTCATGTCTTCCATTGAAACCAAAAATCTCTTCTCCCTTGAATCCTTGTCCTCTTCTTCTCAAAATCTCCTCTCCTTCGATTCACACTAGTCACAAAACTCTTCCAAAATCCTCTCTCCCTGTCCAGTACTGTCCTCCCGACAATCTCCTCTTCTTTGATTCCAACTACTCACCAAATCCTCTCAAAAAATCCTCTTCTCTTCTTCGATTCCCAACAGTCACCCAAAACCCTCCAAAAATCCTCTCTCCCTATCTAGTGCTATCCAAACTAAAATCTCCTCTCCTTTGATTCCAACTAGTCACCAAGTCCTCTCAGAAAATCCTCTTCTCTTCATTGTTTCCCAACAGTCACCCAAAACCCTCCAAAAATCCTCTCTCCCTGTCCAAACAAAAATCTCCTCTCCTTCAATTCTTGTCCCATCCAGCCCCTTTCCTATGGGAAAAAAATAAAAACTTCTCTTTTTATCCACACCTGTCCCTGCCTTCTCAAAGGCCTTCTCCAAGAAATTCCTTGCATAGATCAAGCACTCCCCAACCAACATTTTGAGAAGTTCACAAAAAATAGTTCTTTTGCTCAATGTGCCCAAATAAACTCTCAAGATCCTTTTGAACAAAACACTAAATGAAATACTCACATAAGACTTATTTACTCAAATGGCACAAGACAAAATATTCTCTCAAAATTTACTTGCTCAAATGACACTAAATAAATATTCCTGAGATTCCAATTCCTTAAACAAGTCATGTCTCGGTGTATCACAAAGTTAAGCTCTGAGTTTTGTGTAACAAAAAGAAACTCTCGAGCTTAGGTATCACAAAGGGGAACTATAGAGCTCCCTAAATGGCACCAACTCTCTGTGAATCCATTTCCCGACGACACCGGCTAGATTTTAGAGTGGAAGTGATTAGTTTGATGATTTTCTTCTTGTTGTAGTGCACTATAGAGGGTGACTCTTTTAGGAGTGGTCTCTGCCCAAGAGGTTAAATAGGAGATAAGAAACAAGCTAAGATTTGGTGACAAGTGCATATTTTGCTTCACTTCCAAGCATTTCCAAATAGTATCCTCATGAGAATGAATTGTTCTTATTGACTATACTATAAATATGTCATTATTAAGCTATCACAACTACTTTCTCTAAATGCTCTCCTCATTGATTTTCAAAATATCTCTCTTCCAAAAATAAAGATGCTCAATTTGTTCCTATATAATAAAAACTTTGGGCATTATTGCCATGACTACTACTCTACTCATTACCTATATGAGATTATCTAAATCAATACATAGATATGACAAGTCTACCATTCTTTATAAGTTACAATTGGAAGGATCAATGGTTCATTAAACAAGGTGATCATATTTAGAAAATTATACCTAAAGCATGAAATGGTGAACTATATGAAATGATATTTTGGCAGTACATGCACCCAAAAATCCCAATGGTTTGAATGAAATAAATTTGGTGGTCTATAGATTCTATACATCTTGTTCTTGCTTTGATACCAATCTAAAAGACCAAGGAAAGAAATAAGAGAATGAAAGACCAAAGTGGAAGATCACGATGGGACTCTCAAGTAAAGGAAACTTTGAAAGCCTAATGTGAGCATGTCTTGGGTATTTATAGGTAATTAGGTGTAATACCGGTAGCTAGACATAGTACCTAGAAGTGGAAATTGGTTTGGTAATATCTTGAGGGATGTTATATATGATGGTCTAAGTAGATAGAGGTTTCACCAAAATAGTACTTCCACTAATAGGATAGAAGCCAAAAATATCCAAAAAGCTTTTGGAGGCCTAAACGGATGAATTAGGCCTTGAAAAATGAAACATTTTGCTAAATCTTGCCAAAAAAGGTGTTGCATTTTCTGTCCTTGTTTGTCTCATAAATTTTTTTCCAATGGTACATCACCCATGCAGTTTTGAGCTTCCTACAAGAAGATTCCCTATAGATTCCCTTTGGTCAAACTTTTTTGACCATCCAAATAGGACAAGGATCAATGTGTCACCAGTCCATGCAACTAATTTAAGAGTGGAGCTTGTTGACATCCCACAAATCCATATATCAGATCCAAGGGTGGAGCTCTTTGTGAATGGATCCTCTTTGTTATATAATAAAGACAATATGCTCCTTTGGGGCATCCAAGTATTGAGGGATGAAGCCTTGTGTTTCTCTCGCGTATCTTTTCTTGTGTTTCTCTTGGGAGTTATCCTATCTTTGGAACATAAAAATGGTACCAAAGTAGGTGTTTTAATCCAAGAGAGTGGATCATCCCTCTTGGAAGATCATGGGCTACTTAGATTGAGTGATTTTGAGGGAAGAAAATGTAATGCAATCAATAGATTGGGGGTGTTTTAGAGAGAGGATGGGATGGATGCTCTTTGAGGACAATTTTCTACACCTTATTTCTTGAATTTGTTCCACATCAAGATCATATAATCTAGCATGAACAAGTGAGAGAGTATATCTCATTTACCATTTTGGAGCATAACTTATGGACATAGTAATCAATTTGCTAAAACCGGTGATTTTAACTATAGTGATATATGATAGAGAGTGGAATTTGACAATCTATATTCTATTCAATATTCTATTTGACAATGCAATGGATCTAAATATCCCAAATCTTCTCCTTTTCAACATGCAAGTAGAAATCCGTTATATAGTTAGAGATCAAAAGTGATGTTCAGGGACTTCATAGTCCATAATTTTGGTGAGGAATATTATCAATGAATGATAGCCTTTGAGGTCCCAATGATAGTCCCAATAATCCGAGCCCTTCCTGAATGATCATATTAACTCTTTATTGAAGTAGGCAACAATGATTGAGCATTTTTCGTGTGCATGAATCATGGAGCCGTAGTTGCAAGATCTAATGCAAGGAATGTAAGGGATATTGAACAAGTTTTGGGAGATCAAGATGACAATGGAGACATTGCAAAGTCAAACATGTACCTTTAGGAATGATCATGTAGTGTAAGAAGGGAGGTCATCCCAAAACCCAATAATAACAACCAAAATACCTAGAGAGTCACTCATGCTGATGGCACCAACTCCAGTCAACAATGAAGCTACATTGTTACCACAAATGAAAAATACATGCAACATCAAGCCTTACAAGGGATAATGTTCAATGGGAGTAATGGAAAACTAGATTTCAAGAATGAATCAATATTTTTGATTATTTACAATTGAGATCACTAATGATTCTGTAATACTAATAGCTAGATATATGATCTAGAGGTTAAATTTGGTTTGGTAAGATTTGGAAAGATGTTATACATGATGGAATAAATAGATCAGAAAAAGGTATCACCAGAGGAATACTTCTATTAATAGGGCAAAAACCAAAATGTACATAAAATCTTTAGAGGCAATTTAGAGGGCCTAAACAAATGAATTAGGCCTTGAAAATGTGCATGTTTGTTTCATCAAGAGCTTTCCAATGGTACCTCACCTATATAATTTGGAGATTCCTACAAGAAAATTCTATGAAGATTCTCTAAAGATTCCCTCTAGTCAACACTCATTTGACCAACCAGATAAGACCAGATCTGAGATGTCACCCATGCATGAATGTAATTTGAGGATGGAGATCAATGACATGTCACATATCCATGTATCTGATCCAAGGATTATGCTTCCATAGAGTACCTTTTCTTTTCTATATAATAAAGCCAAGGTGCTCCTTTGGGGCATTGGAATTTGAGTGTGAAACTTGTGTTTTATCTTCTATGTTTCTCTACTATCCTTGAAACATTGCACATTCTAGATGTATGTTTGAATGTGTGTACTTGACTAATAAAGCCTTCACATGGTATGATGTTTGGGAACAATCAGTGGTAGTAGAAGGAAGAGAGATCACTTGGAAGACAATGCAAGAAGGGTTGTTGAAGAATTCCCAATTCATAGATTCCATGCAGATGGCTCAAACTAGACTATGAGGTTGAAGCAAAAGAATAATATACAAGAGTATGTGGATGTATTTCTCAATCTACAAGTCACAATAATAAATATGAGTCTAGCATAAGTGCTTATTAATTTCAAATAGGGATTAAAAGAGAAAATTCACCAAGAGGTAATGGTACAAAATCCTCGTATTATTTTTCAACCCATTGCATGTGCTCAAAGAATAATAAGAGTGCTTGGAGGAGGTGAAAGAGTAGTCTTCACTCAACATGATTGGACTAAAACATTGCACTTTGGTGGATCAATTCCTATAGAATTGAGCAACCTTTGTTTCCAAGATTGAGGAGCATGACCACTCCAAGAGGAATGAGGATGGGTCAAAGAAAGGACAGATGGAGTCCTACAAGGAGAAGGGGCTCATGCAAAATTGTAACACCCATTTATGCATGTATGTGCTATTGTGATATTTATTTTGGTATTACAAGTACTTGAGAGATATTATTATATAGAGTTAAGGGATGGTTCTACATTAGTCATGATTAGGTAAAGTTAGTCATAGCTAAGATAGAGTGAACCTTACTTTAGAGAAAGTGAAAAAGATGAACATCATTATTTTGGATTCTAGTGTATTGACTTTGTATTATTCTTAATTGTTTGGATTTGAGGAAAGAGTTGAGAACTCTTGGACCTACAAACCTTTTTTATTTTGGATTCTTCTACAATCTAAGGATAGCCAATGTGAAGGAATCCTTGATATAGTGGTTGGGTCAAGATAAGACCACATGCTTAGGAGAATATTCCCATGAGTATAGATATTCCTTTAGACTTTAGACTTTATTTGACTTTTAGTGTAGTAACTTGAGTTACTCTAGTGATTAGTCACTTTGGTATGTAACTATTTCACAAGTATATAAACTAGGAGTGAGGAGGTACTCATCATCCTTTCATTTGTAACTATCTCTCTCTCATTGAGTTCTCTAGTGAATAATGGTTTGAGTCTTGGAGTGTTAGCCTTAGAAGAGTATGATGGAGTTGGGGTTCTTTGCCTTCTTTGTCCATGGTGCGTTATCGTGTTGTGGTTTGCGTAGCCTGTAAAAAAGTGACTTATAGTTTATCTCTACATTAATGGAGTAGGTTGTATGCTAGATCCGACAAATGAGATGTTGCCATGTGAGCAATCTATGTACATGTATGTGATTGGTCATCGGGGTTACAATCTTATCATGTTTGAGTGCTCTAATGTATTTAGGTGAGCAAGAGTGGAGAGATAGGAGTGGGGAGTCAAGGAGTCTTGAGGAGGAGGAGGACATTGGGAGTAAGAGTTGTAGTAGAGCAAAAGTGTTAGAGCATTGAAACATGCATTTAAGCATGAGATGCCCCATGCTCCCAATCTGCTACTCCCGAATCCTTTCCTCATCAAGCTTCAGATTTTACACCGAGACATCTTACGGGACTGGTTGGTGGAGCATTTGAGGCGGTGTTCATGGAATCGATGATGAGAAACCCGGATCTTATCATCCTTTCGGTGCTTACTTATGAACATGTCTGGGACTTGACAATCAATGTGCTTCTATAGGTGGGGGAATGCACAAATGTTTGCTCATAAGCTTCAAGGTGGAGTTGTGGGGTCCATTTGTCAAAAAGTGAAGAAATTACAAGAAAAATTTCCAAGAGATTGGGTCCCAAGAGAAGGAGTCTAGAGTTTTTCAACTATTTGGGAAGTTAGGGAAGACCATTTGAGGAATGGAGACCATGGTTGGAAAGAGGAGCTGACAGGCTACAATTTGAAGATAGAAACAATACAAGTTGAGTTGATTCTGGCAAGGATATTATCAATTGAATCAAGGGGGTAGAATTCATACCCTAGAGCACAAATGTAAAAGACCAAAACCGAAGAGAGAAATAGGAGAATGGAAACTCACATTGGGACTCTTGAATGAGGGAAAACTATGAATGCCTAGCATGAGCTTTGGCTTTGGTATTTATAGGTAGCATACAAGGTCCTTGAGAAGCTTCTCAAGAAGCTTCCTCAAGCCGCTTTCTTAGAGTGCAAGCCAAGTTAACTAGGAAGCTTCTCAAGAAGCTTCCTTCTAGAAGCCGCCTACTTGGCGTGCAAGCTAAGCTAGTTGGAAGCTTCTAGAAGCTTCCTTCTAGAAGCTACTTGCTTAAGGTGCAAGCTAAGCTTACTGGGAAGCTTCCCAAGAAGCTTCCTAGATACTTCCGGAATATTCTAGGCTACTTTGTCTTATGTGCTACTTCGTAAGCCCGACTAACTTTGTCGCTAAACTCCATATTGTTACATATTCCCCCGCCGCTAGTTGGTGACGTCCTCGTTGCCAGTGAAGCTTTGAATTCCTGGATGGCCGTCTGTGCATTCTGGAGGTGAGAAAGAGGCTCCCAAGTGGCATCATGAAGGGGATACCCTTTCCAAAGGACCTTGTACTCCGTATGTTGGCGACGGCCTTGTTGGATATGGTGATGCACAAGGATACAATCAACTTTGTACTCCTCATGATCATTGATAGGGACAGGAAGAGGGGGAGGTTGGACTCGAGAGGAAAAGGAAGAGGGGTTAGGAACAAAGGGTTTCAACTTGGAAACATGAAAGACATGATGGATACGCATGTGACAAGGTAAGGCAAGTCGATAAGCAACAAGAGAGACAATTTGGGTGATATCAAAGGGTCCTATCCAATTAGGGGCAAGTTTATGAACTTAGGTATCAAGTGGGAGAGGGAGGTTATTGGAGGATAACATGACTTTATCACCAACTTCAAAGGTGAGATCACGACGATGATGGTCCGCATATTGTTTTTGGCAATTCTGAGCAACAAGGAGGTGAGACTTGGCTTGTTGGAGCGATTGGGATATAGTGGTCAAGAATGTGGAAGTATGAGGAACCTGAGAGGGAGGGGGAGCAAGAAGAGAATCTGGAACAAGCGGATCTTGGCCAAAATTGAGAAAGAAGGGAGAAAATCTGGTGCTTGCCTGTTTGGAATTGTTGTAGGCAAATTTTGCAACTGCAAGACATTCATCCCAATTGGTATGGTGGACATTGACAAAGGCCCGCAATATATCCTCCAATGTACGATTTGCACGTTCGGTTTGTCCATCAGTTTGAGGATGATAGGCCGTGGACAAAGCAAGCTTGGTGCCGAGTATCTGGAAGAGTGCTTGCAAAAACTTCCCGGTAAATTGAGGATCATGGTCAGAGATGAGTACACATGGCATCCCATGATGCTTGAAGACATTGTCGAAGTAGATTTGCGCTAAGGTTGGAGCATCCACTGTATCATAGGTTGGTGCTAAGTGGATTTGCTTACTGAGCTTATCCACAAACACCACGATTGCGGTGTGTCCTTGTTTTGTCTTTGGCAAGGATGTGATTAGATCCAAGCTCACATGCTCCCAGCGAGCAGATGGAATGGTGAGTGGTTGAAGGAGTCCACTCGGCTTCTGGTTACTGGCCTTGTTACATTGGTAGCTCTCACACGATCTGACAAATTCTCTAACATCTTGTGTCATGTTGGGCCACCACCATTGACGTTGGAGGGTACCCAAGGTCTTGTTCACACCCATGTAACCAGCGATGGGTAAATCATGGGCTTCTTGAAGGCACACAAGTCAAAGATCACCTTTGGTTGGAACATAGATCCGATCCGCATGGAATAGAAGGCCTTCCTTGAAGGAGAAAGTGTTGTACTCCTTGTCACCTGTTGTTAGACGACCATGTACCATTTGGAAGAAGGGATCTTGTTGTAGAGCTAACCAAAACTTGTTATGGATCTTGGGGTCAATTGACACCGTCGTAATTGCTGCCGTGATGAGAGGAAGGGACTTCAAATCAGGTCGTCGTGATACAGCGTGAGGGATGACATGGAACCGACCTGGTTTGTACTCAATTTTGATGTCAAACAATTGAAGTTGCTCTTCCCGTCGATGATGTTGACTCTTCATGTACTCCAGGTGTAAGGTCTGCAACAATGGCTTGTGATCAGTTTGCATGATCACTTGTTTCCCCAAGAGATAATGCCTCCATACCTTGGTGGCATATACCATTGCAAGTTGTTCCCGATCTTGAGCAGAGTAATTTCTTTCAGTTGTATTTAGTCGGCGAGACACAAAGGCAATGGGATGTAGTCCATCTGGAAATTCTTGTTGCAACACAGCTCCAATTGCAAAGTTAGAAGCATCAAAATCAACCACACAAGGTAGTTGAGGATCATATGGTTGAAGAATGGGTCTTGAAGACACCATATGTTTCAACTTCTGGAATGCTTCTTCATGTTTGGTGTTCCACTGGAAGCTCAAGTTCTTTCCCAAGAGGTCAGTCAATGGTGCAGCCATATGAGCATAATAGTGGATGAACCGTTGGTAAAAACTGGCCAATCCATTGAATGCCCGTACTTCTGTAGCATCCTTTGGGGTAGGCCAATCAGTAATGGCCTTGATCTTTTCTTCCTCCATCTTGATCCCCTCTGATGAGATCTTATGACCCAAGAAGGTAACCTCCTTCTGCCAAAAAGCACACTTTGACTTCTTGCAGTAAAATTTCCATTGTCGTAGTCGTCTTAGGACTTCTCGTACATAATTCACGTGTTCTACCTCTGTCTTGCTATAGATTAAGATATCATCCAAGAACACCACCACTGACCAATCCAATAGTCCATCCAACACCCGATGCATCTGATCCATGAAGACTATTGGAGCATTCGTGAGTCCGAAAGGTAGAACTCTCCACTCAAAATGTCCATACCTTATGCAAAAGGTAGTCTTTTGCACGTCATCTCCTTCAATAGGAATTTGCCAATAGCCGCTACAAAGATCTAGCTTGGAAAAGTAGCGTGCTCCACTTAATTGATCAAGCAGGTCATCAATCCAAGGCAAGGGATATGCATTCTTCACGGTTTGCTTATTGAGCCCACGGTAATCAATACAGAAACAAAGTCCTCCATCCTTCTTTGGAACAAATAGTACCGGTGCTCCCCACGGAGAGGTACTATGTCGTATGAAATCATTCTCCAACAACTTTGTAAGTGTTGTTCGCAACTCCTCCAACTCCTTTGGTGAGAGCCGATAGATTGGTCTTCTTACTAGAGTACTCCCTGGCAATAACTCGATCTTGAAGGGCATACCTCGATCAAAGGGTAATCCCTTTGGCAGATCATCTGGAAACACATCTGCAAACTCCTGAACTATTCGATCAACCGTTGCTTGATGTGGCACCTAGCCCTCCTTAGATTGTTCTTGTGCAATTGGCTTGATCCACACCGCAAATACAGACTTATCTTCCTCCAAAGCTTGCTCTATGGTTGCTTCATTAACAAACTTCCCTTCTAGGGACTCATCTCTCTTCCAAGCTTGCTCCATGGTTGCCTTCTTGGCAAACTTCCCATCTTGGGACTCATCTCCCTTCTAGATTTGCTCTATGGCTACCTTCTCAACAAACTTCCCATCTTGGGACTAACTATTCTTAGGTGTCTCACTCAGAGGTGCCAGACAACCTAATCAGAAATTCCTACCTTTGTGTTGTACTTGAATTTGACGTCGGGTCCAATCGAATTGAACCTTATGACGTTCAAGCCAAGGTAGACCCAGAATGATATCATAGTGTAGAGGTGCCACTACAAACCTCATACACTCCAAATACTCCTTCTCAATCTTGAAGGTAACAAGATGCGAGGTGCGGAATGCAGAACCTTTTCTACAATCCGCCATCATCAAACTACTTCCAATCATTGGCTTGATAGGAATACCCAATTCCTTTGCTACTTGCATAGATATACAATTCTCTTAACTTCCAGAATCAACCAAAATCCTACAACCCCGATTAGATATTGTACCTTGCAAGTGAAGCAAACTTGTATAGGTCAAGCCTTCAATCCCATTGGAACTAATCAAGCTCTCAATAGGCGGCTCAAAATCTCCTACTAGGATTCTTGGTTTCCCTGATCATTCTGTTCCACAAACTCCATCTGGGCAACTTGTCGAGGTCGCCCATTCTTAAGTGGACATTCAGCAATACGATGTCTAACTTGGTGACAATAAAAGCAACCTCCATTTTATCGTAATCTTTCTCTATTTGCTATGCCAAGTGGTCTTTTTGGATAACATCAATCTCCATTGGTACCGGTTCTTCCACTCGTGGTACTGGTAGGTTTTGTGTAGGTCGAGGTCAAGACCAAGTTGTCGCAACTAAGGAATCAAAACGCTCAGCCAATTGCATGGCTTCTTCTATGTTTTGTGGCTCTCGCATGGTCACCTCCAATCTGGTTCGTGACTTCAATCCTTGCACAAATCGATCCAGAACTTCACCTTCTTGGATATCTGGAATTTGCATGATGATAATATGAAATTGTGTGATGTAGCTTCTCACCGAGCCAATCTGCCTCAACTCTGCCAATTTATCTTGTGCAGCTCGGGTGGCATTTATAGTCTGAAATTGACCAAGTATTGCATCCTTGAATTCTGCCCATGTCAAAATCGGTGTAAAAATTTGTCGTTCAGCTCTTTCTACTCGGAATTGCCACCAAAGTTTTGCCACGCCATCCAATTGGCTAGAAGCCAAGAGAATTTGTTTCCGCTCGTCTTGAAGATTGGTGGCTTCAAAGTAACGTTCACAGTCAACCACAAAATTCTCCACTGTGCTTGGAAGATTCTTGCCTTCAAACATCTTGGGTTTTGGAAATCGAATGTGATTCTCCATCTCAAACTGGCGCTCTGTCTATCTATTCTCGTCATTGCTGGTCTCGTTCATCCAACAATCGAGTAAGATGATCGATTTATTGTTGCATTGCAAGGATGACATCCGGTATTGCCGCCATTGCTACTACTCTATTCCCCTACCCTCAATTTATCTAGTTGATTAACACATAGATACAACACGTCCCCGGTTCTCCATAAGTTACAACTGGAAGTATCAAGGGTTCCTCCGACACGGTGATCATATGTAGAAAATCCTGCCCAAAGCGTGAGGTGATGAATTGTGTGAAATGATGCTTTGGTAATATCTGGACATGAAAGTCCCAATGGTTTGGCGGAAGTGGATTTGGTGGTCCATAAATTCCATCCATCCCATTCCTGCTCTGATACCAATGTAAAAGACCAAAACCGAGGAGAGAAATAGGAGAATGGAAACTCACATTGGGACACTTGAATGAGGGAAAACTCCAAATGCCTAGCATGAGCTTTGGCTTTGGTATTTATAGGTAGCATACAAGGTCCTTGAGAAGCTTCTCAAGAAGCTTCCTCAAGCCGCTTTCTTAGAGTGCAAGCCAAGTTAACTAGGAAGCTTCTCAAGAAGCTTCCTTCTAGAAGCCGCCTACTTGGCGTGCAAGCTAAGCTAGTTAGAAGCTTCTAGAAGCTTCCTTCTAGAAACTATTTACTTAAGGTGCAAGCTTAGCTAACTGGGAAGCTTCCCAAGAAGCTTCCTAGATACTTCCAGAATATTCTAGGCTACTTTGTCTTATGTGCTACTATATGTTAGTGGGATTTGAAATAAGACAAAGTTCTTACATTATTGAGCATAAGAAATTTTAGTTTTGGATCAATCTCAAATCAAATCCAATTGATTGAAGTTGAAGGTTTTGGGATGTAAGGTGTTGGAGAAGAGCTAATGATCAGGTTTGGAGTTTTGGTCACTCTCCAAGTTGTGTTTTGCATTACCTTATGAAAATCTTCAATGTTGTTTGTGGGTAGGGTTTGCACCTCTATGCAAAGATTTCATGTGAATTCTTCAAATAGAGAAATCAAAGTCTTGGATCAAGTATACTTGGGTCTGTAGAGCTCACAAGTTAGCCAGCTCAGGAATTGATCCACGTCTAGGGATTGGGGTTGTATTAGGCCATAAAAATTGCAAAGGGTTAATTTAGTTGGCTCTAAACTCATAGAGGGTGAGATCTGATGCAACAAGTTTTTATTGAAAAGACTGTCGTAAGCTTGGAAGAGCTCTTCTTTCTTCAATCATAATTGAATGTCAACTTCTCACTTTTGTGACTATGATTGAGAGTTCAGATTTCCAAAGTGTTTTTTTGAGGATTAATTGTAAATTTGATTTAGAAATCAAGGGAAAGTTGGCAAGAACCAAGGGAAAAACCCTAAAATAGGGATTTCAAAATTAAAGTGAAAGTTGTGAAACATCTGGCCAAGTTTGAGAGCTTTTCAAGGGAGATGTAGTGATCTAATTGAGGCTTATTTTATGTCATTGGAAAGCTTATCTTACAGGATTTCTATTGAATTCTAGAAAATTTGAATCTAAGTTACAAAACAAGAATTATGGTTATATGAGCTGCACAGAGTTTTCCCTATCAAGAATACATAAGAATTCTCTACTTGGAGTAGAAAATTGTTGAGATTTGAAGTTCAGATTGGAGGAGGCTTGGAGTACAAGTTGAAATGAGCTTGATGATAGAGCAATATGGCTCTAAATCCTTTTTCTGACAAAAAGTATATATAGAGTTGTTGCCGTATTCTTGTGATTGGATCCTCTTTGTGCTTATATACCTATTTGTATGCCCAATGGGTTTGGATTGGTGTGTGGGCGTTGCGCTTAGGTTATTTCCTTCTAGGAGTGTTGTGTATTTCTCCTTGGCAATGTTGGAGGTGATGACCAGCAGAACAAGAGTGTGGGTTTTGATGACAGGTTAGGTTGCTTATCACTACCTTTCCTAATAACAAAAATACTAGTTATGAGAGAGGAGTGTTCCAATGGTTAGGTAAAGCGTGTGTTCAGACGAGTAGTTCTATGTTTACATACAGCTTCTAATCTATAGTATCCACAGCTAGGCACCCTATGTGTTCCCAGAGAGAGAAAGGAATAATGTGACAACACTTCCATAATAGCCATCACAGGTTCATCTTGAGCGAGAGACAAGCCGGCTCACAAAACAATGATGTTGTTACAATTGTGATCAAGTTGGCCATATAACCATCAAAAGTCATGCTCATCTATGTCAAGGCTAAGGGCCTTCTTAGAGGCCCTTAGCCTCCATATAGATGATCTTTGAACAACTTGGAGGGACGAATTGAAGAAGAAAATCCTAAAATCACATAGGAAAACAAAGATCACTAGTAAATGCACCTCATAGCCTTATTGGCTGAATGAAGAAGTGTTAAAGTAGAGGGAGGAAGAGGACGAGTATGCAAAGGTTGAGGAAGATAAATGCACAACTTATTATTATAAATGGAGTCTTGGAAAGCAAACATGTGGGAGTATTGATAGACCTTAGAGTAATAAAAAATTTCTTGTCTCACTTTGTTGCAATAACGTTGGGAATGGAACTAGAGAAGGATAGGAATAAAGAAGTAGAGTTACCAGATGGTCAGACATAGAGGATTGAGTTGTTATCTAGAAAGGTAACACTTTTTATTCGAGAGTATCAAGAAGAAATTGAGTGGTGAGTAATATGGTTAGCTTGTTACAATGTGATCTTAGGCATGCCATGGGTGAAGCACTACAACCCCATGGTCAATTGAAGATAAAAGATAGTGAGAACTAGCAAATGGAAGAAAATTAGAGATAGAGAAAGATTATAAAGGCAAGAATTGCCTCTCTATGTCATAGGGACAACAACTATTGGTAAACAAAATAGGTGTTTCATGGGTCTAATAAGAGAAGTCCAAAATGCACAACTCAATGGAAATATTAGTAAGAATTTGAAATATGTGGTCAATGAGTTTCAAGATGTCTATCTTGATGATTTACCTTAAGATTATCACCAAAAAGGAAAGTAGATCATAAAATCAAGCTACTTCTTGGGAAGACACCTCCTTGTAAGGTCCCATATTGACTATCACCTCATGAGTTAGAAGAGTGCAAGGCTCAAATTGAAGATATGCTATAGAAAGGGTTTATCCAATCCAATGTATCATCATATGGAGATCTTATCTTGTTTATGAAGAAGAAAGGTGATACAATGGAATGTGCATTGACTATTGAGTCCTAAATCAACAAACACCAAAGAAAAAATATCCATTACCTTGCATGAATGACCTATTTCATCAACTCAATGGAGTAAAACACTTCACCAAATTGGATCTATGGAGTGGTTATAACCAAATTAGGATCATGGAGGAAGACGTACACAAAATTACCTTTTGAACAAGACTTTGAGTACCTAGTGATGCTGCTTGGTCTCCCTAATGCACCAATCTCTTTCATGAGTTTCATGAATAATATATTTCATCTATACTTGGATAATTGCATTATCATTTTCCTTGATGACATCTTAGTCTACAATAGGACAATGAAGGAGAAAAAGTAACATATATAAGAAATCTTCCTGATTGCATGACAAAACCAATTGTATGCCAAAGTCTCAAAGTGCAAGTTTGGCAAGTTTAAAGTAGATTACTTGGGATATAGAATAAGTGTAGAAGGTATCCAAATGTTAATAGATAAAATAGAGCACATTCAAAAATGGAGTGCTCTAGAAGATCAAACTCAACTCAAGAGTTTCTTGGAATTGATAGGGTTTTATCATTGATTTGTCAAGGACTTCTCCAAGATCATGCAACCTCTAATGGCACTACTTGGCAAAAGGAAGTGGATGTGGAGAACTGCACATGAATTGGCATTTTAGGAATTGAAAGATGCATTACCACATGTACAAATCTTGAAATGATAAGACCCAAAACATCCAATCAAGATGGCTATAGATGCATTAGGTGTTGCAATAGGAGTAGTAGTACAATAGGAATGGAATGAAAGATGGTACCTAATTGCATAGTTCTCTTGAAACTTATTATTGGCAAATTGCAACTATCATACCACCAAACGGAAAGAGTTGGCTATTTTCCTTGTAACCAAGCATTGAAAACATTATCTTGGTGAGAAGGTATTTGTAGTGGAGATAGACTACAGACCTCTAATCTACCTTGAGATATAGAAAGATCTCTCCTGTCAATAGATTTGTTAGGTAGAGTAGAGACAATGGTTTGACATGTTAATCACATATGTGGAAAGCAAAAAAAAACTTGTGGATGCATTCACCCAAATGCTACGGCAAACAATCTAGGTGTAGAGGTCAAGATGAACCCAAAATTTTGGCCAAGGATTCTTACTACTATGATGACTGACCCATAGATTTTAAGAGCTCAATGATTCACCTTTTGTGATGGCAAGTTATGGATCTTGGATGCCCTAAACCTAAGAGTTGCTATATTAGCAAAATGTTATGATTCCATCATTGCAGGTCACATTGGAGTGAATAAGACCTTAGATGCAATCAAACATCATTATTATTGGCCCAAGATGAGCAATAATGTGATGGAGTATGTTCAAAGCTGCCTACTCTATCAACAGAATATAGCCTCTAATTAAGCTCCCATATGACTCCTTCAATCCCTCCCTACTCCTACATAATGTTGGGAGCAAGTCAGCATGGATCTGGTTTGTGGATTGCCCAAGACCATCTTAGGGTTTGAATCCATTGTAGTGTTTCTAGATCATCTGCGACAACCTAGCAAGTATCACTTTTGTTGTAATTAGTAAGTAAAGTTTGTTCCGATAGAAGTACAATTCAGAAATGGTCAAATACAAAGTAAAAAATAACAATGTACTTCTTCTTGGTTGCATCTTTAATCTCTCGGATAGAAACCATACCTAGAAGAATGTAACAAGCTCTCAACAACAATTATTATCATGAATTACACTCCCATAATCACAATTCATCAAATCTTCCAAACAATCTTGATTGTGATGATTTAGACTCTTTAGAAGAAGGCTACTTCACTATGAAATGACTTTACCTCAAAATTGAGTTCCACTCTTCCGTCAACGGCATAACTTCCTTGATCAAAATTGCTTTGCATCAACCCTATGTTGCATTCACAATTGCAGAATACTACCAACACTACAATTCCTCTCAAATCTATCAAGGCATTGCTTTGAATTGCTATCCACTCAAGATCAAACAGATAGAATGAAATCAGCATTGCAGAATCCAGCATCCAACAAGCTCATTGACTTGCACTTCAAAATTCTCCAAACACTCACATAAGATTGATACTTAGAATTAAGCTGAAATGACAAACACTAAGTTACATCACTTTGCTTTATCAACTTCAGAAATATGAATACTGAATAACAATACACTACAAATGCTTCCTTTAAATAGGCTTTGCACTTGATAATTACTGACAAAAATACCATTTCCTAACAACTTTACCAACCTATAGATCCAAAATGACAAACCACTCTTCATATCTGCCTCTTCATATCTCAAATCTTTTTCTTCTCTGATATGATGTCAACCTTTACTTTGGCTTCCAAACTAGATGTTACTACAATTACTTCCCCTTCTTTGGGTCTACCTAATACTACTTCTTCATCTACTATTTCTACTGTCTCTTCACTCTGAAATACCATTGGAATGATAGCTAACCTATCTACACTCTTATTCTCCAACCCAATCTTCTCTAATAAATCAAGAAACTCACCCAAAGATACTTGCACTCCTACTTCTACCACTTCAGACTTTGCATTCACCTTCATCTCACTATGAAGTCTATCTAAATATGATCTAACAAAATCTAATTTGAGACAATCATCTCACTACAAAGTCTATCTAAATCTGATCTAATGAAATCTAATCTGAATAAGCTATTATCTCCTACCTCTTATATTTTCCTATCTACTTGATCTCTTAATCAAACCAACAGATTGTTCAAGTCTACCTCCTTCACCTTTCCTCTTCTCGTCTCCTACACCAACAACTTCAACTTGTGCAACCTTGCTTCTTCTTACTTAACATTGGCTTCAAAACTTAGCATTACTTTCAACTCCTTCACAATTGCTCCTATTGCATCCAACTCCACACTTGGAACTAGCTTCTCCTTACTTCCAATTTGTAGAGATGCATCGCAAGCTTGTCCTTGAATTCAGCTTTCAATACTTCCTTCTCTTGCACATATTGGACAAGTTGAGCTTTGACACCTTGGAGCAGCCTCCGCAATCATTCTTCTTCCCAATTATGCTCTGTCACTCTTGTTGCTAGGCTTGATCCTTCTCTTCTGTGCTCTTCTTCAGACTCTCCAACTCTTGTTCCATTATTGCGGTGATTGCCTTTGAGTGTATGACCTCTACCCGAGCATCAACAACTTCACGTTTCATCTTCTCCACCAATGCCTTCTACTCCTTCAGTTCTTCACTACACTTTACAAAGTTCTCCTGTAAGGTATTGGAGCTTTTCTTCTAAAATATTGCTTCAGCCCAAAGTTCTTTGGCTTCCTTCTCTCCTTGGGTTAGCTCACTCCTTAACTCCAAGGTCTTCTCACTCCCTTTCTTTACTACCTCCAACTCATCCTTCACTCCCAGATGATGCTTCTTCAACTCTGCTTTCTTTTGTTGTAGATGCATCAACAAATGAAAAATGATCTTTGATAGATACTCGACTCCAATGTATCTTCCTTCATCATTGTTGATGTTTTCATCTTTGGTAGAAGCTTCTTTGGCTGGTGCCTTAAATGACATTGGGGCATTCAATTCACTTCTTTGTTTTGGAGACCACTCTTTGACATTGTCAAAACCAAACTTACCATGGTCACAACATCCCATCCACAAAATGATGGACAAACATAATGAGCCAATCACACTATTGAGGACATGCTCCAAGGCTTCATCTTAGAGGAGCAAGAAAGGTAGGACACCTTACTTTCATTAGTGGAATTTACTTGCAAAAATCTAGTGAATGCATCTACATAGGTCACACCATTCCTCCTTGTGTATGGAGAACACCTTTCATACCTTCATGCTTGGTAAAGATCCACCCAATGGTTACAAAAGTTGACATTGTCAACACTTTTATTTATAGAATCCAATAGGGTGTGAAGAATGCCAAGCACAAGTTGAAAATTTCTCAAAATCAACCAAAACAAAATGCAGATGCACATCATATGCATATGGAGTTTGGCATTGGTGATCAAGTATGTTTGTCCACAACCAACCTCATGTTAGTTGGTCCTTGTAAACTCAGACCTCATTTTATTGGGCCTTTTCCCATCCTTTTTCAAATTAGCACAATGATCTATTACCTTGAGCTACCACCACACATGAAGATCCATCTAGTGTTCTATGTTTCCTTACTATGTAGATATGCACCCCAACTGCCTCACTTTCTATCCCTACAAGAAGTTTGACTTTGTCCAACACTCATTGATGGCATGGAGGAATATGAAGTTGAATGCATTCTCCAAAAATGCATCCATGGTATCTACCATTCACATGTGGAATATCATGTCCACTAGGAAGAGTACCCATTGTATGAGGCAATATGAGAGCCAACAACTAACTTGACCTACGCATTGGTGTTCATGCAATCTTTTGAGCAACAACTTTGCATCAAGGACATTGTGTCTTAAAAGGTGGAGGTTTGTAATACCATTAGCTAAACATAGTATCTAGAGATGGAAATTGGCTTGGTAATACCTTGAGAGATATTAAATATGATGGTCTAAGTAGATCAGGTAGAGGTGTCACCAAAACATTAATTTGACTAATAGAGCAAAGGTTGAAAACACACGGAAAACTTCAGAGCCAATTTTAGAGGCCTAAACAAATGAATTAGACCTTGAAAAATGAAATAAATTCCCTCCTCCCTTCTTATAGGAAAAGGCATTCCCTTCTCCCTCCTATCCATCTTATCAAGAGCTTTGCAATGGTACCTCACCCATGTAATTTTGAGCTTCATATAGAAAGATTTGCTAAAGATTCCCTTTGGTCAAACTTGTTTGACCAACCAAATAAGACAAGGATTAACATGTCACCAATTCATGTATCTAATCCAAGAGTGAAGCTTCCTTTGAGTAGATCCTCTTTACTACATAATAAAAACAACATGCTCCAAAGGAGCATCAATGTATTGAGGGATGAAGCATTTGTGTTTCTCTTGTGTGTCTCTTGGGAATTCTCCTATCCTAAGAATATTACAAGTGGCTATTTTTAGATTCTCATTAATAAGGAGGATGTGTAGAAGATTACCTTTTTTCACAAGGTATAGGTATTTTGAATGGAGAGTGTTACCTTTTGGGCTCACTAATGTCCTGGTAATTTTCATGGATCAAATGCATTGGAGGTTGGATGGACTATGAGATAGATACATGGTGCTATTCTTGGATGATATTTTAATTTACAATTTTATAGAGGCAAAACAAAAGAATAATATATAAGAAGTCTTAAGACAACTATGCTAATGGAAGTTTTACTACAAGAAGTCAAAGTGCATATCTTTTCCAAAATAAAATAACCTTCTTGGATCATAAGGTCTCATTGGAGGGGATCAAGTTGGAAAAGGAGAAAATCAAAACCAATACTGATTGGTCTACTCCTAAGGATGTCATAGAAGTTTGGGCATTTAATAGATTGGCAAGTTTTTGTTGATGGTTCATCCATTATTATGTTCATGTGACTATATTGTTGACCAATCTCTTGGGAAGGATATCAAGCTTTGCATGAACCAAAATTTTTGAAGAATATCAAGAAATGATAGTATGAAGTATATGGTGTACTCAAGACCTATCCTTTAATGATATGATCCTCAATTGTCTTGTGTGGTTGATTTTGATGCTTTTAACTTTGGATTGGGAAGGTGTTGCAACAAGAATTTCCAAATGGCTTACATTTCATTGCCTTTGTGTCTCATCAACTAAGCACAAAAAAAGAAATTATTTTGCCTCACATCAAGAACAATTGGCAATGGTAAATTCCACAAAATTATGGGGACATTATCTCTTGGGAAAACAAGTGTTCATGCAAATCTATCATAAACCTTTCTTGCAGACCTCATATTTGGAACACATGAAGAATGTATATCATTGATATGAAGAACAACAATAGTTGTTTGACATCAAGCTTGTGTACAAACTTGATAGGTTCTATGTCATTTCCAATGCACTATCATGATGTCTTGATTTGAAGGTTGTTCTTGAATCTCCCATAATTGCAACAATCATCACATTGTCAATTGACTCAAAGGTACACATAGAGTTCAAGACTATTTTACAACAAGAACCCTTATTTTAGTTGGTGCAAAGTTGTCTTTCAATGCATAATAAGGAGTACAACAATTTTCTTGTTAAGGAGTGCATGCTACTTTATGAGAACTAGATCTATGTTCTAACTATGAGTGACCTCTAATCTATGTGGCTTCAAGAAGTCTACGACTTACCAATCTCTAGTCATTTGGGTATAGAAAAAACTTTGAGTACCCTTAAATGTCAATGCTAATGGCCAAGAATCTTGTGAGAGTTGCCAATGTAGCAAGATCAACAACTAGAAATTGTGAGGACTATTTCAACCACTTCCCATTCTAGTTGCTCACTAGGAACATGCAAATCTTGACCTCATCAGATCCTTGCCCAAAATGGATCATGGCCATACCACCATTATGGTGCTTGTTGACAAACTTAGCAAGCAATTCACTTTACATCCACCATTGATATTGTGGATGCTTCGATGCTAGCCAAGATCTTTGACACTATCTTCAAGCACCATGGGATGCCAAGGGTTCTCATATCCGACCATGATTCTTGATTCATTGGTAAATTTTGGCAAGCGCTCTTCAAGCTACTTGGTGCCAAGCTTGCTTTGTCTATGGCCTATCATCCTTAAATTAATGTTCAAACCAAAAATGCAGATTGCACCTTGGAAGATATGCTTTGTGCCTTTGTTAACGTTCACCACACTAATTGCTTTGCTTGTCTCACAATTGCTACATTTGCCTACAATAATTCCAAGTAGGTAAGCATTGAGTTCTCTTTCTTCTTCCTTAATTTTGGCCAAGATCCACTTGTTCTAGATTCCATTCTTGCTCCCATGCCATCTCATGTTCCTCATACTTCTGCCTCCTTGTCCATGTTATCAAAATCCTTAAACAAGCCAAGTCTAATCTTCTTGTTGCTCAAAATAGACAAAAAATATGTTGATCAACATCATGATCTCACCTTTGAATTAGATGATAAGCTCATGCTTTCTTCTAGTAAACTTTATCTTCCGCTTGGTATCTAAAATTGTAAAATTGCTCCTAATTGGATAGATCCATTTGAAGTTACTTAGATCATTTCTCTTTTGTCGATCAACTTGCCTTGCCTAGTTATATGCATATCCATCCCACCTTCCATATTTAAAGTTAAAACTCTTTGTTTCTAATTCATCTTCCTTTTCCACTTGTGTCCAACTCCCTCCTCCTCCCATCCTTGTCAATGATCATGAGGAATACAAAGTTGATCATATACTTGCACGTCATGACATCCAACATGGCCACCAACAACATATAGAGTACAAGGTTCTTTGGATAAGGTATCCTCTTCATGATGTTACTTGGGAGCCTCTTTTCTCATCTCCATAATGCACAAATGGCAATCTAGGAGTGTGAAAGATTCCATGATGATAATGACATTGCCAACTAGCAATGGGGGAAATATGGAATAAATATGGAGTTAAATGTCAAGTTAATAGAAGGTAATGAGTTAGTAGTCTAAGCTAAATATAGCAAAAGGAATTAGAACTAGCCTAAGAAGTTCTAGAAGCATTAAGAAATCTTGTGGGTAGAATATTCTAGAAGCACATAGAAAGCTTCTTGGGGAGAAGCCTGTAAGAACCTTCCAAGGGTAGAGTAACTTGTATGCCAAGCTAATGGCTAGCTTATCTTGCACTCCAAGTAAGGCAACTCCTAGAAATAATCTTCCTTGGAAGATCCTGGGGAATCTTGTACCATGGTTACCTATAAATACTCAAGCCATGCTCAAGCTAGACATTTGGAGTTTCACTCGAGAGTCCCAATGTGATCTTCCACTAAAGTTTCCCATTCTTTTATTTCTTGCCTTGGTCTTTTATAAAGAGTAAACAATGAACTAGGCAAATATGTTTTACTTATAATCAAAGCCACTTCAATCAAATGGGTACTTCAACACCTTGATTGAAGCACAAACAATGATCAAGAAGTGTCAAGAAGCAAATGCAAAACTTTCAAAGACAAGGAGTGTTGTGCCGGATGAGGATGTGGACTGTCCTACACAAAATACCAAGAAGAAGAGAGTACCTCCCACCAAATCTGCAACCCCACCCACAAAAGCTCAAAAACATGTAAAATAATTGATGTCTCTTAGGATGAAGAAGGAAGAGACAAGGAAGAAGACGAAGAAGAAAATGAAGATGAAAATGAGTGCAAGGAGGAGGAAGAAGGGGGGGGGGATCGTTCAAGCTCCAAGGATTAGGAGCAAATTTAGAAGAACGAGGAGACATATACCAATATGCACAATACCCCAAACCCATAGCCCAACGGAGAACATGTGCATCAAGCCACAAAGGAAAAATAAACCTCTCATAGCCTTGGAGCACCTCCTAGTACAAAACCCAAACCCAATATACAAGAATCCAATCAAGAACAAATTCGGGTGGAAATCAAGTTGGAAAGGGGAACATGGATGGGGATGATAGATGGGAAGGGAGAGGAGGGACATAGATGGAGAACACGGATGGGGATGACAGGCAGGAGGGAGGGGGACGGGGCCGGTTCTGTATGCCCCGTGCATCATGCACGGGACCTCTCCTAGTGTAGTATGAGAATATGATGTGGCAGATGAATCATCAAATTCACATATATATAATTGGGGAGTCTACGGGGGAGCTGCGGGAGAGTGTGGAGACGGGAGAGGAGAGGGAGAGACGTGAGACAATTTTGATAATTTCTGAGTGCTCTCTAGCATGTAGCATTTGAGTGAATAGTAGATTCTCTTTGTTTTTCAATATCGGTTCCATTGGTACCTAGATTGAAGACTATGGAGAATGGAGTAGAAAGTTACAAAGATTTTTAGCTTTTTTAGGGTTGAGAGTGATCATTATACATTGAGAGTGATGGGTTGGGAATTTTCATTTCTAATCTCTTGGTTTTCATGATTAAGTTCCATGTGAATTTAATTTGAAAATTTTGGAGATGGAAATTGAAAGTTATGAGAGTTTATAGATTTTAGGGTATGGAGAGATTGTTTTCTTATGTGAGTTGGGATGTGAGGGGTTGTGGTTTTGCAGATATGGGGAGATATGGAGAGGAGTATCATGTGCTACTATCATTATTCTTGTGCTAGCCATGGCTACACCTTCCCATGTGGGGTCGCCTAGAGCGGGTCGGGATACACCATGCCCGGTGTGTCACCGACGCTTTACCTCGCAAGGAGTAAAGACCCATGTGGGAAGGATGCACAAGGACTATATTGGACCACTTGGGATGCCCAGGTGAGACGAGCGACCACATCGACAGCAATGACACTCGGGATTACGCACGCTTCTTCTATACCTTTGTTGATCGTTCTAGGGATACTGATCGAGTCGTAGGAGTGGTTAGCTTTTGTAATACTCCGAGGACAAGAGAAGAGAGAAAACACAGATTGCACACTCAAACATTCGATGCCCCAAGGGAGCACCTTCTCTTTATTATATAGACAAAGAGGATCTCCTCTAAGGAAGCTCCACCATAGGATTAGGGACACAGATAGGTGACATGTCAGCAAGCTCCACCCTTGGATTACTTACTTGGATGGGTGACCTGTCTGGTCTAGGTCCTATCTGGTTGGTCAAACGAGCTTTGACCGGAGGGAATCTTTTAGGGAATCTTCCTGTAAGAATCTCAGAATCACATGAGTAAGGTACCATTGGAAAGCTCTTGACGAGACAAAGGGGAGGGAAGGCCAGCCTTTCCTCTGTTGGGGGGAATTTGCACATTTTCGAGACCTAATTCATCCGTTTAGGCCTCCGAAATTGCCTTCAAAGATTTCAGGCATATTTCGGTTCCTACTCTCTTAGTAGAAGTCCCCTTTTGGTGATACCTCTTTCTGATCTGTTTAGTCCATCATGTGTAACATCCTTCCAGATGTTACCAAACCAATTCTCACCTTTAAATCATATGTTTAGCTATTGGTTCTAAGGTTCTCAAGTCTATTTCGGTTTCTGCCCTATTAGTAGAAGTACTCTTTTGGTTATATTTCTATCTGATCTATTTTAACCATCATGTATAACATCATTCTAGATGTTACCAAACCGAATTTCACATCTAGATCATATGGCTAACCCTTGATTCTCAGGCGGGTTGCATTTTGGGGTTATTTGAGACTAGTTTTCCATGTCCACGTCTATTCCATAGGCTACCCCGCACAATCCATGATGAGGCTAGACAGGCTTTTTGCCTACCACTGGATCATTTGGCACGTGATCCCTTGGACGAGCTAGCGTGGTTCCTATTCCTCCTACTCCCTTGATGGTGTCTTCATTATGCTAGAGGGGGACGCGTGGAGCATAGAGAGGTGACGGCTAGATTTTGTTGATTCCGAGCGGGGGATTGGGTAGCGCTTCAGGAGGAGTCTGTTAGGGCTACACGATTTAGGAGACAGGCATTGCCACAGGATATCACAGATTCCACTCGATTACGATGATGTAGGACATTGGGTCAGGCGGGAGAGTTTAGTAGAGTAGCACGAGTGCTGCACTCTTTGTCTATAGCGAGTCCTACTGATAAGACCATCTCTTCCCTACGCTCATTGCATCCTATAGCAATAGAGGGACTACCACTAGAGGTCTTAGATTAGCAGCCTGAGCAGCCTTTATGTCTTGGTAGGTCGCTATTTGCACAAGCATTGTGCACTGCACCTCGCCTTTCCTCAGGAGGCTTGTCAGGGATGGTTTATGAGCACCTTAGAGATTGCTTCTAGGTAGATGATTCTTCTAGTAGTTTTACCAAGTTGTTTCAGGTGGCTGCAGCAATAGCGAGAGGAGACATTCCTATGTCTGTTAGTCGGGTCTTAGGTGCTAGTCGACTTCTCACAATTGAGAAGGACACGGGAGGCATTAGACCGATTGCTATTAGAGAGATCCTTTTGCGTTTGGTCAGTCGTACCATTGTCCTTCAGCATCATTCTCACTTTTGACAGCACCTTAGTCCACATCAATTTGGAGTAGCTACACCTGGAGGATGTGAGGCTATATCTCTAGGCATTAGAGCACTCCTAGATATCCATTCGGAGTGGGTCGTCCTACAGGTGGATGTTGAGAACGCTTTTAATAGTGTCTCACGTGCATCCATCTTTAGAGAGCTTAGGGAGGCTGGTGGATCCTTGGCAAGTCTCATTCCTTTTGTGTGGTCTTTTTATGGCTCTCTTGCTTCCCTTTACTACCAGCATGGTGGTTCACAAAAAGGAGTCACCGTCTTGGAGTCAGCTGTTGGTACACGACAGAGAGATCCTTTGGGGGGGCCCTTATTTGCCATGGCTCACTTTAGAGCTCTCCTATCTACTACTTTGGCCATGCCAGGTTGTGTATTTCCCTCCTTGGCAGATGATACACACATCGTAGGCCTTGTAGATTAGATTAGGCAGGCCTTTGACTACTTGACTACCGAGCTACATCTAGTAGGCTTGAGAGTCAAGATGTCAAAGTGTAGGGCATGGTCCCCTTTAGGTATCCCTCCCCACCTTGAGCTTCCAGAGGGGTGTATCACATCCACAGATGGACTTCGTGTTCTTGGAGTGCCAGTAGGATTGGAGGATTTTGTCACATGCTTCTTGGATGCTGCCCTTGTAAAGGATGTTCTCCATGTGGATGACCTTCCATTACTAGGAGATCCGTAGGTGGCATTTGGTATACTCTCTTCCAATATTGCTTGTCGACCATCCTACCTCATTCGTACAGTCCCCTCCTCACCGTCCTTCCTATCACGTCTGAGAGCATTTGATAGGAGGATTATGGGAGTCTTTGGTGATATTATTGGACCAGGGACTTTTAAGTGTGTGACAGGGGATTTGGCATGTAGACATATGGCTCTACCAATCTCATGTGGTGGGGTTGGCTTGCTTTCTATGGAGGAGATGGCACCTACAACATTTTTGGGTAGTTGGGCTCTCTCGGCACCCCTACTTGCCTCTCATTTTGTGGTTGCTAATAGGCCGGTTTTGGAGACTTATGTGACAGAGGTGGAGGGAGGATCCTTTTCTCTCCAGGTGTTATTGCGGCAGACAAGAGATAGTCTATCCCCACGAGCACGAGAGGGTTTTCCATTGTTTTCTTCACTATCGTCAGATTGGACTAAAGGTCTATAGTCTTCCTTGATGGAGCAACAGTGTGAGCATACGCTACATTTTCTCTTAGTTGACTCGTCCATTCCTCAGGCTACTAGAGCACATCTATGCTCTTGCTCCGGCAAGGGTGCAGGCTCGTGGATCCTAGCTCGACCATGCATTAGGGCTTTCCGACTCGCACCGGCTACTTTCTCTACAACGATGAGGTTTCGCTTAGGTTTGGTCCACCCATCTACATCTTCACTACTCACTTGTGAGTGTGGTTCTACACTAGATGCAACGGCGGTCCACATGACATGGTGTCTTTTTGGAGGACAGAGGATAGCTACACATGATGCCATTAGAGACATAAAGTTTGCTACGGCACAAGAGAGTGGATACTTAGCTTGGAGGGAGCGTTCGTATGCGTTGCAGACGACACGTGTTAGTGCAGACTTATACTTGGTCTGAGATGATCAGGTGACAATAGCGGATGTCATGGTCATGGACCCTACGCGGGATACAGTTTCGGAGGGAGTGATTACCCATCCCCCTGGATGGGCGGCGAGTGCAGCAGCAGGTCGCAAGGTCTCCAAGTATAGGGGCATGCAGCGAGGTCACCTCTTTGTTCCTCTAGCCTTGGAGTTATATGGAGCAATGGACACGGCATTTGACACATTTGTCATTTGTCAGGGAGTGCGCGAGAGCTTATCATGTTAGGCGTCAGGGGGTACCACTCTCACTCTCATACTTTGTAGCTTACTTTAGACAGCCTGTGTCCATTGCTCTACAGAGTGCAGTGGCTGGTGCAATCCATAGGAGAGCAATCACATTAGGTGATGTTTCTTTGGATGCTCCAGTTGTGTGTAGACCGTACGACTTGCATAGCTCGGATATCTTAGGTGCGGTAGGGCAGATTTCTCATACACACTCTATTGGGGCTTAGCCCCATGTTACCTTTTTTTGTCTCTCCCTTGTACGGCTTGAAGGGGTCTTCCCATCCTTCATTTTTCCTACGCGGTTGCCTTATTCGATATATAATACACATTACATTGTCACATCCATGCGCCTTGATAGGTCAAGATCGGACCGTCTAACCGTGATGCCTCCGAGGATATCTAGTGGTAACTTATGGGTATGAATAATTCTTCTCGCAGCGATCATGTCACACTTGGTAGGGGCTTGAAAGTTTCCAACCCGAAAGTTAAATAGGCTTTAGATTCTTATAGAACCTGAGCATTAAGGCTTAAGTTCTCATGAGACGGAAAGTTAAGATCGAGGTTCCACCAAATTAATCGTAACTGTAATGTTCTACGCTAGGGTCTATGTGTATTTAAATAAAGGAAAATAAACCTTTAGAAGATATATCAATATATTATTGAAGCCTATATAAGATAGAACACGCCAAGTTTGCAAGTTGTACTCTTCAGTCTTTTAACCAATTTTGGGTATAACTAGACGAAATTCCAAGAGTGATAAATCTTCTCTATAAGTAGGAATATCTTTGCGCAAATTGCCAAACATGTGTATTGTGAAATCTGTCTCGGTAAACAGTGATGGAGGACGGCGTTGTAGAGATAGACTTGACCGACGCCATTTTTGGTACTACGACTTGAGCAACCCCCAAGTTGGCGAAAAGACTTAACCGGACCTCTTGAACCTTTGACGGGGCACATCGGTCCTATGTGGCAATGAGTTTCACGAAAACAAACCGTTGGTTGCCAGGACGAGCTCACCCCATGCCAACTGTTACTCAAGGATGCCATGAGGGACCAGATGTCTGCGGTCGGTATGTAGAAGTGCCAAATACGCGGCGGTTTAGTTCTTTCTCTCATCGTAGAAAACCAATTCAAACACCTCACGTGGGGAAACAAGAAAGCTGAGGATCTGTGCCCATGAATGCAACCATGCGCAGTTCATCTGAAAAGGTTTTGGATTCAAAACAGCCCTCACTGCCACATTCTTCTATTGCACGTAGGTAGCTCGAACCTGTAGTGCATTATGCAGCTTCGGAACTCTCTGATGGCTATGAATCATGTCCAGTTCATGTGACCGTGTCGCGGTCCGGCATTTCAGCACTGCACTGTGAAGATATGCAGCGTTTGGAACAGTGGGGTATATTTCACGTCCGCCGATTTTGGTCGAGAAGCTACAGTCATCAGTATATGAAGTATCGCCACACGAACTGCTTATCGTAATCCTCTGTAGTAAGATCCTCCTACATTCAAGCATACAATGGCGCTCACGCGACATGTCAAAGATCTGCGCACACTGATGTCTTCAGTGGGCATACAGGACAAAGTTGCAGCCAATGAACTTTCGATTTTGCTGCCATCTGGAGTTAATCACAAGATTCCTCAACTGTTTGTTACTGCTACTGAGAGACTCGCGAAGAGCATCACATTACGAATCGATTCAGTTATGCGCAAGCTCCAAATACACTCTCTGGTACGATTTAAGTCGGTTGTGTATCGGGAAATGGACAGCACCTTCGAAATACACTCTCTGGTACGATTTAAGTCGGTTGTGTATCGGGCAATGGACAGCACCTACAATTCTCCCTGATTGTCCTCTGTGTCTTATTGCTTCAAGATGGGACTTTCGTTAGGATTGCAATGCCAACACTCCATACGTTGCTACAAGTTTAAGCCGTTGTCGGCAATCTCGCGAAACGGGATTTGCATGCTGTCTCTGACGAATATTAGTTCTGCTGAGTCTCCATATGTTCTCTTAATTGGGTGACGAAACTTTAGCAGGCAATACGTTCACAGTAAACTTCAAGGGATTGAATGTGGAAACTAGCAACTAAAACACAACCGGAGCTTGGAACCGAGTACTCGAATCCTGACGAGAGAGCAATAAGATTTGTGCTGATAAACCGAGTATGAGTACTTCTTAGAGGCATGCGAAGCGTGGCGCTGGTACAGCTGAAGGTTTGACTCATGATTATTTAGTTAGAGCTGAGAGAGAGGTAGCGGTAACATTAATGAGCCAGTACTTGACGATGATGAAATGCACAGATAGGTAGTCAAGTCTTTAACAGAGAAAACTAATTTCCTTCACATGTCCAATAGCCTAGATAAGTTTGCTTGTTCCACTGCAATATATGTCGGCATTGTCAGTCAAGGGGCATTCAGTATTCTGATATCAATCATATGAGAGATTAGAAAATTTCCTAAACCTGAAGTGGTAGAACACGAGCCATATTAGGGTAAATCGGTTCTTGTGCGTTCAACTTCAGCCATTCCGGAACTTCTTATTTAAATTTGTAATCGAGGAACTCCACCGGTTGCATCCCTAAACAGGAATTGCAATAATTTGCAGCATCTACTCTCATAGGTCGAAACAAGATGGCCCTTTCAGCATCCGCGCGAGCTCCTCGTTCATCACCTAAACGGTACCTTACAAACCCTCTGTGTTTCAAAATCTCATAGTTGTTTCTGGAAATTTCCATGGCTTTATCTAGATCCGCCAATGCTCCATACAAATCTCCCATGAGTTGTTTCAAAACTCCTCGCTCTAACCATGATAGACCTGTATCTGGAGCAACGTCTACTGCTTTGTTCAGGTCGTCAAGAGCTCCTTGGAAATCGTATGTGGACTTCACTTTAGCAAACGCTCTGAGCCTGCGTGCCGAATTAGAAAATATATGAGAACAATTTTTACGCTAGGATGCGCATACCCGTGGGAATGAAATAGTCGCTGGTTTAAGTACGATGTCCTTGAAGGAACGCGATAAAACATGTCAGGTGGAGGACCAATGATATTTCTCAGTTCTGTTCTTGTGCTGGTCCTTACTTCAAAACTCGCTCACAATAGTACCAACCTGGGAGGAAAGCATATTTCTACGCGTGCTAGATAGACTAGTCATCATAGAATGGGATTCTTTCACTGGTTCTTTCACATTCTCTCCCAGAAATGTTTCAGCCCGGAAAACCATTATATCGCCCCTCCGGACCCTTCAAAACGCTGGTGTTACTGCCCTCAGTTTTCAGCATTCATTTACAGTACATTTCTCCACTTTTGTGACCAGGATTCATGATTGGATTCCTGCCTTATTATCAAAGTTATAGATATAGAGTTTCATGCCTCCGTAGACCCAAATGTCAACAAGAAGATATCCTACTATTTAGGAGGAAAAGGTATTGTCATTGTGCACCAGATTACATCATTCCAAATGAAACATTGTTACGAACTTGAAACACAGCTCACGAGTCGAATGCTTACCAGAGAATCTCTTCATGTCCAGGCCGTAGCTCATTGGCCCTGTTGAAGTCTGCCAGGGCGTGAACGAACTTCCCCTGTTGTAGCTTCACTGACCCTCGTCCAATCAAAGATTCCGGAGATCTGAGCAAAGGATCGATACACACATCATATTCAACAATGGCCAGAGCTCTTGCTGCTTGCCTCTGAACACTGCCGCTTACCCCTTCAGACAGAAGGCCCATAAGTCTTTTAAGAGCTGTCGGGTGTGTGGCCAATCTTTCCTTCGTTTCTGTCTCCCAGGCTAGGCTTGCCAAAGACCACGCTACATAGTGCTGAATGTTCTCTGGTACATCTCCAGACAACAGATCAACAAGACACTCGAGAGAGCCAGGAAAAGTAGCCATGTGTCTCTTGACTTTCTCGTCATCTGCCATAGCCAATTTAGCAAAGGCGAGGACAGCATGTTGCTGGACATTGTGAGGTACACGTCTTGCTAGAAGTCCTACTATTCCTTCTAGGGCTCCTGGAAAGAATGCCATCTTTTCTTTGTTTTCGTGTGCCCAAGCTAGATTAGCGAATGCTCTTGTGGCATGTTGCTGGATGGGTTCAGGCACATCTTGTGCCAGCAAACTCACAAGGTTCTCAAGGGCTCCAGGAACTGATGCCAACCGAGTCCTATTTTCGCTGGGGAATGCCAAATTTGCAAGAGCCCAAGCAGCATAGTGTTGGACAGCAGAAGATTTATCTCGAGCTAAGAGGCCCACAAGTCTTGGAAGGGCGTTTGGAAACACCGCCATCATCAGTTTATTGTCGTCTGCTGAGGACATGCAAGCAAAAGCTTTCGTCGCATGCTCTTGAATGTTTTCTGGTACATCTTTTGCTAAGAGATCAACGAACCTCTCTAGACTGCGCGGAAATTTTGCTATCAGGACGTGGTTGTCATGAGCCAGTGTCAAGTTTCCAAGGGCGCATGCTGCTGGAAACTGCACTCTCTCAGGCACATTCCTCTCCAAGCTTGAAATCAGTCTCTGAAGCAGACCTGGAAATGAAGCCATTCTTATCTGGTTGGCATCTGCTGTAGACAAATTGGCGATAGCCCAGGCCGAAGGATGCTGGACTATCTCTGATACGTCTGGAGCAAGAAGACTCACAAGTTTCTCCAATACACCAGGAAATTCCACCATTCTGAGCCTGTTCTCCTCTGCAGTTGCTAGATTTACAAGAGCTGCTGCTGCAGGCCATTGTACATTTTCTGGTACGTCTCGATCCAAAAGATCGACGAGCCGTTCTAGTGCTCCTGCAAAAGTCGCCAATTTTGGCTTGTTATCGTCCCCCAAGTCCAGGTTCAGCTTGGCGAAGGTCGATGAAGCTACTCTCTGGATTCTTTCAGGATTATCTGGAGACATCATATTCATTAGTCTCGCCACTGACACCTCGTGATACTTGGAAAGGTTCCCAAGCACTCCCGCTGCTCTACATTGGCAGATTGGCTCCTTAGAATCGTCAAGCATCTCCTCTAGACGCTGAAGAGCAGTTCGAGAAGCAGCCAATGCGCGCAAGTTCTTTGATCTCCCGTCACTACCAAACTGAGCCAAGCCAACAAACGCCTCAAGAGCAATCCTTTGAGTAGTAATTTGGTCACTTCCAGCGAACAAATTGACAAGAGCCTCCACCGTCCATTTCAAAACTGGCGGTCTTTTGAAGTGGCTCACAACTGACTTCTCGGCAAATAGGCATAAAGTCATGCAGACAGCGTCGGCAACTTGAGGAATCTCCAGGAACTTCGAAAGAGCCTCGTCATCAAGTTCGTCACCGCGAGCGACCTTCACTATGATCTGTGATAAACACCATCATGTAGACTTCAAAACCGTTGTAAAATCAATAAAGCAATGAATTGCAGTTGAGAAACTAATGGTGTTTCTCACGATTTTGCGCTTCCACAGGAAGTTGTACTGCAGTATAGGGGAATATAGCAAGTTTTGCCTTTCATGTGATTTGCCCAAATTCCAGTTACATGGATCCTGAGGTTAACTTGGAAACCGAAAAGGTATGTGAGCATTCAATCTGTATATAGACGGCTCATTTACCTGGGTAGAGAAGTGGCTTGCCCTATGTTTCCAGTCTTCTTCAGCATTGGGACATAGGAAAGACACGAAGGGCTCGATGATGATTCTCTTCACTTCTTTAGTCTCCATGACGACTCCCAGCTTCTCTCCCGCTTGGGTACTTAGCCCAGAGTCTCCATATATGTAACATAGCGTAGCCAACAGTTCGTCCGTATCTGGTCCATCAAGTTGCGTACTCGTGCTGAAGTTTGGCAAGTTACTGAGGATGGATTGAATGCTGTCCCTCTTTTCGTCCCTGACAATCTGCTTCCTCAAACTATGCATAGACCAGGTAAGGAAGTGATGCTTTTCATCTGCACCGTGGTATCTTGCCTCAACTTGTTCTTGGATGTTGATTAAGGACCATGCCTCGAGGTACGTTTTCCATCTAGAAAACTTCGAATAGCTATCTGATTTGTTGATCTTTGAGTGAAGGAGTCTTATTACTACTTCTGGAACATAGGGCCCCTCAAAAGCAGCTGTAAATATCAGCAGGTCCAGTGCCTCCCGTGGCAATGATTCCAAAGCCAGGATCAATGAGGCCTTACAGAGGCGGTAATGATCCGTTTCTACAAGGTTATAAGTACTTCCCACCGGACTCGCTACTTTCATCTCAAAATCATGGAGCATTTCTTTCCAGTTTTTTACCTCATCTGTACGAGGTGTATGGCTCGCCTTAATTGCTATCGCCATGTTAGCCAAAACCAAGGGGCTATAGACGGCGGCCCTAACAAGACAATCAGCAACCTCCTGTACGCATGCGCAGCCCACAAGACAATGCCCATGAGTACACAAGACCTAAGATTTCACAAATCCTAAACTTCCATTATTCGTTATATCATTCATTAAATCCAAGAGGCATATATCATTAACCACTAAACAAGTGTTAACCAATGACTTGTCTGCTAAATTATACGAAACCAACTTTCCCTTTACACCAGATGCTAAGGCGGTTGTTAGAGAATGGCTATGTAAAAACATTCATAGCAAAACATATTTCAGGATAATTCGCTGCAAACTTGTATAGCTGCTAATATCCTCAAGTGATGTGTATATATATCTTGGATGTGAGGAAACTCGACTTAAATGTAGAGAATTACCTTCACGCCGTCAGGAATAAGTCCAGACTCGCTTCCAATGTGATGAGCAAGAACCATGCGAGCCTCATCCAGTTTCAGACGCCCAATCTCGATCTTTCTGGTGTCTTCCCAAATGTCAGGAATTTGAGAGGTTACCAAAAACTTGACTTGAATTCCTAAGCTTGCAACTGGACCATTGAGTTTTTCTACAAGATCAGCCTCCCACACATCGTCAAGGATAACCAGAGCTCTTCGATTATCTACGTGGGTTCTCAGTCGCTCTCGCAATGATACCAGTTGCTTTGGTTTCTGCTGCCAGAGATCTTCATGGGTAGCTGCAAATGGGATCTCGAGTAGTTTGCAGAGCTCGAGCTGTTTGCTATATACATGTACCCCCTTTCCACACGCAATGAAGAAAACACCGTAATGGAATCTGTCTGGATAGTCCTCACCTAAAAGGGTCGTTACAGGTAAGCAACTGACATCCGGAGCAACTATGGAATCTGTAGTCTCTCGCTCATGTCTGGAACCTCTTCCGGATTTTCTTAATGGCCATGATATTGCTGTCGCCAATGGGGAAGCGTTAGAAGACAGAAGTGGTGAATTGATTGATCTAGACCTTCGATGAGATGGCAGAGGAGGTGAAAGAGATGAAGCAGGTGAAACAGGCCTAGTTGCAAGATGTGAAGTCGGGCTTGTTGAGGAAAGGAAGGACTTCGAAGTTGTACTTCGAATTACATCCTGTGAACGCTTCTTCTCGTAATTCAAGCCCACTTGCTTGACCAAGCTCGACTTTCCTGTTCCAGGTTCACCATGAATCACCACCACTGACGGACCGAATTCATTCTCCAAAGCTTGCATTACCACTGCAACAGCCACCATTGGTGTTACAAAATTTGGATCTGGCTTGAAAGGTAGTCTTGTAGCGAGGCGATTCTCTTTTCCCTCGATTCCTTCAATTTGCTGATGAAACCCGGGAATACGCGCCATGGTCAAAGCGATCTCTTGGATGATGGGAGCCAATTCCAAAGGGAAAGAAAATCCACGAGGAGAAGGTGCCCAGCAACAGCACTGGTTCTGTATAGTTCTAGTCTTGGATCTCTTCACCTCGGTATCAAGCACCTTGGTGGCCTCTTCCAAACTGGTCCTGATCTGAGTGACCTCCAGCGTGCCCTGTAGCTTCAAGAAATTCAACGAGTCCTCTTCCTTAAGCATTTTAAAAATCTTTAACGATGAATCAAACGTTTTCACTTCCCTGCTCGGTTTGTACCATCCACCCTTGATACGTTGTTGAATTATTTCTGCTGCTGCGATAGCTTTACAGGCCAGAAAAAACAGGCCCCGAGCATCCTGATCATGAGACGCCATTCTGCTTTCGATCCAAGGACGCTTTGGCACTCTAAGAAACGAACTTGAATTCAAGTAGAAAGATCTTAGCAGCTATAAGGGCCTCTATACTAATTGCTGATCTAGATTATAGATCAGCTTGATGGAATATTCAGTAGCAGTTAAGACTTTTCGAACTTTTAGACCGACCAAATTGCGGCAAATTACAAGCATCACAAGTCTATGCCGTATCCTGGCCTATAATCAAACACTCAATTCTAGATCAGACGGGACAAGACGTGAAATGCCTGGAGATGTGATAGGATTTCCAGTCTGTTCATCTAATGACCAAGAACCATCCATGCCCTTTGGGTGACACACTTCTTAGCTTAATAAGTGGCCATTTGCAAGTGGCCAGGTGAAGTATCAGCTCCCCAATGACTGAAGGTCTGTTCCAGGTCCACATGCAACAAGGCTCATATCTCAAATAGAACATTTGGACCTCTGTTCATTGACAAGAAGTCCTTACTTTCTTAAATGATGAGCTGTGGTTATAGGCTGTGTATAGACCCTGACGTACTGGACCATGTCGGACGTACTCGTGTCGTAACTTCTCAAGATCATTGACCACCGGGTACTTTTATAGTCCATGAATCCATTAACAACGCCCGATTAACACCTGTTTAATACCCAGTGCACCATGTGTGGTTTGTTTTTTCCTATTATGATAAAAGCCTTATCGCGAAAGGAATGAAGCGACAACTGCAGATTTGATTCTTATGGCTGGAGTCTGGAAAAGAATATCCCTGAACATAGAAGCTGGACAACCTCTGTAGATAAATCATGGAAGCGTAGACCTTAAGAATAATGTGAATTGCAGCATGTGACGTTCCTCAACTTACTCTTCACTTACCATTAGACGCTAAAGCACTTCATGTTCTAGCCTCGAAGCGCTTATGGTGCTAACATGCTGTCAGATACAGGAAAGTGGAAGATCTGCAGATTTACAATAAGTGAGGGATGTTATTGTAAACTTTGAGGATCTGGAAGTTCTATCAAATATCTGATCCTAGTGTATGTACTGTGCTTTTCAGTTTTCACTTCTTTAAACAAAACATTTTCCTTCTAAGGACCTCTCATTGGATAGAAATAAATTTAACTTAACAACCTCAACATGTCATCAGGCACCACTTATGTCGGCCAGCTGCAGGTAAATATTCCCAATTGCGTATACAATCATGACCGAGAACTCTAAAAGCTATCTGAAGCTATAAAATCTATGGGCCAAGAGGTGTTGTTTCACTTACTGCAAGCCAATGGCAATCATAGCGATTTTTCACCTTTACTGTGGAACCATTCAGTACCTCAGTTTATGATGGAAATTGTAGTGAACTATAATGGTGCAGAAATTGCATTAAAGGGAAGTGTACAAATGATTCATTTGTTTATTGACAGCCCTTCACGAACTCATGCGGACCTACCTCATGTTTACATCACAATGTCAATTTATTGCGTAATCAGTTGACCATGAAGCAAACATTGTGATGCCTCTTATTATGCTCTCAGAAACTCCTTAGTATTCATGTAAATGTGTATCCGTGGGATTAGGTTAAGCACAAAAGCTAATGCACAGGAGCCGTAGCATATACAGCTAGCGGCTAAAGCTCTGCGCTGCACAAAACGAGGTCGCTATACGTCCTCTATAAGGTGCGGGAACATGTTTGGAAAGACTCTAGGGAACCCGTGAATAAATGTATTTCTGAAAATTCAACCAGGTCTCCCGCAAATGTGTTCAAATTTCTTCATTTCAGGAAACGGAAGATTCCTAGCAGCTACTGGAGCTGTACCTGCATGTGCCTGCGGTGTCCTCATACATCACCAACAATAGAAACATACTTTCAATTCTGTCAAGGGCATAATCTGAATGCGACTTATTCTATGCCGGGGGACGCAAGCACGCGTTCATTTTAAACTGTATGTTCCTGAGGAAAACACTGTTACAAGATATACATTGGGACCGATCCGTGCCCACCCAATACTTCCAATGGTGCAAGTGGGTGGTTTGCAGTGTCACGAGCAATAGATTCATTGCTGGTTGTTAGTTCATGCACAGTAATTGTGCGAGTGATGCCCCCCATCCAAGATCCTGGAGGTAAAGTTAAAGGATGGAAGAAAGAGAACTCAATGTTGCTCTGTAACCATCCCTGCAAGCAAATGGTCGCTCTCAAACGCCAGACTTTTATCAAAGGATGCATGCAGGGACATATGAACCGGTTGTACTTGTACATGATTTTGTCCTTAGTTCTGTCCTTAAATTTGCGTATCTTGGTGTCCAAGTGATATCAGCTGTTGTACAAAGAAATTGAATCAATTGAAACTTAAGAGGAAATGCTGATTATTCAAAAAAGATGATTTCCTCATGAAATAACTTGTTATTTTGTCCATAAAATTTTAGAACTGCTTGAGGTTGAAGCTTCAGAAGTATCGAAAAAATGATCTTAGAAGTTTAGTTCACAAATGTGCTCTAAATCACTTTGTTCCGGATTTATACTTACATTTCAGTAAGCATTGTTGAGCTGACGCATCCTTAACCACGATAGATGCATCTAAGAAACCGGCCGTGATCTGGTCTACCCGAGCCAAATATATCCAGCCATAAAAGCGGGGTGTCAGTGCTCGCATTTGGTGAAATGATGCTCTGTCGCACAGAGGTACTGACGTTCCAATGAAGTGGTACGGAGGTCTCCAGAGTCTACCTTCTCAATTTCATGGAAACGTTTCAGAGATCACCAACTTGCCTGTTTCTTGTCTTAGAAACTCTGTCTTTCCGTTTTAATTTGCAGGTCTGTCTAGCTGTCGGTCTCAAAAGTTTGCTTCCTTGCTTTCAACTGACTATTTCCCAGTTGAGACACTTGTTTTGGATGCGTTCTGGACTGCTCATCTTTACTGATCTTCTTAGTGTCGAGTGCTATACCTACCTTGGAGGAAGGGTACTCCACCACAAACAGGCTTGAACGGAGAAAAAAAACTCATACCTAATATAGAACCGCATATTAACGATCTACATCAGATCTCAGCTTGGTCTTTCCGAAGTTGGCACAGATCTATGAGATACAGTTGAAGAACTGTAACGGCTCTATAAATACAAGATCTAATCTCTTCAGAAATTTTTATTTGTAAGTCGTCAGAAACTTATAAACTGATATGGAAAAGATTGAACCTGTGACTACAAGCTATCTCGGTACTTGCTTTCCATCTAGGCAATGGGAAGAAAACAACACGCACATGACTAATCTTCCTTAACCCGTTTGAAGAATGCAGAATAGAGTCCAGAAGGAGACAGGAAACTCAAAACCATGTGAATCTAAGTGCTGTACTTTGTCTTGAGATTGAGATTTTTATGAAGGATCATATTAGTGTTGTGCACATCGGGAATAAGATGGTCAACTCGTCGAATTGACAACAATCTGAGATTAGTAGAGAAAGCAAGGTTAGATTTGACATCAAATACTCTATGAGATGGCTATACCTAGTCCGAATGTTCAGGGTCTTCCCAGCAGACAGAATTAGAAAATCTCTCATCGTTAAGTGAAATCCTGTCTCTTGCTCCACTGCTTAGGTTCCCGTGCTTTATAGATTTGCATGGTTTACATCTACGCATTCTACTACCTTCTGTTTGGCACGAGACATAGCTGTTACGACCGAAAATCCGGTTCGTGAGCTTGTTTTACTCAGCTGCAACGTTAGAGGACCTAAATGGGCCTCTCTCCTGCGATATTTCCAGGTGGATCGTAGCTGCGAACGATAAATTTGCCACCATGAGGGCAAGCAGCTGAACCATAACCAACAGATTCTGTATTTCTCTACACCACTTGTAACAGGATATTGCGAAGAGAGCAACGAATCATGAAATTGGAGCTGTATTGTAAAACCAACCTTAAGGTATAAACCCTCTCAAAGGTTATTGTCACAGTACGCCGGGTAGAGAGGGCAAGAGCTTGAACGAGCGGTCCGACTGTTCACAACGATGCCAAATTGGGAGTAACTGCTTAACTCAAGCTTGAGAACCTGAGTATATTGACTGCAATGTTGCAGCCCCCGCAAGCGTTGGATTCGTAATCGTACTGCTGCTCATCCCTCCAAGCCAGTATTGCTTCAGCAGGTGTACTTTATCACGACGATAAATCTTTATGTATCGTCGTGACAAAGTCATTCTATTCTATTCTCCATGCGGTCCGCCGGAGTTCATCATATTGCAGTTGTTCCAGACGATGTTTGAGTTGTGGCCCATATGGGTTGCGAAAGATGCCAAGGTTGTAACCCAGACCACGTCCAGAATATCTTGATTCACAGCAGCCCTGGCATCGTTGTGAGGAACAACATATTCATCTCCTAGGGATTGCCCGTTGGTGAAACTGGTTAGAACCAGAAAAACAATTGAATGTTTGACAAGTTTGTTAGAAGTTATGTATATGTGTTCTCAAACTCTAAGCTGCACGCCACTCGACCTCTTAACATGTAAGACCCGTGTGAGTATGAAGATCGCATATCAACTCAGATCATAAACTTCGCTTTCTGAATCAAAACCTGACCTTCTCTCCCTCATATGTTGTCCAATTGAGTCTGATTTCTTTCTCTTTTCCACTTTGGGGCTTCTAACCTCAAAATCAAAGCCATCTACGAGTCCTTTCTTAGGAAGATTGTTGATTAACATTATGATGCTACTTGGAACCTTTATTGAGTCCTATGCTCGGGGTCTCTTTACTTCTTCTTGTGTTTCCCTAACTTCTTCAATTAAATGTGATGAGAACTATTGTTTTTGCTCTTTGAAGTAGAAGGTCTGTTCATCATTCAAACCTCCGTTGAATCAAACATCACCAGCACTTAGTTTCTTTTGGTGACACCATTGACTGCACTCAATAATACTAGACCTCTCTCTACTCTACAGTTCTCAAAGATAGCACATATAAGTTCACTCATGCAACATTAATAACACCCAACATTGAAGAAACATAGAACACACATGAGATGATGTTAAGCAACTCAAGACTTCATGAAATGCAAGGTGTTGGTGTTCCGAATAACCATTGTAAAAGAACTAACCCAAATGCTTGCATACTTGAGAGAGCATGATGTCAAACAAGCAGATTCTGATATGAGTGTGTATACTAGAGATGATGTATATATACCTTGTATACACCAACACCTTGCATTTCATGAATTTCACAAAGAAGTATACATGCGAATAGATCCATAATTGTCAACAGGTGCAAAAGTTTCTGAATAATCTATTGATGCTTTCTGATTGAAGCCCTTTGCAACAAGTCTTGCCTTGTACTTTAGGATCTAATTTGACCCTGAATACCCATTTACAGTCAATTGCTTTCCTACTTGGTGGTAAATCAGCTAGTACCCATGAACCATTAGTCTGACGAGACTTCTCCCCTTCTGCTAAAGCCAACACCCACTGACTCAAATCTGGTCTGAGCATAGCTTGCTGTAAAGTGTCTGGAATCACAATCTTCATGACAAATGTAAGATTCATCTAACATCTCTTCTGATAGAAAGCCAAGTCTGTCAATAGGTTTTCTATCCCTCTTTGATTTTCTTGGCTCTGTGCCCAGAAATTTCATGTCATCTCTTGACATCCCTAGAATCTCACTTAGAGTTTTTGCCTCTGCAGTCTGCTTCTTGGAGTCTTCTTCTATAATATCAAAATCAGAAACTACCATCTGTTTGGCCTTCTTTTGTACACCTTCAAACTCTCCTTTGGTGAACCATCAGCTTCAGGTAGAGATTGCTTTTCTGATGATTGATCTGAAGAACTGACTCTATAGCTTGGGAAGGTAGATTGATCAGCTTGCTTCTATAATTCATCACTATTCTCACTCCAAGTCCTCAATTCATCAAAGAGTAAATCTCTACTTCTGATCATCTGTGCAGACTAAGGATTGTACAGAGGATATCCTTCCAGTCCCTCTTCATATCCTACAAAAAGCATTTTCTCAGCCTCCTTTGTGAACTTCCTCCTTTGCTACTTGGGAATATGAACATAGGCAGGACAACCAAAAACTTTCAAAGCTGAAATACTAGGTGTCTTACAACTCCAGCATTCTTCAGGAGTTCTTCCTTCTAATGTTGTAGTACCATTGATATTTCTGAGAAAATTTGCAGTGCTAATAGCAGCACCCCAAACTTCCTCTTAAGCATGGCATGTTGGAGCATTGCCAATGCCTTGTCCACCAGTGTCCTATTCAGCCTTTCTACAACTCCATTCTATGCAGGACTGTCTTTGGCAGTACAGTCAAGGAGAATTCATTTCTCGGATGAGAAAGAGAGGAATTCCTCATTCCTATACTCTCTGCCCCCTTTGGTTCTCAATTGCTTGACTTTCCTCCCAATTTGCAACTCAACCATGGCTACAAACTTCTAGAATTTTCACAGCACTTCATCCTCGCTTTTCATGAGATAGATAAAGCTCTTTCTACTTTAATCATCCACAAAGGAAATATAGTAGGCTGCTCCACTCAATAACTTCTCATATGTATCCCCATATATCAAAATGTATGACATTTAGAGGACCAAAAGCTCTAGATGAAGATTTCTTGGGGATAGGAGCTTTTTATGCCAGTTTGTGCTAGTGGAAGAGGAATACTATGTTGCACTAAAGAAGAGAATGCCTCCCACCAAAGCCATAACCTCCTCCAAGAAAGCATGGAGAACAGCTCCGGTGATCAATGTCACTTTGGATACAGAAGCAAGAGATGAAAAAGAAGACAAAGAAGAGTGTGAAGAGGAGGGATTGTGCACAATCCAAGGATCAAGGGTGAACTTGGAAGAATAAGGAGACATCTAGCAAGATGCCTAATTGGCCCTCTAACCTAAAGCCCAATGAAGAACAAGAGCATCAAGTTGAGCAAGAAGGAGAACCCTCCTATTGCCCCAAAGAACCTCCTAGCCCAAAACCCAAACCCATTGTACTTGAACCTGATCAAGATCGGGTTTGGGTGCAAATTGAGCTAGAGGACAAAGAACCTAGTGCACCATCAGCAAAAACTGAGGTTCTTGATTGACCCAAGGTGAAGGCCCTTTCCTGTTCCAAACCATATGAGAAGAAGGAGAGAAAACCTCCACATCAAAGGGACCTTCAATACACCAAGGAGATGGAGCACACTTTGTTATCCACACAATTGGTTCAGCCTTGCAGCTAATGGAGCTCCTTCTTCCTCAATGCAAGGAGGAATGCTCAGAGATAACCAACTACACAACTCTGATCAGATGGATGCACAAGGAGCTATACATGAAGAAGGCCACCAAAGCACAGGGCAAGAAAGAACTTTTAAAGATCTGTAACCTGTACAAGATGGAGACAAAGATGGTGAATGATCTTACCCAAGGACCTCACAAGGAATGCAAAAGAAATGCCTACTTTGCTGCAAGCCAATGGGAGCAAGAGTGAGAAGTGGGATAAGTAAAAGTTGAACTTGGGAAACTAAGAATGGAGAAGAAGGAGAGGGAGCTAAAGTACAAGGACCAGCTCCAAGCAAGAGACAAAGAAGTAGCATTCATTTCAAATTGGAGAATGTTAAGGTAAAGATAGTTACTCTTAATCTGTAGATGACCAAGTATCATAAGAAGGTCACACAAAAGATAGAGCAGATGGAGGAGGAATACAAGGAGGAGAAGACTGATTGGGAAGCAGATTGCCCCAAATGTTGGAAGAGGTCAAGAAGGATGTGTGCATCTTAAACCTGCACCTAGGGGACACAAAGATGAAGGCCATCTAGTAGTTGGAGGAAGTGCAAGATCAATTTGTAGTTATGCTTAAGGGAAAAGCCAAAGACCAAGATTTATGAATTGAAGCTAGAGGTTTCACATTTGGAGGGGAAGACTTACAAGGAAGAGCACATGGACCAGTTAGCAGTTCACTTGAATGAACACTCAAATTAGAAATTCACAAAAGTTTGTGACACTACCTAATGCACATCATTGATTACTTGGAGCAAACAAAGGAGTGGTTCCACCTACTTCAAGACAAAGTTAGTGGTTGCCTGCTTGAGCCTCCAAGAAAACCCCTACTTATAGGGAAGATACCTTGATAGCTACAATATAGGAGTTAAACAAGCACCTTCATCCTTATGCTTAGTTCTTAGGAAGAAGGACTTAGGCCATACACCTCAACTTCAGGAGGTATCTCTTCAATCTTGTACATAGTTTTGGGGAGAGAGTACTCCAATCAAGTACCATGTAGAATAAGTATACTTAGATGAAGACCTTTGTGATTGTAAATATTCCTAGATGAATGACTCTGGTGTTGTGATAAAAAGGTCCTTGTATTTTTAAGATATGAAGGGAGCCAAATGAATTTGGTCCTATAAGTATTTTTCAAGATGAATGTCTTCAAGTTTGTGCCACCTTCTTGACTAAGTAGCACTTTGCAGTGGTAACTTTGGAGGGTACTATAGTTCAAACTATAGTTAACTCTTCCCTTGAAGTTACTAAACTTCAAGGGAAGAGTTAACAGCTCCCCTTATACTTGTCAATTAGGTAAATTAGGTGGTTAGTTCAGGACAAGATTGGGATTAGGATCTTAAAGTTATGACAATAGAGTAGTTAAGATTGGCAAGGATGCCACTTTGGGGTAAAGTAGATGTATGAAACTATATTACAAGGCTTTTGCCAAATAACTTCAAAGTTCACTCTTTTCAAACAACTTGGTATGCAATTTGATTCCTACACTTTGATTGTTAAGCAAGGTCTAATTTCCACAGTCTATTATCATTTTGTATTAAATGTTGGAGGATTGTGCTTGCACAAGTAGAGGTGAGGAATTCATGTGGGAGTACAAGTGTTGGATTTACCAAGCATGGGAATTTGCATTTGATCAGGATTCTTGAGGGTTTTTAATTATTGAAGTAGTGCAAAGGAGCATGTATGGTTAAGATCATTACCAATACCACATAACCAAAAAGCAAGATCATTTGACCACCAAGAAGACCCCTTCAAAGTTGTGTCTTCTAGGAAAGGTAGTACAAGAATTAGTAGCTGCAGTCTTTGGGTTGTGAAGTGGTTTTAGGCCCAAAATGAACCATCACCTTCAGAAATTTCATTGGGTTTTTTAATAGTGAATGTGATTTTAGTTTCTTTTTCTATAGCGCACAACAAGAGGTGATACTACAGTCTTCTAGGAGTGGTTTCTGCCCAAGAGGTTAAATATAAAATAGTAAAAAAACTACAGTTAATGACATTTTACCTTCATTTACATTTTTCACCCATATCTTTGAGGGAACAACCTATTCCTACCAGTTATACCATTAATACATTGACTTTGGGTTGTCACACTGATCAACTCTCTTGATGTTTACTCTATGCCATTATCACATCTTAAAGACTCCACTCTCTTCTCATTCTGCTTGCCCATTATCACCTTACATTATTTAAAGATAGAGAAGATCTTTGATTTCTACTTCATTGTGTAGACCTATACTCTCTTATAGTAGTTGTATACCAAAGATATTATAAAAGACAAAGGGGAGAAATAGGAGAATTAAAGATCAAAAGTGAAGATCATATTGAATCTTTCGATTGAGTGAAACTTCAAATGCCTAACATGAGCTTTGGCTTTTTATTGAAGCAACACAAGGCTCTTGAGAAGCTTCCAAGGAAGTTTTTTTTTCTCAAAGTTGCCTCATCAAGGTGCAAGTTAAGTTACCCAAAAGCGTCCATGAAATCTTCCTTCTAGAAGCCACCTACTTGGTCTACAAGTGACGGTGATTGTTAACTTGATAAGCAAGTTACCCAATTTTTGGAAAGTACCTATAAGCTTCCCACCTATAAGTTTCATAGCCATTTTTAGAATATTTTATCAAGAAATTTCATAGATGCTTCTAGAACATTCTTGGCACTGTTAGCTATATTTTGTTTATTTTACTAACTCATTAGCCTTTGCTAATATGTCTTATAATTCCATATTATTATAGATACAAAATATAATGTTTTAGATTTTGAAGCTACAGAATGTGGGGTCTAATGAATTAACATTCATATAGTCTAAAATTCCCTTTTTGCAATGAACTGGCATCAAAAAGCTCACATGTCATTGATTTCTTATTACCAATGCTCATGGGATTTTGTGGGGTTCCAAGGATAGTAGAGAAACACAGAAGATAAAACATAAGTTTCACACTCAACTCCAATGCCCCAAAGGAGCAACTTGGCTTTATTATGTAGCAAAGTAGAGATACTCAACGGAAGCATAACCCTTGGATCAGATACATGGATTTGTGACATTCACTGATCTTCACCCTCAGATTAGATCCATGCCTTGGTGAGATGTCAGATTTTGGTCTCATCTCATTGGCCAAACCAGTGTTGACCAAAGGGAATCGTTAGGGAAATCTTCTTGTAGGAATCTCTGAATTGTATGGGTGAGGTATCATTGGAAAGCTCTTGATGAGACAAAAGGGGGGGAGGAGGGAAGGCTAGCATTTTCTCTCTTTGGTGGGGAGGGGGGGAGGGGGGGAATCTGCACATTTTCTATACCTAAATCATCCATTTAGGCCCTCAAATTTTACCTCAAGATTTTAGGCATATTTTGGTTTTTGCCCTATTAATAGAAGTACCTTTTTGGTGATACTTATTTCTGATCTATTTATTCCATCATGTATAACATCCTTCTAGATGTTACCAAATCAAATTTTACCTCTAGATCATATGTCTAGCTATTGGTTCTAAGGTTTCCAAGTCTGTTTTGGTTCCTACTCTATTAGTAGAAGTTCTCTTTTGGTGATACCTTGATCTGATCTATTTAGTCCATCATGTATAGTATCCTTCCAGATTTTACCAAACCAATTTTCACCTTTAGATCACATGTCTAGCTATTGGTATTACAGATTTTCACTTATAAGATTTCATGTCCTGCAATAATTATGCTTGGATAATTCTTTCAGGTTGAGTTCATTCATATAACCAAAATTTAGGTACCACAAGTGCATAAGATCTTTGGGATCTTGTTTTCCAAAATTTACCATTGCCACTCCACTTGTAATGGTAGCTCCGACCAACTCATATAGATTGCCTACCTTGCAACTCTTCATAACTATTAATGCTACTCTTGATATTTTCCAAATTATGTTTTTTGTTCCACACTTCCAACCATTTGAGTGTAGCATACCCAGCAGTATCAAGTTCTTCTAAAATTCAAGAACCTGCAACAAGTTGGCAAGGGTATTCACAACACCATCAAACATCTTGATGCATATTGTACCAATCCCTATTTCTTTACAAGCCGTACCATTTCTAATTAATATGGATCCTACATTGAATTGTTTGTACATGTGAAATCAATCCTTCTTTGGACACATGGGGTAAGAGCAACATGAGACAAGTATCCAAGACTCTTCAAGATTGATTTGTGTCCTTGGTAACACATATCCAAAAATCTAGATGATTCTTGCTTGAAAAATCTGCTTGAAAAATCTAGATGGTTCTTGCTTGAACCTTGCTTGATCTGAAAATTGAACTTTATCTCTACTAGGTTCAGGCTTCCAAACCATACAATGTTTCTTGAAATGCACTACCTTCTAGTATTTGGCTTTGGTGCCACCAGTTTCTCAGACTTTGATCTAGATTTACCTTTGATATTGCCTCTATCAGTGATTCTTGCTCTAATTAAAAAAAAGCCTCAAAATCCTATCTTCTTAGTTAGGTCTTTTATGTATTTTATTTTATAGTAAGGTTGAATTGACCCACTCAAAAGCTATATCATCCTTCCCATACAAAAAATTGTGATTAGGGGCTCATTTGATGAATATAAGGAAATCAATAACAACAATGTCTTGTCTTCTTGCTCTAAAGCAATCCCTATACTTGTCAACTCACAAATGATTCATTCAATGCATTGAGGTGCTCCATGGTACTCTGGCCCTCATTCATCCACAATGTATAGAGTTTCTTTTTAGATAGAATCAATTTGTCAAGTACCTTGTCGTATCCAAACTCTCTAGCTTTGGTTTTGAGTCCTTGTTCATTACATTATACAACACTTCATCAGCAAGATTTAATCAAATTGTGCTAATAGCTCTTAGATTAGCATCCCCCACTCATTGTCATTCTTGTCCTCCAATGTCTTGCCAGGTGTCATGTGTAGCACTTTCTATCCAAGCAAGTCACTCACCTTCAATTACCATAATCCAAAACTTTTCTTTCCTTTAAATTTCTCCCTCGCAAACTTTACATTCGAGATTACATTCTTCCTACCATTTTGAAATCTCTAAATAAACTTTGTTCTAATACAATTTGTTAGAAAAACTGTCCCATTATATCCTCACTCAAGCAAAGGATACACTCATTGAAGAAACACAAGATATATATTGTTTATTTCCTAACTTGGAAGCTCCATCAAACACTCTCACCGATTATTCATTGAAGCTTTGCATACACTGCACAATTTGTGATAGCCACTCATCGATCACATTCAGAATACTCTCTGCAATATGATGTTTAGCTAGATCTCTTCATGGACCTTTATATATCTTGAAATAGAATTTTCCTCTAGGTTCAAGGCTGCTCAAACCCCAGCCACCTAAACATTTTATCAATTTATTAGAAAAAACGTCCATCGTTAGGTCATAAAAGGTCATCAGACGTTGAATCAGGAAAATATTCATTCCTAAATAAAATAGCAAAAAGTGCTCAACAAAAAAATTTCAATTTCAATTTCCCAAAATACCTATCAATAGGCATATAGGCAACATGCATCATTCCGATGTTGGAGTCAATCATGGTCTTTCAGTCCGGTGAAACGTAGCTTAAGTCCAGATTTAAAATGAAGACCCGGAACTTACTTCAAACAGTATAATTTAATCAAGGTCTCATGGCTTCGCCGAGTTTATTTAATTCGAGACCGATATAATAAATCAATATCCACATCAGTAGCAAGTAGCAGCATAGACTAGACTGCACAACAATAGGGGGTTTCAGAAATAGGTTTGACAGATGTCTACGGGATAAACAACAAACTTCATACTAATTCTTAGTGAACTCTATAACAATACGAGACTGCAATAACTGAATGCTCTGTAACTTCAGTTAAGGGATATATTTAGCTAATTGCATTTATAAAAATCAAATCATATGTTACGGATGTTTTGGAATGCCGTAACTAAATAAATGATTGTCAAAAAGAGTGATGTGTTTCCTCAAGAGGGTGGCCACGTAATCATTTAGTCACGTATTGATGATCTGGTTTTGTATTCAAGATCCAAAATGGCCCTGCCCAACAATTCAAATTCGTAAACTGAAATTCACCACCCTTTGGAGCAAATGTGCAAGTTGTCAGGCAAGTAATGGCAGTTTTGTAGTTTTTTATTAGTGTGGGAAATGATCAGCGCCGCCGTATGGCAACCAAGAAATTGATTAGAGTGTGACGATTTCACACTAGGAGTGCAACAAACTTTTTGCAATGGGAGATCAAGTACCGCGTTTTAGTGTAGGAGACTCCCTTATTGACGTTGATACGGGACCTATAGAGTCATCTTTGGATTCGCAACCTCAACCTCCATTAAGGAAATTTGGAGACTTGTTGAGGATTGCTTCTTCTGTGCCTGGCAAAACCAAGGAGGATGAACAATTTAGTATGGCAACACAACATTACAGCCAAATACTGGATTATTTGGAAGACACCGAGCATTTTGCACAAATTATGGTGGGAATTGCAAAAAGCCCATTCAGAAATCGACCGCATTTAGTTTCATAGCAACCTTTTTGATTAGAGAGGGTATCGGATTTCCTACTTCTATGACAGGTGATAGACTTTACAAGAAATGATTGCGGTACATGAAACAATACAAAGAAACTTGGGAGCTTAAGAACAAGGCTACGGGAGAAGGTCTCACCGAGAAGGAATATGGCAAAGGATGGAGAACTATAGAGGATAAATTGAATGGAATGTGCCCGCATTTTGCAAGAATGGAAGCCATGTTTGGGAGCAGAGCAAACATAAGTCCACCGGCAATGGTAAGTTTAGGAGATTGTAATCCTAATTTGAGCGAGATTTGCGAGGCTGGCAAGGAGGAGGTCCATGAAGGTGCACAGGAGTGCTCCCAATTCTCATCTCCTCCAAAGGTGGTGCTCCCTGACTCGGGCCCTGTGTTGGTTGCAAACACCCAAGGGGTGGAAAGTTTAGCAAGTGGCATGGATAATGGAATCCTATCACCAGAGGATGAGTCTCCATTTGTTCCACCGACCGAGGACTCGCCTTTCATTACACCACCACCGCCTTTAATTTCTACAAGAGATGGATCCGATTGTGCAGACCAAGAAGGGGAACGTGACCCAAAGAGGAGGAAAGGTGGAATATCTGCAAGTAAGGTACCCAAGTTGTCACCTAGTATGTCATTGTCTCATGATTTAGCAAAAATTACCATGTTAAAGGCACATAGTATAGAATCCAGAGAGAGGTTACGACTAGTTGAACTAGAAGCCACCAACGTGAGGAAGAGAGAGAAAAAAATGATGAGAATGGAAGTATAGCGCGTTAGATTAGAGACTGAGAAGATGAAAATTGAAATAGAGAAAAAATTGAGCGTAGATAAAAGGAAAGCTAGGGCACACAAACACAAATTTAAGGAGAAGAGTTTAGAATCAAAGCATACTCATGAAATCAAAATGAGTCTCATACAAGCAGGGAAAACTCTTGAGGAAATAAGTAACTATTTTAAAGTACTCACTCAGGTTCAACATCCATCATACTCTACTGATAGTAACTATTTTGAAGTACTCACTCAGGTTCAACGTCCATCATACTCTACTGATAGTGAATAGTATACCACCATGTAACCTTTATTACGATTATAATAAAGATGAGTTATGGAAACTTGATAAATGCTTCTAGTATCCGCCTGATGCAGCTTGTTACCATTTAGTTCCTCACAAGTTTTTGTTTTTGATGTTGTCTTTACCACTCCATTCTTGTCATGTCTTTCTTGCACAATAAGCCCAAGATGCCGCTAGTTGACGCTTATAGTTGCCCAAAAGTCTCTCTTGCCGCTTGTTGCTGCTCAATCCAGTGCAACACAAAAAATAAAATAAAGGCAAGCAAGTTCTTTAGGGTGTTGTGGGCGCTTGTTGCCGCTCGTAGAAGGGATTGAGCGCTAGTAGGCACTCGTGGTTGGTAGGTGCCGCTGGGTGGCCACAATGTAGGCGCCAGTTGACGCTCGTGGCCGCTGGGTGGCACTCAACTACGGTGGGAAAAAGCTCATGAAGTTGGTATGCGCTCGTCAGCGCTCGACAGACATGAATTTTTGGCTCGTAGTCGCTCGGAGGCACTCGTTGGCGCGTGTAGACGTTGAGGGCTGCTTGTGATGTGTTTAGGGTTGAGTGTTTAAAGGGAAATGGCGCCCTTATTTGTAAGGTGGTGGCACGTTGGATACAAAAGGCACAATTCAAAATTTAGCACATGAAAATACAAGAGTTAGACCACAATGAGAGTTCAATATGAGATTTGAATATGAGTATGATAATATGAGTTCAATATGAATATGAGAGTTCACAAGTGTAAACTAAAACATAAATGTATACATGGGGAGAAATGAACATAATATGTATATAAATAGGGAGCCAATAGAACCTAAACCTATGACTATGGAGGTCGAGGAGGTGAAGAAGAAGAGGGAGATGCACTATGGTGTCTAAGTGCTACTACTGCATCCTCAAGTCTACGACGGTATACATGATGTTGAATCCTAAATGGACTCAATGACCACCATAAGGGCCACTCGCTCTCATCCAAGTCTTGATGCCTGATACTACTAGCAAGAAGAGGATAAGGGTCACAACTATAAGAACTCAATCTACTTGATGTCCACTCCTCTTCTGCCCAACTAATAACAGGCCTATCGTCATGGACAAATCTGTTCAAAGCACTCATCAAAGGGTCAAATGACCAAGTGTATGATGCTCTATGTACCCTATAAGGACGGAAGTGGGTATGGTGGATAGCACCATGTGGATGGTTCCTATAATAAGAGAGTGCATAACTATCTATGATCAAAAGATCACGAAGAGGTAAACCTAATGAAGTCAAATGCTCATATGATCTAACTCTAAGTCCTCTAAACTCCGAATCTTGCTGTATATCTCTAGAGCAAAAACATGCCATGAGGCAAGACCCGGTGTGAACTCCCTCAAGGAGTTTAGACCATTGCCACATGCTCCGTAGCAACCACTCCACTCCATCCGGAGTAAGATCTATACACAAGATAACCTCAAAGCGTAGCAAACAGAACTGGATGAAATGGCAAACACCAAGACAGGTCACCCACCCTACAAGCCCGGATTGTGTGTGAGGGAACCAACCATGCGTAGTCATTCCGCTCTCCCATGCACGGAAACCAATAGCACCATGAATCCATAATGAACACATACAAGTAACATCCACAATAATAATCTTCTTCCGTAGGAAGCCGTGGAAGAGGATACGTGAAATATGCCATCCTGATAGACGAATCATCTCTCTAAACTCAGTCTGAGTGCCATGAGTCTCCACACTATGAGGTAACACACGGGTGGCATCAGTCTAGGTCTGCATCTCATGACGAGTATGGGTCTCGCAAGCAATAGTATGTAATCTAGGTCCAAGATAAGCCACACAAGCCCTCAAATGAGCTAGACTAATCTCACTCTCCTCTACATGAGCTCTCATCTGAGCTAGACTACTCTTCCTCTATAACACCCATATGTGCATGTGTGTGGTATTGTGATATTTAACTTGGTATTACAAGTACTTAAGAGATATTATTTCTATAGAGATAAAGGATCGTTCTATATTAGTCATAATTAGCTAAATTTAGTCATAGCTAGGATAGAGGGGACCTTACTTTAGAGGAAGTAGAAAAGATGAGCACCACTATTTTGGATTTTAGTGTGTTGATTGGGTATTATTCCTAGGTGTTTGGCTTTGAGGAAAGAGTTGAGAACTCTTGGGCCCGCAAGCCTTTTTGTTTTGGATTCTTCTTTAGTCCAAGGATAGCCCATGTGAAGGAATCCTTGAATTAGTGGTTGGGTCAAAATAGGACCACATGCTTAGGGGAATATGCCCATGTGAATGGATATTCCTTTCTACTTTTTGACTTTACTTGACTTTTAGTCTAGTAATTTGAGTTACTACGGTAATTAGTAACTTTGGTACGTAACTATTTCACAAGTATATAAACAAGGGGTGAGGAGGTACTCATCATCCTTTCATTTGCAACTATCTCTCTCTCATTGAGTTCTCTAGTGAGCAATGTCTTGAGTCTTGGAGTGTTAGCCTTGGAGAAGTATGATGGAGTTCGGGTTCCTTGCCTTCTTAGTCCATGGTGCACTACCATAGTAGCCATCAGAGGTTCATCCTGAGTGAGAGACAGGCCGGTTTTTGGTTCCATTGTCGGGACCTCTCTAGAAGGCAAGATAATGTTCCGCGTTCAATTCTACATTAGGCAAAAGGAGGCTATGAGAGCTCACTTGGAGAGAACATTATGAGAGGAGAGGGCTGAACTTATGTTAGAGAACCAAGATCTATTTGTATACCCTTTAGTTCATTATGATGTCTTTGAGGTGATTTTGTACATCTTGTACACATGAGAGGAATTGGAGAGATTGTGTGAGGTGGATTGCAGATTTTGGGGATTAAGGTGATTTTGGGCAAAATCTCAAGTTTTAGATCTGAACTTGAAATTTATACACATGATAGCTTGGGTTATCTTCCAGTTAGCACACTTAAAATTATTATCAGAGCTACTATGTGCACTAAGCTATAATTTTTGAAAGTTGATAGGGTAAAGTGCTCCCGCAACTGCATGCTCTCTGGAAATTTGTACATAGTCTCCCATTTCTTCAATTTTCAGTGAATTTTACTGAAAATTTCCAGGAAAATTAAGTGCATTGTATCCTACCTGCTGCAATAAAAATTAGAGAGAGATTAATTTTTCACAGGGCGTTATGAGTTTTTGAAGTGAGGGGGGTGGTTTTTAGACCAAATCTGAAATTTGTGTGCTGAATAGAAAGATGTCTAGGCCAAATGGCTCAAAGAGAAGATCTGAAATTTTTCAAGAAGGGACACCCTAGAGTTGTGATCAAGTGTGCTAAATTTCAGAGGACTGTGATATACTGGTTTGGAGATTTGAGTGACATTGTGAGGAAGGGTCAATTTTGCAGAGTGGAGATCTCATGCATGAGAAGTTTGAGATCAATAAAAAGCATGTTTGAGTGTTTAGATTCATCTTGGGAATATAGAGGGTCATCAAGAGTGGAAATTGAGATTATGCAAGGTTCCCCAAGGGTTTGAGGTGATTGTAGGGGTGGATTTGAGGAAACGAGAGTTTACAATAGAATTTGAAGAGAGTGTTGAGAGGATCCAGAAACCTACACCACTTGGAGGAAAGAATGAGTCTAAGTGCTTTCTGTGTGGAGAGAAGGGACATAAGGCAAGTTCATGTCCATTGACCTTTGAGAGCAAGAATTGAGGGAAATGAGAGGCTTACTTGACTTGGGTTTGCGTGTTGGACCTTCTTTACCAAGATTGGGAGGGAGAAGATCTAAGACCAAGGAGTTGTGTGAGGTTTGTGGAGTGGAAGGACTTCCAAAAGGACATGAGTGTAGTGGAGTAAAAGCACTTTTGGAAACTTTGGTGAAGGATCTTGGAGAGAGTCTTAGTACAGCTATAGAAATACTACCACCTTCATCAGCTAGTTCTCAAGATTAGTGATGGAGATAATCTTTCAACTCATGGATAAACTATCCATGAGAGTTAGATTAATATGCACTCTAGGATTTGATGTTGCTATAGAAATCTTGGAGCAACCTGAACCTTTTGTGTTCCCTAGAGTGGATTATTCTCAGATGGTGTTAGTCATGTATATACTTTATTAGTAATAGAGTGAGAGAAAAGAAAAGAGAAAAAAAATTGAGAGAAAGAAAGATAGTGAGGGGTTAAGTTGGGGAAACTTCCGGTTTTCTTTGGCAAGGATAGAGAAGATGTGGAGGCCTTTGTGAGAGACTTCAAGAGAGCTTGCATAGGAAACAATGAGAGGAGGAAGAATGAGTGGGCCTCATTATTACCAGATTTCTTTGAGGATGCAGCGCTTACATGGTATGAGTCAGAATACCAAAAGAGAGAGAGGAGAGATGGGGAAGAGGAGTCTTGGGAGACTTTGACTTCAGCACTCATTGAGAACTTTCTTCCTGATGAGAGTTATGAGAGATTGATGAGTGAGGTTACATTTCTCAAGCAAGGAGAAGGAGAGAAAGTGAGAGTCTATGTGGAAAGAGTGGAAAAGTTGGAGTCCAGATTTCACTTAGTGTTGAGGAAGGGTGGGGATGATGTAGAGACTACAATGATTGGCATATGGGCCATGCTCACCAAGAATTTTGTGGGAGGGTTGAGACCACAAATTAGAAGCAAGGTGAGATATGAGAAACCTTCTTCCAAGGTTGAAGCTATCAAGATCAAAATTCGTATGGAGGAGAGTTTGGAAGGGGATGAGAGTGATTTGGTGGTGAAGGAGGTTGTGCATCCTCCTCAAGGCTACAAGTATGGTGGAACTTATGATACTCTGGTGGCAAGGGTTGCACCACAAGTAGTGGTTGCTCCAATTCTTGCATCTCCACCAAAAGATCCACTTCAAACCATCACAGAACAACTTGCGGATCTCAAGATCAATGTGGTGCAACTATGGGAGAAGAGAGAGGTAGATCAAAATGTAGGGAGAGGGTCTAGGAGTTATGGAAACTATCCATATAGAGGAGGCCAACCAGCCAACAATTTCAATGATAGAAATTGTTTTGGTTGTGGAGGAAGAGGCCATATCCAAAGGAATTGCCCAAATTCCACTTACCATGGAGGAAGGGGTTATGAGGGAGCCAATAGAGGGAAAGAGGGAGGTAGTGAAACCCAAGTGGCTCCCAATCCAAACAAAGGTAAGGGGATAGCATCCATAGATGTGGTGGAGAGCAAGTATGAGAAGGGAGAGTGCTCAAACTCCAAGAGTCTTAATTTGGAGCTTTTGGCACAAGAGAAGAAGAGAGCTCGTTTTGCAGAGGATGTTCACTCTTCTCAAGGATTTACTTCAAGCAAGGATACTCCTATGTCTACTAGGAGCACTCACACCTCAACACCATCAACAACAAAGACTCCAAGGAAGAAGTTGGGGATGGAGGACTTCTTGATCTCAAAGCAACAATGGAACTACAATGTGTTGGAGGATGTTGGTAGTCATAAGGCTAACATCATAGTGGGGCAATTAATTGCTTTGAACCCTACCTTGAGAAAGGAGCTTAGAGGTGGTTTGAGTTCTACAAGGAGCAAGAGGAAGAAGAAGGCAAAAGTTCTAGTATCAATGGGGGTGGTGGATGCCAAGCCATCACCATGGGAGGCTTGTGAATATGCCTCCAAGATTGATGTGAGAGTGAATGGTCACAACATCAAGGATGCATTGGTTGATGGAGGATCAGCAGTAAATGCCATGTCAAAAAGGTTGATGAAGAAGTTGGGTATGATACCCTCAAGACCTTCAACATTTGTGGTGAGCATGGCAAACAAGCAACAAGTTTGACCAGTAGGGGTGATGGATAAAGTGGTTGTTTCAGTTATGGGAGTTCAAAATCTCATGACTTTCCAAGTCTTGAAGGATTCAAGCTATGACTTACTTCTTGGGAGGCCATGGTTGAGAGCAGCACGCACAACTGATTGATGGCACAAAGGGTACTTGAGGATTGGGCCATCAAACCATAGAGTCACAGTTCCTATGACTAACACCACCAACACTTCACATTCAGATACACCATCTTCTGATTATTGGGAATCAGATTTTGAAGAAGGAGCTTCAAGTGTGGACACAAGCATGGAAGAGGAGACTTCTACAGAGGAGGATGAATCTGAATCTGATTCAGATGTGTATCCTTTGTGTGCTATGAATTTTGCACCTAAGCCAGAGGTTTTGAAGAACCCAAACAAATCACCATTGACACTTGAGGAGGTAGAGAGAAGGTTAGCTACCCTCAAGTATGGTCCAAATTTTACCAAGGAAGAGAAGGTGAGATTTGAGGAGATTTTCCGCATGTTCATCCATGTGTTTGCTTTCAGTTATAAGGATTTGAAGGAAGTCACCTTGGAGGAGCACAAGATAGAAGTGGAGTCACATGCAAGACCAATCCGCCAAAAGCAACGTCGCATTAGCCCACCAATATCTTTGGTTGTGAAGGAGGAGATTGATAAGCTCAAGGAGGCTGGATTTATCTTTGAGGTAGAGAATTCAGAATTGGTGTCTCCAATTGTCATTGTGAAGAAAAAGAATGGGAAGCTTCGGGTATGTGTGGATTACAAGAAGCTCAATGCTGTTACCAAGAAGGACTACTACCCATTGCCATTCATTGATGAGATCTTGGAGGAGGTTGCAGGTCATGAGAGGTACAATTTTGGAGATGGTTATAGTGGATATAATGAAATCAAGATTGCACCAGAGCATCAACAACTCACCACATTCACCACACCTTGGGGAACTTACGCTTTCAAGGTCATGCCTTTTGGGCTTTGCAATGCTCCAGCCACATTCCAACGGTTCATGAACAAGATATTTGAACCTTTCATTGGGAAATTTGTGAGAGACTTCATTGATGACTTTTGTGTCTATGGAAGCAAGGAGGAGCACTTTGAGCACCTAATCAAAGTCTTGCAATGCTTGGATGAGGCAAATGCATCACTCAACCCAGAGAAGTGCATTTTTGGATGTGAAGAAGATCTACTTTTGGGGCACATCATCTCCAAGGATGGAATAGCAGTTGATCTTGAGAAGGTGAGGAAAATCTTAGACCTTCCATTCCCTTCAAGCTTGACAAAGTTACACCAATTCTTGGGGATGGTTGGATACTATAGGAGGTTCATCTTTTCATTTTCCAACAAGGCTTATGCATTGACCCTCTACATGAAGAAGGGTGTAGATTACATGGTGATTTTGGAGGACAAGGAGGCTCTCAAAGCTTTTGAGGAGCTCAAGCAATCCCTTGTTGTAGCTCTAATTCTTGCTAAACTTGATTGGAGTAAGCCTTTCATCCTCTACACTGATGCTTCTAATGTAGCTATAGGATGCACTCTTAGTCAATTAGACCAAGATGGGCATGATCATCCAATAGCTTATGCTAGTAGGCAGATGGTTTCAGCAGAGAAGAACTACTCTGTCACGGAGAGAGAAGGTTCGGCAGTGATCTTTGGTCTCAAGAAGTTTAGACACTACTTGATTGGAGGGAAAGCCACCATTTTCATGGATCACAAGGCCTTGAAGAACATCTTCAACAAGCCTAATGTTGAAGGGAGACTAGCAAGATGGATGATACTCTTGTCTAAGTATGACTACACCATTGAGGATAGGCCAGGAAAGAAACATGCAAATGCTGATTTGTTATCTAGAGCCTATGATCATGATGGAGATGAGCCAATGGATGATTCCTTCCCGGATGAGGAGCTCATGACAATCTCAATCGCTCAAGAGGTTCCAATGGACTACAAGGAGATTGTGGACTTTGTGACAAGAGGTAACTATCCAGAAGGGATCCATGCTAGGGAAAGGAAGGCCCTTGCAGCAAGATCTAGACCTTACACAATGGTGGAGGATATTCTTTTTCACCAAGGAGCAGATGGTCTACTTCGAAGAGCAGTGGGTAAGGAAGAGTCTATCATACTCATAAAAGAGTTTCATGAAGGTTTAGTATGTGGAGGACACTATGCATGAAAGGTGATTGCTTTCAAGATTCTAGATGCAGGTTACCATTGGAGATGGATTTTCAAGGATTGTCTTGATTATTGCAAAACTTGTCATGTTTGTCAAGCTTTTGCTAGAAAGTCTACATCCACTCCACCACTTAGATCAATTCCATTGCTAGGACCTTTTGAGAAGTGTAGAATTGATTTTGTAGGTCCTCTCAATAGAACCCCAAGGAACAATTGGTACATTGTGGTAGTTACTGATAACCTTACCAAGTGGGTTGAGGCTAGACAATTGAAGGACAAGAATGAAGATGAAGTGGGTAGATTTCTTTATGAACGCATTATCACTAGGTTTGGATGCCCTTTGGAGTTAGTTTCTGATAGAGGAGGAGAGTTTACAAGAAGCATTACTACAGCCATGCTACGACATTTCTCTATCACACATAGAGTAACTACATCCTATAAGCCAAATTCCAATGGCTTGGCAGAGAGAACCAATCAGACCTTGTGCATGATGTTGGCCAAAGATGCAGAAATGGAGTGGGCTAAACATCATTGGGACAAGAGGATTCATGCAATTTTGTGGGAGTATAGGACAACCATGAAGACTTCCATCGGATATTCTCCATTTCAATTGGTGTATGGTATTGAGTCTACCTTACCTATTCACTTTGATCTTCCTACCTTCCAAAGCATTCAGAGGAGATTGAAGAAAGCACAAGGAGGTGATGCAAAGAAGTCAAGGAAGGATCAACTCATGGAGTTGGAAGAGACAAGAGCAGTTGCTATGGTTTGAGTGGAGCAAGCCCAAAGGAAACAAAAGGAGAGCTATGAGAAGAGGCAAGGCAAGAAGAAGGTGGAGACTTTCAAAGAAGGTGATTAAGTAATGTTGTTTGATTCCATTCGATTCAAGAGAGTGCAAAAGAAGTTTTTCCCTAAGTACTTTGGACCTTTCATAGTGGAGAAGATGTGGGGCAATTACACCTATGATCTCAAGGAGTTGGGAGGAAGACACTTTGATAGAATCAACCATGATAAGTTGAAGATGTACCATAGAAGGTAGAGAGACCTTCACTTTGAGGACAAAGTGAAAACTTAGTCCAGGGGTAAATGTAACACCCATATGTGCATGTGTGTGGTATTGTGATATTTAACTTGGTATTACAAGTACTTAAGAGATATTATTTATATAGAGATAAAGGATGGTTCTATATTAGTCATGGTAAGCTAAAGTTAGTCATAGCTAGGATAGAAAGGACCTTACTTTAGAGGAAGTAGAAAAGATAAGCACCACTATTTTGGATTTTAGTGTGTTGACTGGGTATTATTCCTAGGTGTTTGGCTTTGAGGAAAGAGTTGAGAACTCTTGGGCCCACAAGCCTTTTTGTTTTGGATTCTTCTTTAGTCCAAGGATAGCCTATGTGAAGGAATCCTTGACTTAGTGGTTGGGTCAAGATAGGACCACATGCTTAGGGGAATATGCCCATGTGAATGGATATTCCTTTCTACTTTTTGACTTTACTAGACTTTTAGTCTAGTAACTTGAGTTAATACGGTAATTAGTAACTTTGGTATATAACTATTTCACAAGTATATAAACAAGGGGTGAGGAGGTACTCATCATCCTTTCATTTGCAACTATCTCTCTTTCATTGAGTTCTCTAGTGAGCAATGTCTTGAGTCTTGGAGTGTTAGCCTTGGAGGAGTATGATGGAGTTCGGGTTCCTTGCCTTCTTAGTCCATGGTGCGCTACCATAATAGCCATCAGAGGTTCATCCTGAGTGAGAGACAGGCCGGCTCACAGCTCTCCTCTACCTGAACATGTGCACTCTCACACCTCTCTATAGCATATGCTAACTCTTGTGCCTGATTATGTAACTGGAGCTTGTAACCCTCCCCCATGGCAGCGGCACCTAGTATGTCCATGTCCAAGTCACCTAATCTCTGCTCTCTCTCTCCATCTTAGAAGTAAGTAAGGTCAGATGCATCTCCTCCTTTGCAGCAAGTAAATCCTCTCGCTCACAAAGGAGTCTCTCTTGCTCTAGCACTAATCTTTCTCTCTCCTCTACACTTTCCAATCTAATCTCACGCTCAAGCACTAATCTCTCTCTCTCCTCTACACTCTCTAGTCTACTCTCACGCTCAAGGAGATTTCTCTCTCTACACTCAGCCACTCGTACACAATCATCTAAAATGTGAGTGATGTCAACTGAATAGGAAGGAGGTGAAGGTACTCTGAAATGCATGGGGTCACCAACTCCCTCCACATATGGATGAAGTGGTGAAAGGGAAGAAGAGTGAAAAGGAGCTATCTCAGCAAAGAGTAAGTGTTGTGTCTCAACACAAATCTGTTGAACACCTGTTCACAAGCGGTACATTTAGTTATCCATCAAGTACAAATTCATATTTCAATATACAAATATACAAGTTCACAAGTTCATTAATTCAAGCTTCTTAAATGAACTCATTTATTAAATCTGGTAATGGTATATACAAAAGAACTTTGTATGTTTTCCAACATACAAATATATGACAATATATATATATATATGACAAAACTCAAACCTAATCAATCAATCACTCAGCATCCTCATCCTCCCCATCATCAATAGTCTCATCTTCATCCAAGCTATATGCATCCTCATGATCATCACCATGCTTTCCCTTGTGTATAATCTCCTCCTCTCCATCATTCAGGTACATCACGTCCACCTCTGGAATGAAATCTCTCTCCACAAAGAGATGCATGAGTATCTATCCAAAGAAGGTGACTTTGAACCTACGCCCCTTGGGACTCATCACTTGGCTTTGCAAACTCCCCACCTCCGCAATGATAGCTCTAAAAGCTAACTCTCCCCAATCATAATCCTCCACACCAAATCTCCTCAACTTGGTCTTGGTATTGAGTACCAAATGCCCATGTAAAATCTTGGGCCTAATAGTGGGTGCAACTAGTGCACCCATCAACTGGAAGAAAGCTCTAAATGCAGGATATACACATTGCCTTGCAAGATATCTTTTTGCAACCATGTCCCTTTGTGGAAACCAGTCTGAGACAGTTGTGTAAGGAACTGTACTCCGTCTTGCTGTTCTCCCCCTGGGCATGGCAAGTGCATCTCTAACTATATCTGCAGTCAATTGAAACTACCTACCTCTTACCAAACTTGTGCAAGAGACCTTGTCCCATGAACTCACAAACTCTGTACATGTAATGACCTGCACAACCCACTAAAAATTTTAGCTCAAACTTCTGTCACAAGGACTCAAACTCAAGGGTGGCGCTAGGTGCCGCTTGGTGCCCCTACTAGGCACTTGTGCATAGTCTAAATGAAGTGAAAAATAGCAGAGTGCTGCTAGTTGCCACCGGTAGCCGCTCGGAGCCGCAATCAGGGGATGTGCGACAATGCGGGGTGGCGCTCCCGACCACCGGTGGTGCCCCTCAAGCGCTGGGAGGGCGCTTGAGGCCGCGCGAGGGCACCCATGGACGCTGCCTATAGGCACAAATCCGCTGGATGGCGCTGCGGGACAGTGTGGGGTAAAGTTGGGAACCACACAGGTCATTTTGGGTCCCTTTGCGGTCCTTCTGTGGTAAGTGTTCAAGAGACTTATTAGGGCGTTCCCTCATGCCCCCTCGCAGTTGAAAGCGCCCTTGCGGTTTGTCCGTTTACACCGGCCGGCAGCAGCGGGGGGCCGGGAGCTGGCGTGGGGGGTTCCTTGTCGTTCTCAAGAGCGGAGGTGCTAGGTGCTGCTCAAGGACGCGGGAAGATGCTCGCACGAGGTGTTAACGGGATGGGGATACTGCTGGAAGACGCTCATCGACACACGATGGCGCTGGTAGGCGCTGCAGGACAAGGAGAGCAGCGAGTATGTCTATGCAGCCCCGCGGGAGTGTTGGGTGTCATGCGGGGTCGCTGGTGTTGGGTGGCGCACGGAGAAGGTGCTAGTGCGCAAGGGTTTAGGGTTTGGGATGGCACGGGGGGATGCTAGGTGGCACTACGGGACAGGCTGGGAGGTGTTGGGAGGCGTTGATGATTTGCAAGCAATTTCTGGAAGTAAAATGAACATATCAAGATGGATTGAAAAGAAAAGAATGAGGAATGTTTGAAAAGTACCTCTGGCCGTGGATAATGAAGTCCAAGAGTTATTTTCAGCCCCATTACATCTAGATCTACCTCCCAAATTCCCAAAACAGCAGTTTGAACTTGATGTTTGTCCAGCCAGCACCACTTGATAAAATTGGTTGGGTGTTGAATGGCATGGAATGCAATGAGCCAATCTACTTCCTGAGTATTTCTCATGTCGGGCCCATCAGCTATCTTTTCTTATCCCCAAATTTCTGCCATGGTTGAAAATGGATGTGCTCTTGAACTTTTTTTCTCTCTTCTCAATCCCTCCTTGTTGCTTCTTGAGTTGTGCTTCAGCCAGCCAGTTTGCCTCTTTCCTTCCACAGTCTCAAAATGTCTCACCCACACACACTCTGCCTCGTGAAATGACTCTCGAAATGACCCTCTAGCACACCCTCTACCTTGCAAAATGACCCTCAAAATCACCCTTTCTCCTTCTAAGTACTCACTCGTGAATTTCTGCTCCAACACCCCACACACTCAAGAATAAAGCTTTTGAATGATAGGAATGGAAAAGAACACGGGTTTATATAACCCAGGCTCACAGAAAAAAACTCAATCCCGAACATACTAAAATGTACACTTTGGAGGCAAAATTGCATTTTTTCACACGAAGAACCCAAATCCAGAGCGGCAACATGCGGCTCTCCATGTCGCCAACCGGCATAGCCAATCGGCGTAGCCAAGCGTCGCATAATTCACACAGCGCCTACCAGCGCCTACCAGTGCACTGCCCACTAGTGCCCACCAGCGCTGGTATGCGCCGCTGGTGGGCGGCGCATACCAGCGCCTATGAGTGCATGTAATATGTGGTGCACTCCAAGCATCCGCCAGCGTGTACGAGCGCCACTCTCAATTAATTTTTTGAGTTTGTGAGCGGCACCTAGCGTCTATGAGAGTCATCTCTTGGTGTATGCAACATCGGCTCATTTTTCTCCAAGTGCATGTAAGTGTCAACGAGGACTTACAAATGTATAGATTAAGCTTCATAGAATTATTTTTGCATCCACATGATGTTCTTATTACAATATTACATCAAGATACACTCATGGTCTAAGAAAAAGACTCCTAGTCTAAGTTACGAGACTATGAGATATGAGATGAATATTGAGAATATATATTTTATTATATGGAATCTCAATCAATCAGTTGAGTATATCATCATTGTTATAATCGAGGCAATGTTGCATCACCCTTGATCTACTTTCTTCTCTACCAAGTTCTATACCCTGAAATGACATTTCTGAATCTATTTGAGTCTCCTCTATAAATCCGCCATCGTCCTCTGACCAAAGGTCAGACCTATTGATTAAAAAATTATGTAAAATAATACACACCAATACACACTTTAACAAATAAGCATTTCTACTATTGTCTTTCAGTTGCACTCTTAGCTCACTAAGAGAATGCCATCTAGCTTTCAATACTCCTATACAATGCTCATTTATCACTCTTGCCGTTGCTAAATATTTATTGAACTCCTGTTTGTCTTCTGAGCGAGCCTGCTTGAAAGCGGGTACTAGGTGATGCATGGGTACATAACCCAAATCACCTAAAAGGTACTCCTTTGCCTCAAAAGTGCGACACCTCCCTCTTGAGTTCAAATCATTCCATAGTGACAATTTTTTCAAACAAGTCATATCATGACATGACCCTTGCATTCTTGCAAATAAAAAAAGGCCATACTTTTAGTAAACTAAACAAACAGGATCACCAATGCATTGCAAAAATACATAACAAAATAGCACATAACATAAACCATACCTCCAGAGAAATGTATAACTCTCCTTTTATCATCACAAATAACTTGGCCGTTTATAGAATATGAATCCTTGCGGCTGAAATATATTTCCCCGTCCACAGTTGGTCGGGCTGCAAGAGGAAACAAGGTGCCATCTACCAAACCAACACAACCGGGAAAACCTTTCAGTGCAAAAACAGTGGATATCCTTTTCCTCTCCTTGAGTTCAGGCCAAGCAACTTGACTCCTCATCACATCTAATATGGTTGTCATAACTCTATCATTAAAAGCAATTGTTGAACCAGCACTAATGCCCCAAATATTTAAACCCCGTGCAACACAAGCTCCGTTGCCGTGATGCCCAAATCTATCCAATGCTAGGGCAACTTGGATCCACACGGGTGTTTGCTCTCTTCGGTACCTTTTCTCAAAAATCGGGTGAGTCTTAATCAAATCAACTAATGTTGAAAAAGAGTCCCCATCCATTCTAGTAAGCTGGCAAAAGGCCTTAGTATCTAGATTTCTAAAATAATCCTTCACAAACTCTCTACTACAAGGGTAAGTAACACGGGGTTCCAAGTATAGATGAGTATGTGCATACTCTCATCCACTAATAAAACATTCTAGCATATCTAAATTCCTCCTAATTCCTCATCTTCATCTTCTAATCCTAGTAGCAATATCTCCAAATCTAACAGAATCATCCATTGAATACATTTTCTAATATTTCTGGTTAGTTCTAAATGAGTGCTCCCTCTCGGCATGACAAAACTCTATTTTTAATTACCACTGAAAACTCCTTATCCACGAAGGGGATCTCTCTTCTCTGCAAAGGGGCATCTCCCTCTCCCTGTGAAATTTCAGCAAACGGACATCTCTGTGCGCAAAAAAAAACAATCTGTACAATTCCATCCTATGACAAGAAAATAAATTCATGAATTTCACTTCATTATTCAAGGGGAAGGAAGGTATACATTTCATACTCGTACAAAAGACAATTTTTTAAAATAATGAAATCGAGAGTAACACTTCAAACAAAATCACTCCTCACTCTAACCTTCTCACGGGGCTCGCACTCAAATCTTCCCACTCCAAATCTGCTATGGTCTCTCTAATCTTCATCAGTGGTCAATTTTTGCATCCCCTCAAATCTTTCCACTCATGCTCCCTCCAATCTTCCTCGATAAAAATTTGCCCAGTTGCCGCTCGTCATTTCCTTTCCATGTGTGTTCTCGAACATCCCCGAATGCCCCGGATGCTCCTTTTGGTAGCCGTCACTTTCACTCTAACCCTAAACGAAAACTTAATTAACTCTAATGTGCAATCAATGCACTACGGAGTGAGAACGGAAAATTCCTTCTCCCTTATTTTCTACGAACCATCTCATACGGAGTGTGCTAATAATAAGGAACTTGGCCCCAACTCCGTAACATTACCATTTCTACCTCCTGGTCACACACCGTACCCATTTAGTCAACGCTTCATAACAATCTAACCCATTTAGTCGACGCTTCTTCGTAACAATCTATATGAAAAGTTTAGAAACTTCGGAAAACTATTTCTAAAACCCCCTAATGCAAAGACGAAGTTTTAGGTTCTGAGAGTCGCTGAGTAGCTTCAAATTTGGATGCCATTCAGCAAATTTTACATGGGATTGCGTAAGCTATTTTGTTTTGACATCCCCTAGATGTCGGTCGCTCAAAACCCAGGTTAAGGTGCATCGTTGCAAAGACATATTGTCAAATGGAATGTCATATGGATACGAGAAGGACAGACTTCCTTCATTGCTGTGATATGTACAGACTCCTCCTGACAAGAACCTATTTTGAAGCTTTTCGTTTTGAATAAGCTCATGGAGAATTATGTTAAGAATCCAACGCCTTCAACAACTCCTTTCAGAAGAAAATTAATTACCCTTCGAACAGATCACGTACCTTTCGAATTTGGGCTTCGTAAACAGGCACAACTGGTTCTGACGCCGTTTTAGAATCGAGCGCTACGTTAGGTCTAGGGACTTTGTAAGTGTAAATTACAAAGTGCAATTTCGTTGAGCTTTCCAAATGATCGTGGAGTCTTTACTCTAACACGTCCCATTTCAGGCTTTACGGTAAATGTTTGAATTTGCTGATGTTCTCTTTAATAGACTTTTCATCCGATCTCAACTACTGCGGTCAATGTGTCGATCACAGATGTCATGTCGTTCCTCACAACGATGCTGGTACTGCTGTCAATACAGATTTTCCAGAACCTTTCTGGCTTAGCCACATTGCATCTAATTTGTCTCACGCTTGTACGGCTCGATGGGGGTCTTCCCATCCTTCGTGTTTTCTACGCGATCGCCCTTTTCTCGACCTTTCTTGGAAACCCTAAACAATGAAAGCCTCCCGACAAACTGGACCAATAATACTCGAGCATCGATCCGCTGCGGTCTGAAGGACCATGCGGCGAAATCTCTCCACAAGCACTAGGAAATTGGCTAGATGAAAATCAGTTTTGACGATTATTGTGCATGAGTCCAACACCTTCACAGCCAGCGAATTCCTCTTTCTTTTCGTTCGAGGTATATTATTTGGCCTTTCACGAGCAACTAGTTGTGCGGTTAATTATGGTTCCTACAGTCACATGCTGTATAGACGATTTTATCTAACTCTCTTATATATGGATACACTAGTCTATTGCAGATTCTCTGGGCAAATGAAAAGGAAAACCACCGTACAAGAGTAACACTTGCCCGTGGGAATCCATAAAGCTACTAAGGACCTAGAAACATGACCGTACACAACTAGGAACCAAAAACCAAACAAATAGAATATCACAAGCCAAACAAACAAACACTCGTTCTGCCAACATCAAAATCTGACAACGGGCTAAGGACCACACGGAATCCAAGTCTTATAAATACAGACATAACACCTTGTGCGCAAGTTGTAGATAATCTCTTAAGTAACTTTAGTTGGAACAGTTCCATAACATCGATAGTTCTCAAATTCTAATGTAACGGTACATCATATTTGAAACTATTTCAATTCGAGTTGCTTGCGATTATCTACCACACCTAGTTTCTCAATAGCCAATCGAAGGTTTACTTGTGTATGACATGACACAAACCATTGAAAAACTTATCTCATGGCCTTTTGTTGAGTTTTAGATCATTCAAACAAGAGCAGCATAAAAAAATTATTCTCATCTAAGTTGCACAAAGTTTTCCCCATAAAATTATAACAATATGGAACTTATCGATGAGTTGAGACTAACAAAGTAGCAAATAGGCCAAATTAGCTAAGAATATTCTAGAAGTATCTAAGAAGCTTATTGGTACCTTTTAAGTGTTTGGTAATGTGCATGCAAAGGAGAAAACTTCTTAAGAAGCTTCCTTGCTAGCTTAGCTTGCACATCAAGTAAGTGGCTTCTAGAAAGAAACTTCCCGGGAAGCTTCCATCTAGCCTAGCTTAGCTTGCATGCCGAGTATGCGGCTTTTGAAGGAAGCTTCTTGGTTAGCTTGGCTTGCACTCTAAGAAGGCGGCTTTAGGAAGCTTCTTGAGAAGCTTCTCAAGATCCTTGTATGCTCCTTATAAATACCAAAACCCAAGTTCATGCTAGGCATTCGGAGTTTCTTTCATTCAAGAATCTCAATTTGATCTTTCACCTTGATATTCCAATCTACTATTTCTCTCCTCAATCTCGGTCTTTTACATTGGTATTAGAGCAAGAATGGGATAAATGGAATTTATGGACCACCAAATCCATTTCCACCAAACCATTGGGATTTTTGTGTCCATGTATTACCCAAGCTTCATTCATACAATTTATCATCTCATACTTAAAGCAATTTTTTTTGAATGTGATCACCCTTGGTACTTCCAATTGTAACTATTGGAGAAAGTGGACGTGTTGCATCTAAATGTTAATTTAGATAAAAATATAAGAAGTTTGATGAAGTATTAGTCATAGTGGCAATACTTGAGGTTATCATTGCCATGCAATAAAAAATTGAGTACCTTATTTGATTGTTAGAAGAACAAGATCATCAACGACAAGAGCATGTAGAGAGAGTATCATTTTGAGAAGGAGAAGAGCAAATCCAATTTCTAAAGCCCAAGGTATTTGAGTGCAAGAATCTCTTGGGTGCAGTCAAGAATTTTTTGTTTGATTATGAACGGTATTTCAAAGCTATAAATATTCAAGATGAACAAAAATGGATTCTCTTGGCTTGAAGCCAATTGGATAAAGCGCCAAAGCTATGGTGGCAGTTCCAAGTGAAGCAAGCTAAATGGCAAATTGTAGCACCAATCTTGACATGGGGAGAATTCAAGAGTGAAATACTTGGTCAATTCTAAGTTGTAAATGCCACACAAGCCACACAAGATAGGTTGATAGAGATGAAGTAGATTGGCTCTATAAGGAGTTACATCCCCCAATTCTAGAACACCATTATGAAAATTATAGATATACTAGAAGGTGAAGCTCTGGATCTATTTGTGAGGGGCTTGAAGTCATAAACCAAATTGAAGGTGACTATGCAAGAGCCAAAACACTTGGAGGCACTATAATACCAATAGCTAGATAGATGATCTAGAGATGAAATTTGGTTTGGTAACATCTGGAAAGATGTTATACATGATGAACTAAGTAGATCGGATAGAGGTATCACCAAAAGAGTACTTCTATTAATAGGCAAGATATCAAAACATGCTTGGAAACTTTAGAATCAATAATTAGACATATGATCTAGAGGTGAAACTTGGGGTGGTGACATCTAGAAGGATGTTACACATGATGGAGAAAGTAGATCAGATAGAGGTATCACCAAAATAGCACTTCTACTAATAGTGCAGAAGCCAAAATAAGCCTGAAAACTTCAAAGGCAATTTCAGAGGCCTAAATGGATGAATTAGGCCTCAAAAATGTGCAAATTTTCTCCCCCAATGGAAGAAAAGTTGGCCTTCACTCCCCCTGATTTGTTTCATTGGGAGCTCTCCAACGGTACCTCACTCATTTGATTTTTAGATTCCTATAGGAAGATTCTCTAAAAGATTTCCTCTGGTCAAAGCCTATTTGACCAACCAGATGGGACTTGGACCGACATGTCACCCATCCAAACAAGTAATCTAAGGGTGGAGCTTGTTGATAGATCACCTATCCATGTACCTAATCCTATGGTAGAGCTTCCTTGGAAGAGATCCTCTTTGGTTATATAATAAAGAGAAGGTGCTCCTTGGGGGCATTGCAGTTTGAGTGTGGAATTCATATTTTCTCTCTATTATGTTTCTCTATCCTTGGAATATTATAGGAACCTATGCAATTGGCAGAGCGCTTTGATTCCTTGGTTGCAGCAACTTGGTCTTGACCTCAACCTTCATAGAACCTACCATTGCATTGCATACGGGTGGAATAGCTGGCACCAATTGAGATTGATGCCATCCAACAAAAACCACTTGGTCCTACATATAGGGAAAGATTGCAACAAAATGGTGGTTGCTTTTATTACTGCCAAATTGGGCACCACATTGCTAAATGCCCGCTTAAGAATAGACTATCCAATAAATAGCCCAAATGAAGTCTATGGAATGTGATGGTTTGGGGAACAAGGAATCCTATTAGGAGAACTCAAGCCACCTATTAGGAACTTGATTAGTTGCAATGCACCTATTGGGAACTTGATTAGTTCCAATGGGATTGAAGGCTTGACTTATGCAAGTTTGTTTCACTTGTAAGATATGATATCTTATTATAGGTGTAGAATTTTGGTTGATCTTGGGAATTAAAAAAATTATATACCTATTCCAATTAGCAAAGGAATTAAGTATTTCTTTCAAGCCAAGAATTAAGAGTAGATTGATGAAGGCAAATGGTAGAAAGTATTCTACATTTTGTTTCTCATATTGTATTACATTTAAGATTGGGAAAGAGTAATTGGAGTGTATGAGGTTTATAGTGGCACCTATACACTATGATATCATTCTTGGTTTGCCTTGGCTTGAATGTCACGAGTTTCAATTTGATTGGAATTGATGACCAATCAAGTACAACACCAAGGTAAGAAATACCAATTAGATTTTTTGGCACTTTTGAGTAAGACATCTAAAAATAGTCAATCTCAAGATGGGAAGATTATTAAGTAAGTAGCCATAGAGCAAGCTTTGAAGTAAAATATGTCCCAAGATGGAAAATTTGTTAGTAAAGTAGCCATAGAGCAAGCTTTGGAAGAAGATAAATCTACTTGTGCAATGTGGATCAAGCTGATTGTGCATGGAGAATCTAAGGAGTGCCAAAAGCCTCATCAAGCAATGGTTGATCAAATAGTTTAGGAGTTTCTAGATGTATTTACAAATGATTTCCAATTGGATTACCATTTGATCATGATATGCACTTCAAGGTTGAGTTATTTCCAAGAAGTACTCCAATGAGTAGACCAATCTATCGGCTCTTACCAAAGGAGTTAGATGAGCTTTGAAAAACACTGACAAAGTTGTTGGAGAAGGATTTCATACAACATAGTACATCTCCTTGGGGAGCATTGGTACTATTTGTTCCAAAGAGTGATGGAGAACTTTGCTTTTATATTGATTATCATGGCCTCAATAAAAAAAAATTATGATGAATACATATCCCCTATCTCAAATTAATGATTTGCTCAATCAATTGAATGGAGCACAATACTTCTCCAAGTTGTATCTCCAAAGTAGCTATTTGCAAATTCCCATTGATAGAAATGATGTGCAAAAGACTACCTTTTGCACAAGGTATATGCATTTTGAATGGAGAGTTCTACTTTTCGGGCTCACTAATGCTCTAGTAATCTTCATGGATCAGATGCATCAAGTGTTAGATGGGCTATTGGATTGGTATTATAACACTCATTTGTGCTTGTATGTGGTATTGTGATATATAGTTTGGTATTACAAGTACTTGAGAGGTATTATTTATATAGAGATAAATGATGGTTCTATATTAGTCTTGATTAGCTAAAGTTAATCAAAGCTAAAATAGAAGGGACCTTACTTTAGAAAAAGTTAAAAAAAATGAACATCACTATTTTTTATTTTAGTGTATTGACTGGTATTGTTCTTAGGTGGTTGGCTTTGAGGAAAGAGTAGAACTCTTGGACCCACAAACCTTTTGCTTTGGATTTTCCTATAGTCCAAGGATAGCCCATGTGAAGGAATCCTTGACTTAGTGGTTGGGTCAAGATAAGATGACATGCTTAGAGAAATATTCCTATGAGTATAGATATTCCTTTAGACTTTAGATTTTAGACTTTATTTGACTTTAGTTTAATAACTTGAGTTAATTTAGTAATTAATAAATTTGGTGTGTAATTATTTCATAAATATATAAACTAGGGGTGAGGAGGTATTCATCATTCTTCATTTGCAACTATCTTTCTCTCATTGAGTTCTAGTGAGTAATGGTTTGAGTCTTGGAGTGTTAGCCTTGGAGGAGTATGATGGAGTTGGGGTTCCTTGCCTTCTTAGTCCATGGTGCGCTACCATAATAGCCATCAGAGGTTCATCTTGAGTGAGAGACAAGCCATCTCACATTTTTGGTTCCGTTGATGGTACTTCTCTAGAAGGCAAGATAATGTTCCACATATAATTCTATATTAGATAAAAAGAAGCTAGGAGAGCTCACTTGGAGATAAGATTAAGGGAGGAGAAGGCTGAGCTTATGTTAAAGAACTTGGACCCATTTCTAAACCTTGTAGTTTATTATGATATTTTTGAGGTGATGTTGTATATACTATACACATGAGACAATTTCAAAAGATTGTGTGAGATGGATTATAAATTTGGGAATTATGGTGATTTTGGGCAAAATCACCATAACCATGTGTATAGTATGTATTGTAACACCCATTTGTGCATATATGTAGTATTATGATATTTAGTTTGGCATTACTAGTACTTGAGAGATATTATACATATAGAGATAAAGGACGGTTCTACATTATTCATGATTAGCTAAAGTTAGTCATAGCAAAGATAGTGGGGACCTTACTTTAGAGGAAGTGGAAAAGATGAGCACTTCTATTTTGGATTCTAGTGTGTTTGTAAAAGACCGAAACCGAGGAGAGAAATAGGAGAATGGAAACTCACATTGGGACACTTGAATGAGGGAAAACTCCAAATGCCTAGCATGAGCTTTGGCCTTGGTATTTATAGGTAGCATACAAGACCTTTGAAGCTTCTCAAGAAGCTTCCTTGAGCCGCTTTCTTGGAGTGCAAGTCAAGTTAACTAGGAAGCTTCTCAAGAAGCTTCCTTCTAGAAGCCGCCTACTTGGCGTGCAAGCTAAGCTAGTTAGAAGCTTCTAGAAGCTTCTAACTAGAAGCTACCTGCTTAGGGCGCAAGTTAACTAGTTGGGAAGCTTCCTAAGAAGCTTCTTAGATGCTTCTAGAATATTCTAGGCTATTTTGGCTTATTCTCTACTTCGTAAGCCCGACTAACTTCGTCACTAAACTCCATATTGTTACATCTTCCCCCGCCGCTAGTTGGTGACGTCCTCGTCGCCAGTGAAGCTTCAAATTCCTTGATGGCCATCTGTGCATTCTGGAGGTGAGAAAGAGGTTCCCATGTGGCATCATGAAGGGGATACCCTTTCCAAAGGACCTTGTACTCCGTGTGTTGGCGACGGCCTCGTTGAATATGGCGACGCGCAAGGATACGATCAACTTCGTACTCCTCATGATCATTGATAGGGATAGGAAGAGGGGGAGGTTGGGCTCGAGAGGAAAAGGAAGAAGGGTTAGGAACAAAGGGTTTCAACTTGGAAACATGAAAGACAGGATGGATACGCATGTGACAAGGTAAGGCAAGACGATAAGCAACAGGAGAGATAATATGGGTGATATCAAAGGGTCCTATCCAATTAGGAGCAAGTTTACAAACTTGGGTATCAAGTGGGAGAGGGAGGTTACTAGAGGATAGCATGACTTTATCACCAACTTCAAAGGTGAGATCACGACGATGATGGTCTGCATATTGTTTTTGGCGATTCTGTGCAACAAGGAGGTGAGACTTGGCTTGTTGGAGAGAGTGGGATATAGTGGTCAAGAATGTAGAAGTATGAGGAACCTGAGAGGGAGGGGGAGCAAGAAGAGAATCTGGAACAAGCGGATCTTGGCCAAAATTGAGAAAGAAGGGAGAAAATCCAGTGCTTGCCTGTTTGGAGTTGTTGTAGGCAAATTCTGCAGCTGCAAGACATTCATCCCAGTTGGTATGGTGGACATTGACAAAGGCCCGCAACATATCCTCCAATGTACGATTGGCACGTTCAGTTTGTCCATCAGTTTGAGGATGATAGGCCGTGGACAAAGCAAGCTTGGTGCCAAGAATCTGAAAGAGTGCTTGCCAAAACTTCCCGGTAAAGCGAGGATCACGGTCGGAGATGAGTACGCGTGGCATGCCATGATGCTTGAAGACATTGTCAAAGTAGATTTGTGCTAAGGTTGGAGCATCCACGGTATCACAGGTTGGTGCCAAGTGGATTTGCTTACTAAGCTTATCCACAAACACCACGATGGCGGTGTGTCCTTGTTTTGTCTTTGGCAAGGATGTGATGAGATCCAAGCTCACATGCTCCCAACGAGCGGATGGAATGGCGAGTGGTTGAAGGAGTCCACTCGGCTTCTGGTTGCTGGCCTTGTTCCGTTGGCAACTCTCACATGATCGGACAAAGTCTCGAACATCTCGTGTCATGTTGGGCCACCACCATTGGCGTTGGAGGGTGCCCAAGGTCTTGTCCACTCCCATGTGACCAGCTATTGGTAAATCATGGGCTTCTTGAAGGCGCACAAGTCGAAGATCACCTTTGGCTGGAACATAGATCTGGTCTGCATGGAATAAAAGGCCTTCCTTGAAGGAGAAGGTGTTGTACTCCTTGTCGCATGCTGTCAGATGACCGTGTACCATTTGGAAGAAGGGATCTTGTCGTAGAGCTGATTGAAACTCATTGTGGACCTTAGGGTCAATGGACACCGTTGTAATTGCCGCCGTGATGAAAGGAAGATCCTTCAAATCAGGTCGTCGTGATAGAGCATCGGGAATGACATGGAACCGACTTGGTTTGTACTCAAGTTTGATATCAAACAATTGGAGTTGCTCTTCCCATCGATGATGCCGGCTCTTCATGTGCTCCAAGTGTAAGGTCTGCAACAATGGTTTGTGATCAGTTCGCATGATCACTTGTTTCCCCAAGAGATAATGCCTCCATACCTTGGTGGCATATACCATTGCAAGTTGTTCCCGATCTCGAGCAGAGTAATTTCTTTCCGCTGTATTTAGTCAGCGAGACACAAAGGCAATCGGATGTAGTCCATCTGGAAATTCTTGTTGCAACACAGCTCCAATTGCAAAGTTAGAAGCATCAAAATCAACCACACAAGGTAGTTGAGGATCATATGGTTGAAGAATAGGTCTTGAAGACACCATATGCTTTAACTTCTGGAATGCTTCTTCATGCTTGGTGGTCCACTGGAAGCTCGAGTTCTTTCCCAAGAGGTCAGTCAATGGTGCAGCCACGTGAGCATAATAGTGGATGAACCGTCGGTAAAAACTGGCCAGTCCATTGAATGCTCGTACTTCTGTAGCATCCTTCGGGGTAGGCCAATCAGTAATGGCCTTGATCTTCTCTTCTTCCATCTTGATCCCCTCTGATGAGATCTTATGACCCAAGAAGGTAACCTCCTTCTGCCAAAAAGCACACTTTGACTTCTTGTAGTAAAATTTCCACTGTCGTAGTCGTCTTAGGACTTCTCGCACGTGATTCACATGTTCTGCCTCTGTCATGCTATAGATTAAGATATCATCTAAGAACACCACCACGGACCGATCCAATAGTCCCTCCAACACTCGATGCATTTGATCCATGAAGACTGCTGGAGCATTAGTGAGTCCGAAAGGTAGAACTCTCCACTCAAAATGTCCATACCTTGTGCGAAAAGCAGTCTTTTGCACGTCCTCTCCTTCAATAGGAATTTGCCAATAGCCGCTATGAAGATCCAGCTTGGAAAAGTAGCGTGCTCCACTTAGTTGATCAAGCATGTCATCGATCCGAGGCAAGGGATATGCATTCTTCACGGTTTGCTTATTGAGCCCACGGTAATCAATACAGAAACAAAGTCCTCCATCCTTCTTTGGAACAAATAGTACCGGTGCTCCCCACGGAGAGGTACTATGTCGTATGAAATCCTTCTCCAACAACTCTGTAAGTGTTGTTTGCAACTCCTCCAACTCCTTTGGTGAGAGCCGATAGATTGGTCTACTCACTGGAGTACTCCCTGGCAATAACTCGATCTTGAAGGGCATACCTCAATCGGAGGGTAATCCCTTTGGCAGATCATCCGGAAACACATCTGCAAACTCCTGAACTATCCGATCAACCATTGCTTGATGCGGCACTTGGCCCTCCTCAGATTGTTCTTGTGCAATCGGCTTGATCCACACCGCGAATACAAACTTATTGTCCTTCAAAGCTTGCTCTATGGCTGCTTCATTCACAAACTTCCCTTCTAGGAACTCATCTCTCTTCCAAGCTTGCTCCATGGTTGCCTTCCTGGCAAACTTCCCATCTTGGGACTCATCTCCCTTCCAGATTCGCTCTATGGCTACCTTCCCGACAAACTTCCCATCTTGGGACTGACTATTCTTAGGTGTCTTACTCAGAGGTGCCAGACAACCTAATCGGAAATTCCTACCTTGGTGTTGTACTTGAATTTGGTGTTGGGTCCAATCAAATTGAACCTTATGACATTCAAGCCAAGGTAGACCTAGAATGATATCATAGTGTAGAGGTGCCACTACAAACCTCATACACTCCAAATACTCCTTCCCAATCTTGAAGGTAACGGGATGCAAGGTGCGGAATGCAGAACCCTTTCTACCATCCGCCATCATCAAACTACTTCCAATCACTTGCTTGATAGGAATACCCAATTCCTTTGCTACTTGCATAGACATGCAATTCTCTGAACTTCCAGAATCAACCAAAATTCTACAACCCCGATTCGATATCATACCTTGCAAGTGAAGCAAACTTGCATAGGTCGAGCCTTCAATCCCATTGGAACTAATCAAGTTCCCAGTAGGTGGCTCGAAATCTCCTACTGGGATTCCTCGTTTCCCGGATCATTCCGCTCCACAACCTCCACTTGGGCAACTTGTCGAGGTCGTCCATTCTTGAGTGGACATTCAGCAATGCGATGCCCCAACTGGCGACAATAAAAACAACCTCCATTTTGTCATAATCTTTCTCTATCTGCTGTGCCAAGTGGTCTTCGCTGGATAGCATCAATCTCCATTGGTACCGGTTCATCCACTTGTGGTACGGTTAGGTTTTGTGTAGGTCGAGGTCGAGACCAAGTTGTTGCAACTAAGGAATCAAAACGCTCAGCCAATTGCATGGCTTCTTCTACGTTTTGTGGCTCTCGCATGGTCACCTCCAATCTGGTTCGTGACTTCAATCCTCGCACAAATGGATCCAGAACTTCACCTTCTTGGATATCGGGAATTTGCATGATGATATTCTGAACTTGTGTGATGTAGCTTCTCACTAAGCCAATCTGCCTCAACTCCGCCAATTTATCTCGTGCAGCTCGGGTGGCATTTATAGTCTGAAATCGACCAAGTATTGCATCCTTGAATTCTGCCCATGTCAAAATCGGTGTAACAATTTGTCGTTCAGCTCTTTCTACTCGGAATCGCCACCAAAGTTTTGCCATGCCATCCAACTGGCTAGAAGCCAAGAGAATTTGTTTCCGCTCGTCTTGAAGATTGGTGGCTTCAAAGTAACGTTCACAGTCAAACACAAAATTCTCCACTATGCCTGGAAGATTCTTGCCTTCAAACACCTTGGGTTTTGGAAATCAAATGCGATCTTCTCCATCTTGAACTGGCGCTCTGTCTATCTGTTCTCGTCGTTGCTGGTCTCGTTCATCCAACAATCAAGTAAGATGCTCGATTTGTTGTTGCATTGCAAGGATAACATCCGGTATTGCCGCCATCGCTACTACTCTATTCCACTACTCTCAATTTATCTAGTTGATTAACACATAGATATAACACGTCCACCGTTCTCCATAAGTTACAACTGGAAGTATCAAGGGTTCCTCTGACACGGTGATCATATGTAGAAAGTCCTGCCCAAAACGTGAGGTGATGAATTGTGTGAAACGATGCTTTGGTAATATCTGGACATGAAAGTCCCAATGGTTTGGCGGAAGTGGATTTGGTGGTCCATAAATTCCATCCATCCCATTCCTGCTCTGATACCAATATAAAAGACCGAAACCGAGGAGAGAAATAGGAGAATGGAAACTCACATTGGGACACTTGAATGAGGGAAAACTCCAAATGCCTAGCATGAGCTTTGGCCTTGGTATTTATAGGTAGCATACAAGACCTTTGAAGCTTCTCAAGAAGCTTCCTTGAGCCGCTTTCTTGGAGTGCAAGTCAAGTTAACTAGGAAGCTTCTCAAGAAGCTTCCTTCTAGAAGCCGCCTACTTGGCGTGCAAGCTAAGCTAGTTAGAAGCTTCTAGAAGCTTCTAACTAGAAGCTACCTGCTTAGGGCACAAGTTAACTAGTTGGGAAGCTTCCTAAGAAGCTTCTTAGATGCTTCTAGAATATTCTAGGCTATTTTGGCTTATTCTCTACTTCGTAAGCCCGACTAACTTCGTCACTAAACTCCATATTGTTACAGTGTTGACTTGGTATTATTCCTAGGTGGTTGGCTTTGAAGAAAGAGTTGAGAACTCTTGGGCCCACAAGTCTTTTTGTTTTGGATTCTTCTATAGTCCAAAGATAGCCCATGTGAAAGAATCCTTGACTTAGTGGTTAGGTTTTGATAGGATCACATGCTTAGTGGAATATGCCCATGTGGATGGATATTCTTTTATACTTTTTGACTTTACTTGATTTTTAGCCTAGTAACTTGACTTACTCCAATAATTAGTAATTTTTGTATGTAACCATTTCACAAGTATATAAACTAGGGGTGAGGAGGTACTCATCATCTTTTCATTTGCAATTATCTCTCTCTCATTGAGTTCTCTAGTGAGCAATGTATTGAGTCTTGGAGTGTTAGCCTTGGAAGAGTATAATGGAGTTCGGATTCCTTGCCTTCATAGTCCATGGTACGTTACCATAATAGCCATCAGAGGTTCATCCTGAGTGAGAGACAGGCCGGCTCACATTGTTGGTTCCATTTTTAGGACCTCCCTAGAAGGCAAGATAATGTTTCGTGTACAATTCTATATTAGAGAGGATGAGGCTATGAGAGCTCACTTGGAGAGAACTTTAGTGGAGGAGAGCGCTGAACTTATGTTAGAGAACTTGGACCCATTTTTATACCTTTCAGTTCATTGTGATGTCTTTGAGTTGATTTTGTACATCTTGTACACTTGAGAGGATTTGGAGAGATTGTGTGAGGTGGATTGTAGATTTTAGAGATTAAGGTGATTTTGGGCAAAATCTCAAATTTCAAATCTAGACTTGAAATTTCTACATATGATAGCTTGGGTTATCTTTCTGTTATCACATTTGAAATTATTGTGAGAGCTATTATGTGCACTTGGCTATAATTCTTGAAAGTTGATAGGGTAAATTGCTCATGCAATTGCATGCTCTCTAGAAAATTGTGCATAGTCTGACATTTCTTCAATTTTCAGTGGATTGTTTTAGAAATTTCCAAAACAATTCAGTGCATTGTATCCTACCTGCTAAAACAAAAATTAGAGGAAGATCATTCTTGCGCAAAGAGTGATGAGTTTTTGAAGTGAGGGGATGGTTTTTAGACCAAATCTGAAATATGTGTGTTGAATAGAAAGATGCCTAGGCCAAATGGCTTTATGAAAAGATCTAAAATTTTGCAAGGAGTGATTCATTGGAGTTTTGATCAAGTGTGTAAAATTTCCAAGGATTGTGAAATACTTGTTGAGAGATTTAAGTAACATTGTGAGGAAGGGTCAATTCTGCAGAGTTGAGATCTCATGCATGAGGAGTTTTAGAGCAACAAAGTTTCAATTATGGGAATACAAAATCTCATGACTTTCCAAGTCTTGAAGGATTCAAGCTATGACTTACTTCTTGAGAGGCCATGGTTGAGATGCATGCACAACTGATTGATGGCACAAAGGGTATTTGAGGATTGGGTCATCAAACCATAGAGTCACAGTTCCTACGACTAACACCACCAACACTTCACATTCAGATACACCATCTTCTGGTTATTGGGAATCAGATTCAAAAGAAGTAGCTTTAGGTGTTGACACAAGCATAGAAGAGGAGACTTCCACGGAGGAGGATGAATCTGAATTTGATTCAAATGTGTATCCCTTGTGTACTATGGATTTTGCACCTAAGCGAGAGGTTTTGAAGGACCCAGATAAATCACCATTGATACTTGAGGAGATAGAGAGGATGTTATCTACCCTCAAGTATGGATCAAATGTTACCAAGGAGGAGAAGGTGAGATTTGAGGAGATTTTCTATAAATTTATCCATGTGTTTGCTTTTAGTTACAAGGATTTGAAGGAAGTTACCTTGGAGGAGCACAAGATAGAGGTGGAGTCACATGCAAGACCAATCTGCTAAAAGTAACGTCGCATTAGCCCACCAATATCTTTGGTTGTGAAGGAGGATATTGATAAGCTCAAGGAGGCTGGGTTTATCTTTGAGATGGAGAATTTAGAATGGATGTCTATAATTTTCATTGTGAAGAAAGGAATGGCAAGCTTCGGGTATGTGTGGATTACAAGAAGCTCAATGTTGTTACCAAGAATGACTACTACCCATTGCCATTCATTGATGAGATCTTGGAGGAGGTTGCAGGTCATGAGAGGTATAGTTTTGGAAATGGTTATAGTGTATATAACCAAATCAAGATTGCACCAAAGCATCAACAACTCACTACACTCACCACACCTTGCTTAACTTACACTTTCAAGGTAATGCCTTTTGGGCTTTGCAATGCTCTAGCCACATTCCACTGGTTCATGAACAAGGTATTTGAACCTTTCATTTGGAAATTTTGTGAGAGACTTCATTGATTACTTTTGTGTCTATGGGAGCAAGGAGGATCACTTTGAGCACCTAATCAAGCTCTTGCAATGCTTAGATGAGGCAAATGCATCACTCAACTCGAAGAAGTGCATTTTTGGATGTGAAGAAGGTCTACTTTTGGGGCACATCATCTCCGAGGTTGGAATAGTAGTTGATCTTGAGAAGGTGAGGAAAATCTTAGACCTTCCATTCCCTTCAAGCTTGACAAAGTTATGCCAATTCTTGGGGATGGTTGGGTACTATATGAGGTTCATCTTCTCATTTTCCAACAAGGTTTATGCATTGACCATCTACATGAAGAAGGGTGTAGATTACATGGTGATTTTGGAGGACAAAGAGGCTCTCAAAGCTTTTGAGGAGCTCAAGCAATCCCTTGTTGTAGCTCTAATTCTTGCTAAACCTGATTGGAGTAAGCCTTTCATCCAATACACAGATGTTTCCAATGTTCCTATAGGATGCACTCTTAGTCAATTAGACCAAGATGGGCATGATCATCCAATAGCTTATGCTAGTAGGCAAATGGTTTCAGCAAAAAAGAACTACTCTATCATGGAGAGAGAAGGATTGGCAATGATCTTTGGTCTCAAGAAGTTTAGACACTACTTGATTGGAGGGAAAGCCACCATTTTCATGGATCACAAGGCCTTGAAGTACATCTTTAACAAGCCTAATGTTGAAGGGAGACTAACAAGGTGGAAGATACTCTTGTCTGAGTATGACTACACCATTGAGGATAGGCCAGGAAAGAAACATGCAAATGCTGGTTTTTTATCTAGGGCCTATGATCATGATGGAGATGAACCAGTGGATGATTCCTTCTCGAATGAGGAGCTCATGACAATCTTAGTCACTCAAGAGGTTCCAATGGAGTACAAGGAGATTGTGGATTTTGTAACAAGAGGTAACTATCCAGAAGGGATGCATGCTAGGGAGAGGAAGGCCCTTGCAGCAAGATCTAGACCTTACATAATGGTGGAGGATATTCTTTTTCACCAAGGAGCAAATGGTCTACTTTGAAGAGCAGTGGGTAAGGAAGAGTCTATCCTACTCATAAAGGAGTTTCATGAAGGTTTAGTGTGTGAATGACACTTTGCAAGAAAGGTGACTACTTTCAAGATTCTAGATGCAAGTTACCATTGGAGAGGGATTTTCAAGGATTGTCTTGATTATTGCAAAAATTATCATGTTTATCAAGCTTTTGTTAGAAAATCTACTTCCACTCCACCACTTAGATCAATTCCATTGCTAGGACCTTTTGAGAAGTGTGGAATTGATTTTGTAGGTCCTCTCAATAGAACCCCAAGGAACAATTGGTACATTATGGAAGTTATTGATTACCTTACCAAGTGGGTTGAGGTAAGACCATTGAGGGACAAGAATGATGATGAAGTTGGTATATTTCTTTATGAACGTATTATCACTAGGTTTGGATGCCCTTTGGAGTTGGTTTTTGATAGAGGAGGAGACTTTACAAGAAGCATCACTACAACCATGCTACAACATTTCTCTATCACACATAGAGTACCTACATCCTATATGCCAAACTCCAATGGCTTGGCAGAGAGAACCAATTAGACCTTGTGCATGATGTTGGCCAAAGATGCAAAAATGGAGGGATCTAAACATCATTGGGACAAGAGGATTCATGCAATTTTGTGGGAGTATAGGACAACTATGAAGACTTCCACCGGATATTCTCCATTTCAATTGGTATTGAGTCTACCTTACCTATTCACTTTGATTTTCCTGCCTTCCAAAGCATTCATAGGAGATTGAAGAAAGCACAAGGAGGTGATGTAGAGAAGTCAAAGAAGGATAAACTCATGGAATTGGAAGAGGCAAGAGCAGTTGCTATGGTTTGAGTAGAGCAAGCCCAAAGGAAACAAAAGGAGAACTATGACAAGAGGCAAGGCAAGAAGAAGGTGTAGCCTTTCAAAGAAGATGATTGGGTAATGTTGTTTGAGGTCCATTTGATTCAAGAGAGTGCAAAAAAAGTTTTTGCCTAAGTACTTTGGACCTTTCGTAGTGGAGAAGGTGTGGAGCAATTACACCTATGATCTCAAGGAGTTGGGAGGAAGACACTTTGATAAGATTAACCATGATGAGTTGAAGATGTGTCATAGAAGGTAGAAAGACCTTCACTTTGAGGGCAGAGTGAAAACTTAATCTGAGGGTAAATGTAACACCCATTTGTGCATATGTGTGGTATTATGATATTCAGCTTAGTATTACAAATACTTGAGAGATACTATGAGAGATACTATTTATATAGAGATAAAGGATGGTTCTACATTAGTCATGATTAGCTAAATTTAGTCATAGTTAAGATAGTGGGGACCTTACTTTAGAGGAAGTGGAAGAGATGAGCACCACTATTTTGGATTCTAGTGTGTTGACTTAGTATTATTCCTAGGTGGTTGGTTTTGAGGAAAGAGTTGAGAACTCTTTGGCCCGCAAGCCTTTTTGTTTTAGATTCTTCTTTAGTCCAAGGATAGCCCATGTCAAGGAATCCTTGACTTAGTGGTCAAGATAAGATCATGCTTAGTGGAGTATGCCCATGTGGATAGATATTCCTTTATACTTTATGACTTTTACTTGACTTTTACCCTAGCAACTTGAGTTACTCCAGTAATTAGTAACTTTGGTACATAACTATTTCACGAGTATACAAACTAGGGTGAGGAGGTACTCATCATTCTTTCATTTGCAACTATCTCTCTCTCATTGAGTTCTCTAGGGAGCAATGTCTTGAGTCTTGGAGTGTTTGCCTTGGAGGAGTATGATGGAGTTGGGGTTCCTTGTCTTCTTAGTCCATGGTGCGCTACCATAATAGCCATCAGAGGTTTATCCTAAGTGAGAGACAGGCCGGCTCACAATCCTAAGGGAGACCAAGGAAGAGGAGTATTAGTGAGTGAAGTTTTGGTGAATCCAGAGGGATTTAGAGTTGCATGCACAGAGGATGGGAGAATTCTCTTGCAGAAGTGTATCACAAAGGAGATAAGAATGAAATGAATCAAAAAGTGCCCTACACTGGTGAGGAACCCAGTGATTAGGCAGTTAGACATGATGGCTTGCTTTGAAGTTCTCAATAAACTTTGTATTACTTTCCTTTCATGGAATTGGAACTTGAGCTTTCCCAATTTCATGGTGTAGATGGCGCGCCAATAATTGTGTAGATGGGCCGGCAACGGTAGGGAAGAGAGGCCATTCGGATTGATGGACAGAGTCAAATTGGAGATTGGTGTTAGGCAGAGAGAGTGGGAAAGAGCATGGGGCTACATTCTTGGGGAAAGGAGAAGTTGCAAAAGAAACCCAAGAAATCAGAAACTTGTTCACCATGAAGCATACAAAGAATGGGTACAAGGTGGAGACCTATCGGGACCTAGTGTAGAGAAGTATCATAGGTACAATGATGGCATTGTTTAAATCCAAGTGCACCACCTACATTACAAAGCAGCAGGCGGTGTTCTTCCATAAAATGTTTGCATGAGAGCCGATCAATTGGGCAAAGCGTTTCTTTCAGCGGACGCAATAGATGGTGCTGAATTGGAGGAGTTTGACACCCCCACATTATTTTGTTCCTTTTGCAGTGCATTTTTACTTCGGGTTGAATTTGTTGAGTAGCGATGAGAAGAAGAAGGTCGTATCTCACTTCCATCCCACTCTGTGCCAAGAAGCCAATGATGAGGAGTGGCAATATATTTGGCAGTTGAGAAGCAATGACAACCACTATGCACAAACAAGACAGAATAGAAAGATGTACGTACCTCTGCCAAAAAAGAAGAAAAGAAGTAGACCGGAGGTGAAGAGTTTGCCAATGCCCCTTAAGTTAAGAAGGATTGGGCAAAGAGAAGGAAAGCAAATCTAGAATGTTGCACCAAAAGAGGAAGTTGAATCGGAAGGAGAAGCACAGTCTGTGTCGGAGGGGTTGGAGGAAGAAGAAGTAGAGTTCACCCTACAAAGTGAAGAATCCAATGAGGTGAATGAGGGTGAAGCCGAGGTACAAAAAGATCAAGAGAAGGTGATTTCCCTGCATGATGAAATTGAGCAGCACGAGGCAGGAGAAGGAACTATGGTGGAGTTAGTGATCAAAGGAGAAGAAGGATTGGTGGCCAAGCCAAGGTAATACACATAGGAAGGAGAAAGTTTGAAGGTAGTACATCAAATCATCAATTTGGATGACTATGAAAGTTTGGAGGATGATGTATCGTTGACAATATGAAGATCACAACTTCATAGTAAAGCATCGGATTCAGAAGGAAAGTGCAAGATTGATGAAATCCCAATGCTGTCAAGAAAATAATCTACGTGGGACATTGGTGCATTTGGTGTGAGTTTATGTGATAGTGAACTCAGAAGTTTTGTGTGTTATACTATGCCCTGGGAGCTAAATTTTGTATGTTACTATGCCTCTGGAGCTAAATTTATATTACTAAAAGCAAGGGATAATATTTGGAAGTGAACGTTTTTGTTTGGAGAGAATAGGGCCTGAACAAGAGAGAAGGAGAAGGGTTTTGTTTCAAGAGGAAGGCCTGGACGGAGATCGAAAGGAGGGTTTGGGTCAGGAGAAGACTCTCGAGAGAAGCGGACTAAGGGTTTTGTTGGAAAGAAGGGTGAATTCTAGAAAGGGACAGAGGGCTTTGGCTTGGTCAGGAAAAAAAAAACCATCAAACACATGGGAGAGAAGGAAAGAGGGAAGCAAAGGAATAGAGAGAAGTGAAGAGAAGGAGGGAGAAAAGTGAATTATTAAAGACAGCGGGGGAGAGTTCAAGAATCTTTTGCAGTGACCGGGGAGGTTTTTGAAGGAATGGACAGGGAAAGAGGGATGGAGAAGGAAAGAGGCAAGAAGGATCTTTGCAAAGTGACAATGAAGAGAGGAATGATCGAAAGGTGTGACAGGAAGTGATCAAAGGAAATCAAAGTGCCAGGGGAGGTTTTCAAAGGAATGGATAGGGAAAGAGGGATGGAGAAGGAAAGAGGCAAGAAGGATCTTTGCAAAATGACAATGAAGAGAGGAATGATCGAAAGGGTGTGACAGGAAGTGATCAAAGGAAATCAAAGTGCCAGGAGAAATTGAAGTGAGTGAAAAATGCCATGATAGGAAGGTATCGAGGGAATTTAGAATGACAAGGAATGAGAGAATATTGGGGAAAGAGAGAAGTATTGAAGGAGTTTTGAGGAACAGAAAAGTATCGAAGGGTTTTAAAAAGAGTGAGTGAAGGGAATAGGAAGGAATCAGGAAGAAAGGGTGACAAGAAGTCCAGAAGGAAGGAGAAAAACAGAGTTCATATTTTGGACGAGGGAACAGAAAGAGAGTTTTGAGGAATCAAAGGAGTGTTGTGATAGGACTGGAAAAAATAGAGAGTTTAGGAATCGAATAGAGGGTTTTGAGACTCTTCTGCAGAGTTCAGGTTTCGAAGGAGGAAATAGAATATCAGAGAGAGAAGGGCATCAAAGATAAGAGAGAAGGAGGAAACAGGAAAGAGAGAAGAATCAAATAGGAAATAAGGAAACGCAGGAGAGAGAAGGTCATCGACAGAGAAGGCAAAGAGAGAAGAATTGAAGGAGAATAGGAGAATAGGAGAAACGCATAGAGTTTCTTTTGGAGACTGATCAAATACAAAACAGCAACAGGAAAGGAAAAGATCAAGAGAAGGGAAATCGAATCAATTGGAGAGGAAGGAAGAGGTCGAGCTGCAGCTGGCTGGCTGGCTGATTCATAGATAGATAGATTGAGCTTATTGCTCAGAGACCAATAGATTTGTTAGTGTTAACAGAGCCTGTTAAGCTCGTCTGCCAACCACGGCCAGTGTGGTCTTTGTTTGTGGGAAGGAGGAGCAGCAGAATCAACATCAGCAATAACAATTTTAGTTGTATAATTGGGTACCAAGAGGGGATTAGATTATTTATTACGGTACACATCTCATCTCTCGTTCTCACTTTTTGTTACTTCCCTTCCGCTCAAGACACTTCTTCCCCATTCCTTTGAGTTCCATTGTAAGTGTCAGGCAGGCAGTTGAAGCGCTTGGTGGAGCGAGCTCCTAAAGTGATTGCGCTCGCAATACTCCCAATTACAACATATTACGAGTTGGAGATTCGACCACGTCAGTGTAGAAATATAACGATGAGGCTCTTGAAAGCCAGGGGCGGTGCTGGCGTAGTGGTGGCAGGGAGAACAAGAGTGCTAGTCATAGAATGAAGGAGTTTGACAGTTCTTTCTTTCATCGAAGGTGGAAGAGTTCGTTGAGAGAGGTTCTATAGAGGAAGGGCAACAACATTGTATAAGAAGACTAAAGTAGATTCAAGGTAGTAAACAAGGTTTGAGCAAGAAGTAGATAGCATAGTGTAGTGTATGTCTTTCAGGGAATGTTGAAGGTGATTGAGGAGTGTTACCAGAGCAGATGTTGCAGTAATTTAGTGGTCATTGTGACATCAATGCTATTTGGCAAAGGACCAATTTCAACCCCTATTTTTGAGTCAAATGATCACAGTGAACAAAAGGAACACTTTCTAGCCTCCACCACAAGGGATGTTGAACTTAATTGAAAGAGTGAAAGAGTAAAAGAGTGAAAGATAGATGGGACAGGAAGAGAGAAATACCAAGAAATAGTTGGCTTGGATAGAAGGGAGAAATTCTTGAAGAAGAAGTGTTTTTGCCTGGCTTGACAAGAGGTGAAAAGACATTTGAAGGAGGTCTGGCCAAAGAAAAAGAAAGAAGGGTTTGTGATTTTTTTGAGATTGGAAGGGTAAAGCATCGAGGCGGGGTTCTTGGACAAGAAAGAGAAATTTTGAAGGAGAGGCTGAAGGTGGCAAGACAGAGGAGAGTCATTAGGAGGGAGAAATCTTGAAGGAGAATCTGCTAGACAGTGAATACCTGGAGAGAATATCGATGAGAGTTGTGGCAGAACAGGGAGATGAAGAGTTGTAAAGAATAAGGATTAGAACTTGGTTGGTTTCACTTCTTCTTTTACATGCTTGGACAGTTGGAGAGCTTTAGGTGTATTCAATGTATGGTTTGGAGTTGTTTGGCTTTCCCCAAAGGTTTATAACTGCAAGGCTTGATATTGTGATGAATATGAGGTTTCTTGTGATTGGATGTGTATATTTTGACCCGTGAATAGTGTCAAGGAGAGGACTCCATTCTTGGAGCTCCCAATCTAGTTACTCAGGCAGATCCTATCACTGATCTGGTTGCATTGATCTGGAACTGGCCATAGGGCTTGTGACTTGTTAAAAAAATCCACCACCCCCTTCCCCCCTTTAAATACCCAATACTTAACAAAACTTGAACATTAGCTAGTGAAACTTGAAGATCAAGATTATCCCACTGAAACTCAACACAAGGAACCATTAAGAAGAGCCTACGCTTAGAGAGCAGTTGTAACCAAGCTGCTCCAACAAGAAGGAGACTGCCATCCAGGCAAGACTAGAGAAAGTGTCTGTTTACAAGAAGTTTTGAGTCATTGACAAACAGAGTAATCTAAGCGCAAGCAGCCAAGTGCTCGGCATATTCTTGAGACCAAACAATCCATGCGACACCGGGAGAAAAAGTAGAAGAGGAAGAAGGGTGTGAGAGAGTAGAGTACCTTCAAGATGTTGTATGTCCGTTGTTGTTGCATATGGAGAAGAAGAAGAAGAAGATGCAAAGCAGGCATCCCCATGTGTAAAATGTATTGCAGGTGTTGGAGAGATTAGAATTTGAAGTTGCATGAGATTATGATCAGAGGAGAGGAAGAAAGAGAAATTCTATGAGTAGGTGCAGCATTGCAAAAGAAGATAAATGAAATCTGCAAGAGAAGTTCAAAAAGCAACGAAGGGAGTTAGCAGTAAAAGTGAAGGAAGTCACCCAAGAGAGACTTTGGGTAGAGAAGTTACAGCCAAAGTAAAGTTAGAACAAGACAATAGAAGCAAAGGAAGAGGAGCTTGATGCATTTTGATGGAAGGTAGAGGAGAAGACAATAGCCTTGCAATGGGAATTAACCAAGCGCCGTCAAGAAGAAGGGAGATTGAGAGATCTTATGAAGTCATTGGAGGTGAAGATTGATCAGTATGTCAAGGAGTTGGAGGATCGCACAATGGAGTATGAAGAAGAATTGAAGATAAGTAAAGTTGTGATGGAGGAGGAGAGACAAAAGAAGCAATCAACAGAATTGGTTAAAGAAGCAATTGTAGAGATGAAGGCGAGGTTAACCACTAAAGCCAAAGTAAGAATGGAGGAATCGAGGTTACAAAAATTATGATTGCTTATGCAAGAGATGAGGAGTAAGAATGCAAAGGAAAAGGACTTGAATGCCTTGTTAATCAATCTTAGAACTTGGATAGATAGGAAGATGTTAGATGTAGAGAATAATATTTCTATCAGGTTGGGTTTGGTTAAATTGGAGTTAGATAATCTTTGGAATATTGTATATATCAGATCCAAAGTAAGAGAAGTAGGAGTGCAGGTGTCTTTGGATTTGTCACTTGAGACTCTAGAGAAGAGTGGGTTGCAAGATAAAAATGTAGATAGGTTACCCATGTCTTTAATTGCAGATTAGACTGAAGACATGTTGGAATTGGTAGAAGAATTGGAAGTTGTAGAACCCAGAGTACATGAGGTGAAGGGATTTTCTTTGGGTTTAGAAGCCAAAGTAGAAGTAGACATCGGATTGGATTGTGATCGATTTTGAGATAGGAAGAGGTAGATATGAAGAGGTGCATTGTCATTTTGGATCTATAGGTTGGTAGAGTTGTTAGGAATCGGTTTAGGAAGGTAAGTAACTACTGAAGGGCTTTTCCTATTTAAAGGAGGCATTTGCAATATTTTGTTGTTTAGTATTCATATTCCTGAGAATAGATAAAGCAAAGTGTTGATTTCAATGCTCATTGCTTGAGCTTAATTCCAAGTATCAATTCTATGTGTGTGTTGGGAGAAATTTAAAGTGCACGTCAATGTGTTTTGTGGATGTTGGATTCCGCAGCCTTGATCTTCATTCTATGTGTTTGATGTTGAGTGGATAGCAATTGAAGCAATGCCTTGATAGATCTGAGAGGAATTGTAGTGTTGGTAGTTTTCTACATTTGTGGGTGCAACATTGAGTTCATGTGAAGCACTTTCAATCAAGGAAGTTGTGTCTTTAGTGGAGAGGTGGAACACAATACTGAGGCAAATTTGTTTTGCAATGAAGTAGCCATTTTTGGGAAAGACAAGATCATCACAATTTAAGATTTGTTTGGAAAAAATTGAATGAGTTATGATTAAGGAGTGTTAATTTGTGACAAGACTGCAATCTTGTGCTTGTTACACCTAGTAAGGATACTCCTATGCCTACTATGAGTACTTGCACTAGCACTAGCACCTCAACACAATCAACAACAAAGACTCCAAGGAAGAAGGTGGAGATGGAGGACTTCTTGATCTCAAAGAAACAATGGAACTATAATGTGTTGGAGGACGTATGTAGTCACAAGGTTGTGACTACAGACATCCTTGTTACCATCACAATGGACCAACTGATCACTTTGAACCCTACCTAAAGAAAGGAGCTTAGAGGTAGTTTGAGTTCTACAAGGAGTAAGAGGAAGAAGAAAGCAAAAGCTTGGATATCAATGGGGGTGGTGGATGCCAAACCAACACCATGGGAGGCTTGTAAATATGTCTCCAAGATTGATGTGAGAGTGAATGATCACAACATCAAGAATGCACTTGTTGATGGTGGATCTATAGTGAACGTCATGTTAGAGAGGTTGATGAAGAAGTTGGGTATGATACCCTCTAGACCTTCAATATTTGCAGGTGAGCATGGCAAAAAAGCAACAAGTTTGACTAGTAGGGGTGATGGATAAGGTGATAGTTTCAGTTAGGGAGTTCAAAATCTTATGACTTTCTAAGTCTTGAAGGATTTGAGCTATGATTTGCTTCTTGGGAGGCCACGGTTGAGAGCAACACACACAACTATTAGATGGCACAAAAAGGGTACTTGAGGATTGGGCTATCAAATCATCAAGTTACAATTCCTATGACTAACACCACCAATACTTCACATTCAAATACACCAACTTCTGATTATTGGGAATCAGATTCAAAAGAAGGAGCTTTAGGCGTGGAAACAAGTATGGAGGAGAGATTTCCACGGAGGAAGATGAATCTGAATTTGATTCAAATGTGTATCCCTTGTGTGTTATAGATTTTTCACTTAAACCAAAGGTTTTGAAGGACCTAAATAAATCACCATTGAAGAAGGTGGAGCACTTCAAAGAAGACGATTGGGTAATATTATTTGATTCCATTTGATTCAAGAGAGAGAAAAGAATTTTTGCCTAAGTACTTTGGACCTTTCATAGTGGAGAAGATGTGGGGAAATTACACTTATAATCTCAAGGAATTGGGAGGAAGACACTTTGATAGGATTTTATCATGGAGATGTATCATAGAAGGTAGAGAGACCTTCACTCCGAGGACAAAGAGAAATCTTAGTTTGGGGGTAAATGTAATACCCATTTGTGCATGTGTGTGGTATTATGATAAATAGTTTGGTATTACAAGCACTTGAGAGATATTATTTATATAGAGATAAAGGATGGTTCTATATCAATCATAATTAACTAAAGTTAGTCATAGCTAAGATAGAGTGGAGCTTACTTTAGAAGAAACAAAAAAGATGAACACCACTATTTTGGATTTAAGTATATTACCTTGGTATTATTCCTAGGTGTTTGGCTTTGAAGAAAGAATTGAGAACTCTTGGACCCACAAACCTTTTGCTTTGGATTCTTTTATAGTCTAAGGATAGCCCATGTGAAGGAATCCTTGACTTAGTAATTGAGTCAAGATAAGATGATATGCTCAAAGAAATATTCTTATGAGTATAGATATTCTTTTAGATTTATTTGACTTTTAGCCTAATAACTTGAGTTACTCCAATAATTAATAATTTTGGTGCATAATTATTTCACAAGTACATAAACTATGGGTGAGGAGGTACTCATCACCCTTTCATTTGCAAATATCTCTCACATTGAGTTCTCTAGTGAGAATGGTTTGAGTCTTGGGGTGTTAGCCTTGGAGGAGTATGATGGAGTTTGAGTTCCTTGTCTTCTTAGTCCATGTTGTGCTACCCTAATAGCCATCAGAGATTCATCCATAATGAAAGATAGGTCGACTCATAATACATGGTTGTGTTCTTGGAGAATATCTTAATTTATAGCAAGACAAAGGTATAATATGCAAATCACATCCAAAAAGTCCTATTATGACTATGTCAATGGAAGTTTTACTATAAGAAGTCAAAGTGTGCCTTTTGGCAAAAGGAAGTTACCTTCTTGGGTCATAAGATCTCATCAAAGAGGATCATGATGGAAGAGGAGGAAATCAAGGCCATTATTGATTGGCCTACTCCAAATGATACCACAAAAGTACAATCATTTAATGGATTTGCAAGTTTTTACCAATGATTCATCCACTACAATGTTCATGTGGCTGCACCATTAACTAACCTCTTGGAAAAGACCTCAAGCTTTCAATAAACCACCAAGCACAAAGAAGCATTCTAAAAGTTGAAACATATGGTGTCTTCAAGACCTATTCTTTAACCATATGATCCTTAATTACCTTGTGTGGTTGATTTTGATGCTTCTAACTTTGCCATTGGAGTCAAGTTGCAACAGGAATTTTGAGATAGGTTACATCCCATTATCTTTGTGTCGTGCAAAATAAACACAGTAGAAAGGAATTACTCTGCTCAAGATCATGAACAACTAGCAATGATATATGCCACCAAGGTATGGAGGCAATATCTCTTGGGAAAACACAAGTGATGATGCAAATTGATCATAAATCCTTGTTGTAGATATTACGTTTAGAGTATATGAAGAGTTGACATCATCAATAGGAGGAAAAACTACAATTTTTTGACCTCAAACTTGAGTACAAACTTGGTTGGTTTCATGTCATCCCCAATGCCCTATCACAAAGGCTTGATTTGAAGTCTCTTCCTCTCATCATGGTAGCAATGATGACAGTGTCAGTTGACTCCAAAGCCCAAACTAAGTTTAGGATAGCTTTACAATAGGATCCCTTCTTTCAAATGGTACAAGGTCATCTTGCAACATGTGACAAGGAGTACAACACCTTCTCCTTCAAGGAAGGCTTTTTATTTTGTGAGAACCGGATCAATGTTCTAGCTAAGGGTGATCTCTAACTTGTGCACCTTCAAGAAGCCCATGACTTACTAATTGTTGGTCATATGGGTGTGGACAAGACCTTGGGTACCCAACAACACCAATGGTGGTGGCCCAAGATGGTATGACATGTTTGCAAGTTTGTCCAATCTTGTGAGAGCTTCCAATACAGCAAGGCTAGTAACCAAAAACTGAATGGACTCCTTCAACTACTCCCCATTCCACCTACTCAATGGGTACAGATGAGCTTAGATCTCATCACATCCTTACCCAAGACAAAGTAAGTTCACACAATAATGGTGGTTTTTGTAGATAAGCTTAGTAAGAAAATACATTTGGCACCATCCTTTGATCCCATGGATGCTCTAACCTTGATATCCTTTGAAAATACCTTCAAGCATCATGGGATACCTCATGTACTCATCTCCACTCATGATCCTTGATTCATTGGAAAATGTTGGCAAGCACTCTTCCAGATACTTGGCACCAAGATTGCTTTGTCCATGGCTTATTATCTTTCAATTAATGGACAAACCAGACTTGCAAATTGCACCTTGGAGGATATGCTTCGTGCCTTTGTCAATGTTCATTATATCAATTGGAATGAATGTCTTGCAATTTTTGAGTTTACCTATAATAATTCCAAACATGCAAGCATTGGATTCTCTCCTTTCTTCTTTAATTTTGCCCATGACCCACTTGTTCCATAGTCATTTCTTGCTCTTCCTTCATTTCATATTCCTCATGCTTCCACCTTCTTGACCACCATATCCCAATCTTTCCAACAAGCCAAATCTCATCTCCTTGTTGCTCAGAATCATTAGAAACAATATGTAGACCACCATTGTTGTGATCTCACCTTTCAGCTTGATGATAAGGTCATGCTCTTCTCTAGTAACCTACCCCTCCTACTTGATACCCAAGTTATTAAACTTGCTCCTAATTAGATAGGACCATTTGATGTCACCCAAATCATTTCTCCAATTTCTTATCAATTTGCCTTGCCTTGTCATATGCAAATCTATTGTATCTATCATTTTTCCCAGTTGAAACCCCTTGTTCCTAATATATCTTCTTTTTTCTCTTTTGTCCAACCACTCCCTCCTCTTAACCTTATCAACAATCATGAGGAGTATGAAGTTAATTGTATCCTTGCATGTCACCACATACAACAAGGCCGCCAACAACATACAAAATACAAAGTCCTCTAGAAAGGGTATCCCTTTCATGATGCCACTCAAGAACCTCTTTCTCATCTCTAGAATGCATAAATAACTATCCAAGAGTTTGAAGCTTCTATGATGATGAGGATGTCACCAACTAGCAATGGGAGAATAGGTAACAATATGGAACTGACCGATGAGTTAGTCTAGATTAACAAAGTAGCAAATAGGCTAAATTAGCTAAGAATATTATAGGGATATCTAGGAAGTTACTTAGTACCTTCCAAGTGTTTGGTAATGTGCATGCCAAGGAGTCAACTTCTTGGGAAGCTTTCAACTAGCTTAACTTGCATGCCAAGTAGGCGGCTTCTAGGAAAAAGCGTCTTGAGAAGCTTTTTGATTAACGTGGTTTGCAGTCCAAGAATGCGGCTTTAAGAAACTTCTTGAGAAGCTTCTCAAGAGCCTTGTATGTTCCTTATATATACCAAAGCCCAAGCTCATGCTAGGCATTTAGAGTTCCTTCATTCAAGAGTCCCAATGTGATCTTTCACGTTGATCTTCCAATCTCCTGTTTCTCTCCTCAATCTCGGCCTTTTACAAAAAAGGCATAGAATTTCTCCATTTGGAGTACAGACTAGATTGAAAGTTGGAGTACCATATTGGATGAAACTTGGAGTACATATTGAAATGAGCTTGAGGATAGTGCAAGAGGATCTAAAGCTGATTTCCACTAAAAAACATGGATAGTTGTAGCTAAATTCTTGTGGTTGGATCTTCTCCGTGCTTGCATGATTGTTTGTGTATCCAATTGGCTTGGATTGGTGTGTGTGTGTGTGTTGAATTTAGGTTTTATCTTCTTTGAGTGTTATGTATTTCTCCTTGATAATGTTGGAAGTGATGACCAATAGACTAGGAGTGTGTGTTATGATGACAAGTTAAGTTGTCTGTTACTCCCCTACCCTATAGAAGGAATACTAGAAACAAGAGTAGAAGGATCTGATGATTGGGCAATACATGTGCTCAAACTAATGGTGAAAAAATATATACAATCTCTGATTAGTAAGCTCCACAGCTAGGAATCATTTGTTCTTTTGATAGGATTTTTTAGGTAGGAATCTCAAATTCATTTGGTAATATTGGGGTGGAACTCATATGTGAGGAAGAAAGGGGTTTTCTTTGTGCTAATTTTCTCAAAAGTGTGATATGCCTACAAGGATGTTGGAAATTTGGTATTCCAATTATATGTGGAATTCACTATTACATGTTTAGGATTTTTCATAGTAATCTGTTGGCCTTCTTTGTAAATCCATTTGCCTTTAATTTGTAAGGAGTGGTTTTCCTATGTTTAATCTAAAAATTTAAGGTGAGAGACTCTATTACTTTGTTTAAGAAATGAACTTCCCTATCACTCACTAACTTGAGAGGGCACATCCATATTTATGAAATGGCATTTTGGAAGAAGAACTCCACAACTATTTCTGCATCATCCTTCCTCATAGCTTCTATTCCCACCATCTTTGCGGCATAGTTCGTACAAACTAGCACATATCTCTTTAGTGTAGTTTCTACGGCAAGTTGTTTTGGTCCTACAAAATCAATCCCTCATTTTTCAAATAGGCCAAGAGGATAGATTAGTCTGAGGTGCTATTGGGAAGACAGAGTTGGTCAACCCATTTTCTGGCATGCATTGCATCATTGTGAATTTGTGCACATCCTTATACATGGTCAGCCACTAGTATCCTATTGCCAAAAATAATCTCATTGTGTTTTTCAAGGGAGCTTGTCCTCATATAGCTTCCATGTGTAAGGCCTATATTACTTCCCCTACTTTGTACAATTCTAAACAACATCAAAGAACCTCATTGGCTCCTAGTTTGAAAAGAGTAGTTCCCTTTGATTAGTATGGTTCCATGTTTTGGAGAAGAACTGCTCTTTGTTTTGGATCTGATCCTTCCAAACATTGCAACATGTGGGGGTATCATAACTCACAAGATTATTTTATTACCCTTGTTTTCAAAATTTGGAAGATCTCTTTGTCTAAGAATATGTCATTCAGATCTTTGTTTTGATTGCTAGTTTTCAATCTAGACATAAAATCATCATTCTCATGTTATGACTTTTTTCCTTACTTGTATGGTATAGGTAAATTCCTACATCAATAGCACTATGGTAGTAATGCTACTAGATTGGGTAGAGATTTCTTGCTTGTGGAGAAGGTAGTGCGGCTTATCTTGCCTAGATATATTTTGTAAAAAGTAAAGAGGTTCCAAGCCCCAAACAAATACTTATTATGTTTGTTCAATTGTTACAACCTTTGGTAAGCATGCACTTTTGGTGAGGTGTCACTACTTGCACATGTGAGTGGTTAGCATAATCAAATGGTCCTTAATTATGGTTCTTGATTTGTCAATGCTACATTTATACCGATATTGTGTTTTGGTTTGTGTAGCCTGTAAAAAAGTGACTTATCAATTTTATCCCACAATAGTGGGATAAGTTGTCTACTAGATCCAACAGATGAGATATTGCCATGTGAGCAATCCATGTACATGTATATGATTGGCTATGTGGGTTACAATCTTATCATATTTTGAGGTCTCTGATGAATAAAGATGAGGGCAAGTAGAGAGGAGTCTTGTTTTAGTCGAGGAGTCTTGAGGGGGAGGAAGACGTTGGGAATGAGAGTTGTAGTAGTGCGCGAGTGGTAGAACATCAGAGGAAGCATTTGAGCATGAGATGTCCCATGCTCTTGATCTGCCACTCCCAAATCCTTTTCTCATCAAGCTTCAGATTTTGCACCGTGACAGCTTACGGGACTAGTTGGTGGTACATTTCAAGGCGGTATTCATGGAGTCGATGATGGGAAATCCGGATCCTATCACCCTTTTGGTGCATAGGAATTGATCCATATCTAGGGATTGGGGTTGGATTAGGCCATCAAACTTTGCAGAGTGTTAACCAAGAGCATGACCAATTACTATGGGAAAATTACTTGGCTCTGGACTCATAGAGAGTGAGATCTGATGCAACAAGTTTTATTGAAAAGACTATCATAAGCTTGGAGGAGCATTTCTTTCTTCAATCCTAATAGAATGTCAATTCTCTCACTTTTGTGACTATTATTGAGAGTTCAGATTTCCAAAGTGTTTTTTGAGGATCAAGTGTAGATCTGATTTAGAAATCAAGGGAAAATTGGCAAGAACTAGGGGCAAAACCCTAAAAAGGGGATTTCAAAATTAGGGTGAGAGTTGCAAAAACCTGACCAACTTTGACGGCTTTTCAGGGGAGTTGTAGTAATCTGATTGAAGTCTATTTTATATCATTGGAAATTTTATCTCAAAAGGTTTCCATTGAATCCTATAACACTTAAATCCAAGTTGTACACAAAGAGTTATAGTTATATGAGTTGCATAGAGTTTTCCCCATCAAGAAGATATAGGAAATCCCCACATAGAGTAAGAATTTGTTGAGATCTGAAGTATAGCTTGGAGGAGACTTGGAGTAAAGGTTGAAATTAGCTTGATAATAGAGCAAAAAGGCTTTGAAGCTCTTTTCCAACAAAAAGCACAGAGTTGTTACCACATTTCTATGATTGGATCCTCTTTGTGTTTGCATGCTTGTTTGTACGCCCAGTTGGTTTGGATTGGTGTGCGGGCGTTGCGCTTAGGTTCTTTCCTTCTAGGAGTGTTGTGTTTTTCTCCTTGGTAATGTTGGAAGTGATGACAAACAGACTAGGAGTGCATGTTGTGATGACAGGTTAGGTTACTTGTCACTACCCTACCCGATAGCAAGAATACTAGTTTCAAGAGTGGAGGGTTCTGACTGTTAGGTAACACATGTGTTCAGAAGAGTAGTTATAGGTTTACCTACAGCCTCTAATCTACAATCTCCACAGCTAGGCACCCTGTGTGTTCCCAGTGAGAGAAAAGAAAAATACAACACCGGTCGCTTGATGCCAAGGGGCTTCATGTGTGAATGATGTTTTGGCCAAAGGTCTTCCCAAGACAAAGGTCTGTCTTCAATCCAAAGATCTTCTAGGGAAATTGGCTCCCTCACTGAAGGTTATCTTGGCTGACTATCTCCTCCCTATTTTTTTACCCTAAATGACTATTCCTATACTTTTCCTAGCTAGAATCTACAAAACAACCAAAAAATTTGTACTTCAAACAAAGGTGCAGCATCATAGTTGACAGGTATGATTATGCAAGAAACAATCATCTAATTGACTTCTATGCCATTCATAGCAAGTGGGTGGAACCAATCTTTCATGACACATTTACTAGAGGGATCACAACTACCTAGTGACAAGAATCAATCAAATTGTACATGAAGAAATTCTTGAATACTCGCACAACATTGAAAGATTATATTAGTATCATTAGCTCTACTTGAGATCTTTATGGCCACATTGTTGACTTCAAAATGGCACAAAATGAGTTGTGTCACTTTTTGTTATTGTTGAACAATACTACAATCAAGCAGCAATATCAAATGCATTGACTTATTATCCATCCAAAAAGAGCCAATAGTAGATTATTTTGTCTTTATTGTATGCATGAGAGGGATAGATGATATTCAAGCCTTTGAATAGCAGCCCAAGTTGCAAGATATTTGTGGATGAATATAGAAGCTAATGCTCTTGCAAGATGTTTGAAACCTCCGGTATAATTTGTGTGCATCTTCATAGATATTGTCAAGAACATCTTGATTTTTGACCAGCAGTACATCCTAATGTGTTGGCAATGACCAACCACTAATGACTTTCAATCATGTGCATTGATTGCATAAGGAGTTGCACCTTTGGCCATCAATGATGTGGAGAACCCGTCAGCATCAAATTCAAAATGTTGACCTTGAAACTCATGGCTTTGGAGCACTCTCAAAGCTCCAAGGAAGCATCAGTGTGGTTGATGTAGAGAGCATACTCACATGATCAATACATGCCCCTAGAACACCATTGAGAATATCAAAAACACTGGCAAGACGTCAATGATGAACTCAAGTTTGCAAGAGAAACAATGATGATGATTGAGTCAAGAGAAACATTGATGACATCATGATCATGTTTACAATCAATTCAAGAAGGCAAGGATCTTATGCTTGTGCTTGAGCAGAAGGAATAGAAATGGAATCCAACATCTGACATGAATAAGATTGAAGAAACTATCAACACCAGAAGTTCCTTAACTCCTGTCATGTAAATAGCATTATAAGACAAAAATATATTTTCTATATTTATTATAGACTTGGCTTTCGGCATGATCTGTAGTGGTGCCTAAATATGGTCCTTAGTAGTAGTTGGATTTTAGTGTTACCTGCACATGGACAGATGGGTGTTTGGCATGCATGCAACTATGTTGGTGCAATGTTGATGTGTGATGTGCATTTGGCAATGTTGCTTAATGTTCTTCAATTTTTGTGGATGGGTAAGGTGCTCAATTTCATGATTACATTTTGAGGCTCTCACTTAGTTGGTGCCAATGTTGGGCACATCTTAGATTGGAAGGTAGTTTTTGGGCATAATAAGGTTGCATTCTATCAACTTTATTGTTCCAAGGCACTTATGTAACCCAATGGAAATAGCCAAGGAAATTAATGTCTGGTTTTGTGGTTCAATTTGTTGTAGGTAAATTGCCTAAGGGATGACATTTAGTTTTTAGCTTGTTGAAACATTCTAGCATTCTTGGAATGGTGCAGATGATGGTGGAAGTGTTGATGAGGATGTGGAGGTGATGATAATAGAGGAGAGTATATCTTCTTATTAATTATATTGACATTAGCCTTTGCAACATTCCATGTAAGTTATGGTATAGCAACTTGGATCAAGGGTGAGAATCTAGACTTCAATTTTTTCCACATTGGTTTGATCCTATTTAGTCTTCTTGTTGTGGTTGCAATCCAACTCAATGCATATTTAATCTACTCTTACCGTCTACTCCTTATCTTCTTTCCTCCATCCAATATGTTTACCCATTGGTGTTATGAGAGAAAACAACCTTTCCTCTTAGCAAGAGAAATTTGTGCTTAGAAGGAGGTTGTTTGACACAAAAGTATTTCAGGTGCCAACTTGCAAAGTCTATGATCCTTCCATAACTATATGTGTTACACCACTAGATTGTGTACCAAGGGTATGGAAAACCATAGTGTACATACAATTGTATCTTTTAGACTCAACTTTACCTTGAGTTGTTGTAAGATACACAATAGTGTAAGTTATTTAATTGTTTCCTTCCCTTCAGGTTTTAGGATAGAATTTGACTTGACTTAACTAGATTTTGGAGCAAAGGAGCACCTTTGAATGTGTAAGCTAGGTTGTTGGATAGAATATTCTCATATCTAGTAAAAGGAAATGTAGAAAAACTATCAAATTTCTTTGTTGAACATTTTTGCAGATAAACATGTGTAATGTTTTGGACAGATATGGCTCTAACCAGCTCTCTTGATATGATTCAGAAAAATTAATCACTTGGATCACAAGTCAATTTTTCCCGAGTAGTTCTTGCTAGAATATTCTTGGTGAAATTTTTTTTAATTGTTAGATATTGTTGTCCAATTTCTTGGTCTTCAGGCATGCAATTGTAGTTGCAGACTAGGTTTATAAACACAGTATTTCCTGCCTTGAAACTATAGTACTTTTATAGATGTCCCTATGTTGGTTAAATTCTCTACATTCCTCTTGCCCTGAAACTTCAGTCTTTTCATAGATGTCCTTATCATTGTTCAAATATGTATGGTATCATGTTCCATAGGATTCTATAAGAAGAGAAAATGTGGAAGAGACAAAATCTAAAGCTAAAAGGTAATTGAAAAGTAGCGGGACAAAGCAATACTGCAGCCAAATCAAATCAAATCAAATCAGACAGTAAAGATCAAGTCATAGATGGAAGATATAATATTTGTATGCAATTTCAATATGAGGACCAAGAGCTTAATTGTAGTTGGTATGCATGTTCATACAGATAATTTGATGCTCCGTGAACATCATCTAGGATGGATTTGTAAGTTACTTTGTCTCCCACGCACAAATATGTTTTTCAGTCTACATTTTTGCGTCAAGCCAATGAGCATACTTATTAATGTATTTGTGTAGTTGAGATTTCATGCATAGAATTTCTATGACTTAAAAATTCATGCATACAATTTATATTTCTCTAAATTAAGTATTCACCCATAAAATTGACCACTTTTTAGTATTTGATGTATTTAGATGACATGCATATGTTATAGTGTTCTCATCTTATAGTTGAGAATGAGGTCTTTGAAGGATGTCTAGAATGAAGAATTATATATTTTCTATGGTTTCTTCACAAATCATGATTGAAAATCCATAAATATTGAACTCATGGGAATGATACACAAGATGTACTTGGTAAGAATACTATTGCCAATTAGAGAAGGCATTATAGACATTTAGAATTCAGAGAGGGTTTAGGATATTTGAGAGTGAGACTTTATCTTTTTTTGACTTAAGTATTTATGCATGCAGCTTACTATTTGTTTGTGTTTTAAATGTTCAAATGACATGCACATGTTATAGTGTTCTCATCTTATACTTGAGAGTGAGGAAGTGAACCACCTTTTTGTGCTTTAAGTATTTAGATGAGCTGACCACTTTTGAAGTATCTAAATGACATGCAAATGTTACAATGTTCTCATCTTATATTTGAGAGTGTGGAAGCAGACCACTTTTTTGTGCTTTAAGTATTTAGATGAGCTGACCACATTTGTGCATTTTCCTTTGTGCATGTGGACATCTTAGTTGATTACTGTCATGATTACACACTTAGTTTTGCCACTTGAAATCTAAATACCTCAGTTCAACTGTCAACTAAGCAACAATAGCACTATGCTTTACATGGACATGCTTTGGAACAGCTATAGCAAAAAAGATAGTGAAAAAGAGAAACATAAACCTTAGCTTAACTCTTCAATAGTCAAACTTTTATTGCTTCTCTATAACAAGGGATTTAGCCTACTGTTGGAATCAGAATGAAGTCAATAAATACACAATAGGTTTGTGGACTTGAAACTAAAGTAATCCAAACGGGGATATTTCTTTAATTATCTTTGCTAAACAGCTGACAATAAAAGGCAGAGTTTCTCAAGGAATCCAGAAAGAAGAATTCTCCCTCTATGTCCAAGGCCAAGAGTAAATTGTACAGTTTATAGTTTATAGGCTGGACCTTACCTCTGACCTCCCTTACCCTCAAGCCCGGGATAATACAATACAGGAGTTTATGAATTTGAACAACTCAAGGCACAGCAGTGTGTACCTTCCCCAAGTAGCTACCCAATAGGTTAGTTCTTCTTTCTTTTCTTTGCTACTGGCGTTTGTAATCATTAGTGGCCGTGATTGACGACACACTATTTGAATTGTATATACCAGGACATTTTGACGCATGTGTACGGAAGGGGTTTTCAACTCCATTCTTGCCCCGATCTTCTGTTAGTTGACAAATGAGTCCCGGAGTGTGCATGCACATATGTCTACTCGTCAATGTTTATCTTCATTTGTTCACAAGCTGTGAGTACCCTCTCCATTGAGAGATATAAATGTAACTTCTGATCATGACCAAAGAGAATCTCAAGAACAGACATTTTCAAGTAAATATGAGACACGAGGATCAGTACTTATTCAAGCGTAGATTATCAGTTGACACATAATCTTGGATAACTAATCCAAAGATAGATATAGGAACATCAGTTGTTGGATGACATCAAAACTAAACTTCCTTCCATTGATTTTTTAGTGAGCAGTAAAACACCACATTGTGGAAGTCACAATTACTTCTGCTTACCTTATTCAGATTTTGTCATTTATCTAAATGTGTTGTTTCTCTGTCTTTTTATATTAAAGATTATTTTATTTCTCTTGTTTTATGAAACTGAGGATACTCCAGAGATATGTAGAGGCACACCAGTTTCCAACTGTATATACTTGGATGAAGCTCAAATCTTAAAATGGAAAATTTATTCTATGTCAGATTTTGGGTCAGCAAGAGTGAATTTAGTGCTGGATGGAAATCTTTTGGCAAACAGAAGGAGTTGAAACTTGGAGCCATTGTGATGTTTTACATTTAGGAGCGTTTTATCTCCAAGGTCAGTAAATCACTTACCTTAATGATAGATTAGTTCACTACTTAGATATTACAATTTACTAACATCTTATTTGATTTCCATCTTGCAAACATAAACGATGAAGAAGAATGATGCCTCTACATCCCAAAGTTGAATATTGAAATCCTAAAGGTCTAATGTATTATTTGGACGTTACAACCCCCTCCAAGAGAAATTAGACCCGGTCATGGTTCAATACCCAAACATCTTACTATTACTTAGATAGGTCAATAATACATGTTTTATATTTTGGTTTCATCTTGGAAGTAGAATATACGAAAGAGGGTTCATCATGTTAAAGAAGCATATCCAGGTTTTAGCCACTTTGTTCTATTATGTTTACTGATATATTGGTATTGATAGGATTCAAAATAATTTTAGAGCTGAGTAATCCTTCTCCTCCTTACATAGCTCTGGAGCCATACACATTTTTATTTGAATCCATATGAAAAAGATCCACTGGATCCCATAATCTTGACAGGATTTTTTGAGACACAGTGTCCGAGAAGAAATGGTGTGGCCTAAAGCACGAAATTTACATATGTCCACAAAAACATTTTTGGATAATATAGTTATATTTTTATTTTAATACAAATATTTAAATTTGTTGTCGAAGATAACACGAAAGAACTCAAGACTCAGAAAGCGAAGGATTACTCAATGGATTCAAGATAAAATAAAAAAAAAAAAAAACAGCATGACAAGATAGAGCTCATCGAGTCAGAGCCTCTATCTTCTATTCCTGTCCGTCGAATGAAGAAGTACAAAAACATCAACAGCAGAAGGACAATGTTAAGAGTACTAAAATACTAACAGTAGAAGGAAAACGTTGAGCAAGCTTAGAGGGGATTTCGCAGTACCGGAAGAAGACTTTATAGACTTAAGATTTCTTTATACATTTACCGAGTGTAGTAGGGCAGATGTTGATGGATACCGATGCTATTTGGAGTTTAACTTATTTATCTCATCTTTGTAAGGTACACCATATCATATGATTTAGAATTATTTTCATGTAAGCAAATGATATTCCCTTATATAAAAGAGTTCCATAGGACTCCATACAAAGTTCTCACATGTCACAACTTTATCAATGAACGAACTCTCAAATCAGTTTATGTATATTGTGCCCCGGAGGACACGCGTCCTACTAGGATTAAGATAATAGGATCGAATAAACATTTATTATACAGAGTATGGCGTTCCTCATTGGCTATAATTTCAACGAAACTTTGCTTTTATAAGGCTTTGCTGTAATATTATATAGGAAGGCCACCGCGGAGAAATAACAATGGATGGAAAACCCATCAAGCCTTACAAGGGAGCGATAAAATAGGTAAAGTGGGGCTAAGCCCCAACAGAGTCTATATGTGAAATCTGCCGTACCGCACCTAAGATATCCTGGCCGTATCCATTTATTTACAACTAGAGCAACCGGAGAAACGTCACTAATGTGATTGCTCTCTATGGATTGTACCAATCATTGTTTTCTATAGAAGAATGAGACGATCTAAAATATATTACAGAATATAAAAATGAGAGTATTATTCACTGCATTTCATGATAAGTTCTCGCGCACTCACTCATGTTCATCTCTCCGTATAATTCCAAAAAGTGCGATCACTGCTTTCTTTCTGAAGTCCGAGTGTAAACCCACTGAACTGGGATAGACAAATGGAGTTAGTTATAGCATATTTGAGTGTAAACCCACTGAACTGGGATAGACAAATGGAGTTAGTTATAGCATATTTGAGTGTAAACCCACTGAACTGGGATAGACAAATGGAGTTAGTTATAGCATATTTTAAGGTCAAACAAGTTCGTGCAAGTTGTCTCTTGTCCAATATTTTCTTGATTGAAGAAAGTGTAACAACCTTTTAAGATAGATTAAAAGCAAACTTCGATTCTTGCAGGGTACTAGATCCAGGGTTCGTCAGATAGCACCACTTTGTAACGACGCTGAAGTGAACTCATTAGGATTCGCCATGAAAATTATCCTGAATACTGTATAGCAGCCATGTGCAAAGTCTGGTCTCTTGAACCATGACAGTGCCCTCCACGCTGTGGCTGCAGCCATTTGGTGACGATATGGACTACTTTGGTCGATCGGGAACACACAAGTAATAGTAGGGCGAGAAGATGGTGGATCAAATGTCGGGCTTTTCGCTCGTGATTACTTTAGAGTTTATCGTATTAGAACTTTGCGTTCTATTCATATCTGGTTGTTGGGTTACAGACTCCAATTTGTTTTCGGCCGCACTAGACATCTACTGCGGTACCAAGCTCAACGGGGTCGCCATGAAATTCTCGACCTTCACGGCGCATCACGAAGCCAAAGACTAGAGAGAATGCCAACACATGTAGTTCCATGAATGTTTCTCAATCTATCATAGGAGCTCTTGTACCCATGGTGCCGTTAATCCTAATCTCCCGGAAAGGTTGAGGAAAGCTATTTGGTTTCCCTTGTATGTTAGGTCGACTCATGACAGTCGCGTACCTTATGAACGTGCATTTTTAAGCGACAGAACAAACTCAGTTACGGAGAAATGGATTTCAACTCGATCGGGTACCGGGTAGATCAGCTTAAACGTTAATAAGAATAGTATATAATACTATTGAGTTGCACTGAGTTGAAACGATGTTTGAATTTGTGACAATAGTATGGGTCCCCTGAGTTATAATGATGATTAAATTTGGAACTCTATCGAGAATTTATCAGGTTGTTAAAGAGTAGGCGCCTGGATAACCCTATACTCTGAATGATTGATAATCTGTGGAGTAAGAGCAAATTGCACCCAAAGGCATGACTGAACAGTGTTGCACTTCATTCACTTGCGAGTTGTTTCCCTAAGCAATTGGGTCAGGTGCTGATCCTATGAAGTTCCCGTGCCTGAAAAGATAGAAACTAACTCTTCAGATATCTGGGCTGGCAAATAACCCAAGAGAACACCTAATCTTCTGTGAGCAAAAGAATTGTGTAGATGGGCAGATGTTCGAGATTGCCACAAGTTCTAGACGAGCTGCTAAACATTCATCGGCTAGTGCCATGTGTTGTCGTCCAATTGCAGCATTGCAGTGTGATCTCCACCTTCAACCTTCGACCCAACGAAGGTTGAGACCGAAATCGGCTCTCAGAGACTTCTAATATGCGAGCAGATCATTCCAGCGTTTGAGATCATTCTACACAGAACTTAATAACAGGGATATGTTAAGAACAGAATGGGTCGATATCAACATCAATGTCGGTCAAGGCTTGCTATCTATAGCAAAATCAATAAAAGCCTACTTGTACGAAGCCACTTTACCTATCCATTGAGACCACCACGGAGGAGGAGAATTCCTGATATGGCACCACCCTGCACCACATTCTTGACTGTGGTGTCTCACAAAATCCCGTCCAAATAGGAAGCCAATTATACAAGTCAGTCTGCCTCGTCACGTGGAAGTGACCACAAGCCAGGAAACTGGCCCAGGAAACCGCCGTGCAGATGAAGTTATAACAAATATGACCTTAAAGAAACAGATCCACGAGCCCATTAACAAGTGGAATTGATTTACTTGGAGGATCTGATCATGTAAGGATTTCTTATGTGTTAATCCACGGAGAAGTCTCCAAGACACTCCCGCCAGGTTATCTTCTGTATGCCCATCGTTGCCCTGAACAGTCCTTAGGATTGAGGGCCGAATCAAAGGAACCTGCGGTGATACAGCTACACGACTGGGAAATATCTGTTGGACTTTCTAGATTTCAAAACCCAGAGAAACTCGTGATCAATCGGCACAATAAGAATGGATCTTCTCGTGATCATTGACTTTTAGGTCACGAGTACCACCTTTTAGAATACTTCGTCAGAAACTCATATATCCGTAATTCTAGCCCGGATCATGCCACGGTGACTTCTTGATCCTATCCCTTGTCCAATTCATCAGGATCAATTTGCATGCAGCTTGACCTTGTTAAACATCAGACTGGGAAGCGCAACAAGTACCTTTGAGCATATATATACTCAAAGCTGGTAGACATAAGTGCCAAGAGTACATTGGTAGAGTTCAATGATTGTAAAATCTTATTGCTCCTTTCAATCGTCATGCTTGGTCTATTGCACATCCTCTGTCCCGAGCTCTAGATCGATAACGATCTAGTGGAAAGTGTTCCTGGCGGTACGTGAGTCCAAGAAAATGGCGGCCCGCGCAGCTGGTATGAGAATAGTCATAGCAGTGGTAACCATTGCGCTAGCGCTGGTGGGAGAGACTACTGCCCAATCCGATAATGTTGTCATGGATGCTGGTGCAACGGGGAAGTCCGATAGGGGTACCTGCATTCTGAAGGGAAGTCCTTGCTACCTAAAAAGACTGGCATGTCCTGATGAGTGCCCATCGCGAAGAGCAGAAGAACCACGCAAATCCGCTTGCTTTATGGACTGCACCAAAACCTGCAAGGCCTCCTGCACACGTACAATTCTTATTCAATTCGACTACCTTCGTCTTCATTTGATCACGAATTAACTGCCTCTTCTTTCTGTCGTTTATCTCCTGATTTGAGAATGTTGAGTGGCGTTTGAGTAGCAGCTAAGCTGTATCTGATATTATTTTCTTATGCAAGTGACATTCTCTGCTTATAAAGTTTAAGAATGTGACTGCAACTATCCAGGACTCCTGCGCCGGTCAGAAGATTTACTTTATTCTCATCACCTGTCTGAATACAGGTCGGAAAACCAACTGTTTTGGTTATGGTGCAGTTTGCTATGACCCACGGTTCATTGGAGGGGATGGAGTAATGTTCTACTTCCATGGTAGAAAAGATCACAACTACTGCGTGGTCTCAGACCGAAATCTGCATATCAATGCTCACTTTATTGGCAAAAGACCATTAGGGAGACCGCGGGAGTACACATGGGTTGAGAGCTTGGGTTTCGTTTTCGAGTCCCATAACTTTAGCGTAGGTGCCAAAAAGGTGGCCACATGGGATGACGAAGTGGACCAGTTGGTCCTTAATTATGACGGACGGGATATTCAAATCATTCCGCAGGAGGGTGCTCTTTGGATCGCTCCATCCGGTGATGTGGTCGTGGAACGGACTGCTCACACCAACAACATTCTCGTGATGATTGATCAAATGCTAGAGGTGATACTGGAAGTCGTGCCGATAAAAGACTATGAGAGCCGATTACATAACTATGAAATTACGGAAGAGGACTGTTTCGCTCATCTTCAGATGCAGTTCACGTTCTATTCCCTCTCGTCGTCAGTGAATGGAATCCTCGGTCAAACTTACCAGCGAGGATTTGAGACTCCAGTGAAGCAGAACGTTCCCATTCCAACCATGGGTGGGGAAGAGACTTATTTGAGCTCTTCGTTATTCGCTACGGACTGTGAAGTAAGCCAATTCTCTTCCAACTCAGCGGTTGAACCCACTAGCAGTGTATTGGACGCTGAGGCGGAATCTCGGGAAGTTTACACTGTCAAATGCCAGAGCGCTGGAGACGATGGTGGTCTGAGATGCCGCCGGTGATATAAATTTCACAGAATTTACAAGCTCCGATTGAGATGGATCAGCATTGGCAAATTGTACCCTGTCACTGAGAGACCTTGTCCTTGGATGCGCATTCCCAAGCAAGTGAGAAAAATGGCTTTCGTAATTTGTTTTTTTTGCGTTCAGTTTCCAACCAGTACCCGAGGAAGTAAAGCCCTTGTCAGGGTCATCATTGCGTGGTTCTATGATATTTCTCCCATTTACTAATCTATGATATTTCTCCCAATTACCAATCCTTTTTTCTTCTTTTCATTACTAATCTTCAACAAACATCGGCTGACACTCAAGGGAATAAGACTCGTTACTCAATTCCTGCATCTATTTCTTTCTGAAACATTCATGTTTATGTCAACGAAAGGCCAAAACCTTCGGATCAGTGCGTAGCACATGCTGTCGACGTCGTCTTAGCCTATGCAGTTCGCTGGTTGCATTGAATACCGAAGTATATGAACAAGTTCCTGGCTTTAATTCTTTCGACGTTGCAGAAACTATCAGAAAAAACTGATACAGGTTTATGGGTTCGCTCCGTTCACCTTTCTTCATCCGAATATCAATGAACATGTTTCAAGCTGTTCGAATGATAGTCGAACTCTTCGAACGTGCTCACTGATATTCGAAAGAAAGCTACAACTATAACGGAAAGGAGAAGAAGAAGAAGCATGGAAATCGAACCACTTTGAAGCTTTTGTCTGTATTGCAGGCGGTATTGCCTCGAGCGGTAGCCTTCACTTCCGCCTAAGAAACTGTAGATCAAGAGTTAGTACTGAACTGGATTGACAAGGTTCTTTACTGTCTTGTGACCAGTCCTTGAATTCGCGCATAGCTATTTCGTATCTTCCTGAGTAGTAAAATGAAGTCCTAGTAGTCAGGTAAAGGGAATTGTAGATTTTTCAACTTGGAGATGAATGGCACCTGTAACATTTGAATTCATCTACTCCAGTAAAGCGTGGCAGGTAGTTTATCTTCTGTGCCGGATCAAATACAAATAAGATGCTTTTGGAGAACCCTCCAATGGCATCTGCAACGTTGCAATCATCAATCGACCAGTGATCATGAGGAATCGTGGACAAGGAGCCAACAAGTTCTCTTTTCTTAACAATTTTATGGAAAAACCTAGAAAAATCATCCATCATTTGCCCACTTTGTCGAATAGAAGTCAGTTGGCGGAATGTCGAGGTCACTTAAGCGTTGCATTCTAACCATATTTAATTTTCAATAACTTGTGATGTAAGAGTAGACTTCTAGTTTTTTTTTTCTTTGCTGTTTTTTTTTTAAATCGCATCCTCTCAACTTGAAGATTTAAATCCATATCATAAATATGGCTATACTTGCTCGATTTAAATGGTGACTTAAATGTTGAAAAACCAAAAATTATTCTAATTGTATAAATTATAAGTAAATTTTTTGTCTGTTTAGTCTTTTCATCATTTATAATTATCATAGAGCAATGTTAATGATAAAACTTTTACTTATGCTTTTGTGAGTGGATCACATCCACAAAATACAAAACTTTGGTCCATCAAAAGTAATGTTTTCTTTCTATACATTATACTTTATGCTATTCTATATTCTGATTGTCACTAATTACTTGCCCAGAGTACTGTAATAATGTATAAGATGAAAATTATATGTTAATCACCAATCATTCTAAAGTGTAGTCAAACTCTGTCTCTCCACGTTAAACTAATATCAAGCAATTTATCTATCTGAACTAACTTATCAACCTCAAATAAGATTTCATATTATTATAATTAATAATTTTGCCATATATTTTCTGGGATAATTATAACATTGCTTTCTTTTATCCCCATTGGTTGTCTATTAGATAGATCTTTTCACCTAAGTAAGACCTGCTTACCGTTGAGCAATTACAATAAGCATTCTCTGATATTTATTATCTTAAAACCTAGCTGGAAAAAGAGAAGAACCACTCCTAGTAGAGATGATTTAGATATTAGGATAATGTTTTCGAAATTTTTCTTTAAAAAATGTATCATGATATGTTTAAATAATTTTTATTTTATATCATTCAAAGATGGATAAAATACTCTGTGTCAAATTTTCTTCACAACTTGATACTTGAAAGAATATAACCTACGAAAGGAGAAAGATAACCATGCAAAGAACATGTCCCAACTTTAGCCATTGATCTCAAATCGAAGTGAAAATTTTGAAGTTATTTCAAAAATCTTGTACATACTAATACGATAATATTTTCTCATAACGGAATTTGGACACTAAAATTGGAAGAATATTTTGATGAGCCTATGAATTGTCAAATAGTTTCTAAAATCAAAGTCTATTTTGAAAACATTTCTAAAATTTCATACTATTTTTGGGTTTTTATTAAGATGAAGCTTCTGCTTTATAGGCTTCGCCTATCATGATTTCAAGAAGTCTATAAATTATGTGCCTAAGACCTCTTATTCGTATCGTATATATACTCTCCTAGATGTCTTCTTAACTTATCGACATTTCATGAGATTATATGTCGCACCTTCTTTACTTTAACCGGGCCAAGTAGACCTTCAACCTTCTTTGCTTTGATAAGGTCGAGTAGACTTCCATAACTCTCATATGAGTAATGTAGATTATGAATAACTCTCCTTATATTTAGGGACATCACTATTTAGTGTCATCTCACATAACCAGAAGTTATAACTCTATCAATTGTTTTAGGAGCATGTACCTTAGGAGTTTCCTTGTTACTCAAGAGATCCCATTAGCATATGCTTATTTGCCTCTTTATTGATACGTTTGTTTTTGACAAGATTAGTATTCTCTTGTAAACGAGACTTTGGAGCTTGGCTCAATAATTCTCCTTGATTGAAGACCTTAGTTTCTCTTTTGAAGAGTTCACTACACACTCCATTACAATTTGATTTACCATATCTAATGCGTGTTGATCTACTACAATAAGATGTTTATACTTGAGGATTTTGTATGGCATCCGAACTAAAAATCATATATATTTGACAAAGCGCTTTGGATAAAGAACTTACTAGAGTTTTTTACTTTGATCAAAGATCTTTGGCATAGATCACACACATTCCTATGAAATAAATTGAGCCATGGTGGAACCTACTCGATCTACTTCCTTAGAAAGTGAGAATTAACATTATAAATTTCACCAATGGAAGATGCAAGTTACTTCTGTAGTGGATGTTAACCCCCTAGAAGCAAAGAATTTGGCATGGCAACCACTACCACCATGGATGAAGGATGAGGACCACTATACTATATGCCATGGCTAAACTTTAGACGTCTTTTGATTCCTTGGTAATGGTAATTGTGGCATCTTCACTGTCATGCAACGGTCTGCTATTTTGGGAGGCGATATGAGAATATTTGAAGAGTAGAAATGTTGTGGTAATTTTAAACGGTCACACCATTATCCTTACCCTATGTTTCATAAAGAGAGTTTCAACCACACTACAACATTCCTAGATATTAGATTCACGTAAACATATAGCTGCAGCAAAAACCCCCCTCCCATTTTGAACACTTTCTACCAAATCTACCTTGAAGTCCCTTTATCATATCGTGCAAATTCACCAAGAGGCTATTTAGAACGATAATCAGATTCAATTGATTATTGTATTTACTTGTGTTTTTGGGTTTGGCTTTCGTTTTTTGGGGATCTTGTGATCGTTCTTCTTTTCTGCAATTTTTACTGTCTTGTATTCCCTTTCTCCCTTCGGGTGTACTGTTTGCTCGTATTTCTTTCTGTCACAAAGAGTGCTTCCAATCCAGCAACTATGGTTATCATACTACAAAAAACGTATATAAACTTTTATTCATCTTTCAATTTGCTGAACGGTGGCGTTTCTTCTCATTATGGTCGGTTACGTACCTTATCTTTTCCCCAATGAAACCCCCAAGAATTCAAGCTCTTTGGTACGATCTACTATTGAGATTTAGTATTCCATCATATATCGATGGATTTATGTATTCAATAATCCAAAGTTAGATTTGAAGTTAGACTTTGTTATCTAAGCAAAAATATTTATCATCGCTACTGTGATTCATTTGAAAGTAGGAATTACATCAAATTTTCATTTCTCGAAGAAAATCGTATAAACACTGTTATTCTCGAGATGGAAAGTACAAAAGATTTCGTGACACTAAGTAGTGAACATAAAATAATCTAGATACAGACCTCTACCATTGCAGCATATTCGGTACCCACATCAATTCACCAAGAGACTTCTGTCGCATCTCTACTTTGCCTTGAACTGTGATACGCTCGAACGCAGTTATCCTTCGCGCGGTACAAAGGTGAGTTCCAGAGTCTGTACCGTAGTTAACAAAGGATGGTCGACAACAAGAATCAAGGAAATCTCTCGCGTATCTACGATCGCGGCCCTCAAATGAGATAATCTATGGCTACGTAAGCGGCTAAACTGTACCATTGTGGTAGGGGAAACCTGTTAGCTGAAGGGCCAACGTTAGTTACGGATCTGTTATGTTAAAGTTTGGGCCCCAGTGCTCTCTCGGGGAAAGAGCGAGAGCTTCCTCCACACACAGTTTCTCGAGAACTTCTGCATTCGTGCTTCTGCTGCGGCAATTCACTCCAGCCGGGCCGAGCAATCTTCTGTTGCTGTGAGTGCTTCTGACTTTGATCTTGATTGTAGGCTTGCTTTCAAAGTGTGGAGTTTTGTGATCTGCTTTGAGCTCTTGAGGGTTTGGTTTGTTGATGTGGTTTGCTCTCGATTGGGGTTTGTTAAGTGAAGTGGCTCGATGGGGAGAAGATTGAATGAGATTAGTTTGCGTCTGACACGCCAATTTTGGTTGATGGATTGGAATATTGGCGTTGATGAGATTGGACTGTGCTGGATCCGGTTCGAATTGGTAAATCTAGAGAAGAGAATTGCGAAGATGGGTTAGGGTTGTGGTTGTAGCCACGGGATGAGGGGAGTTAAAAGTTGACTTCAGATTCTCCTTAGATATCGTCGGTTTCAACATTTTAGATCATGGATGTAGGACGGTGCTCAAATGTAGGTTTGAACGATTAGCTCTAGTATAGTGAAGGCAGTTTTATTCGTGGATTCCCCTTCTTAATGTTAAAGAAGCAATCGGGAGATAACTCTTCTTCCCGAATCGCAGCTACTGCTCATACCCTCTATAATTGCAAAGGTGATAATAGAGTAAGCCGGATGACCAGTATCTTGAATAGTTTTCACTTCATTTCATCGTCACTTGTACTTCTGTTCTTCAGATGCATACACTCTGGTTCTGAGACAGAAATACTCTTACTTAGTCTTGCTAGAAGACATAGGAGTTGAATCCACTTCATTTTTGCTGAACAAATTGACTGCTCTTCTTGCATGAGATCACTGGTCTCTAATACGCTAGACAATGTGTTCCGGAGCTAAGGTAGCAGTTTTGTGGTTCATGTTACAACGACCTCATTCAGGAACTTTGTGTTCAACCGGCCGTAGTGAAGCCCTTTAAGGGTTTCTCTGCTCAAATGTCTCCGCTTAGAGCTTCCTGAAACTCGATGGGTGGTGGATTGCAGTTGGTACTCATCACTTTCACTGTTTATTCACTTCATCAAGTTTGATCTTCTGGTGGATTTGTGCACGTGTACAGTTCTACTTCGAAGAATACGTTGTCTACCAGTCTAGTACAATGGCCTCCGACTCAGCGATTTTGGAGAAGCAGAAATATTTTCAGAGTGTTCACAAACTGACCCACTTGAAGGGACCGAAGGACAAGATTACATCGGTGGCTATCCCATGCATCCTTTTCGGATCAGCTGCGTTTATGATGGTAAGTGTGGTCCTTCTCAACGGTTCTGTGATAAGTTGGTGACCTGAGCTATTGACGAGCAGGATGGTCACTGAGCTGTTGACTATTTTACTATTCTTCAATTTCGTTGCAGTGGTGGATTGAAGTTGTCCATATTTCCGATGTTTTGGTCACTCTTGTGGTATCTATCGAGGTCTTGCTACGTAATCTACTTGGAAGGACCTTTTGTTTCTTTCCTCTCTCATTGTCTTCCAAGCATGTGTGATTCAAGAGAAGGTGTGGATCACATGGATAATCTTACGTATCTATGGCGCTTTCGTTTGACAAGCTATGTCACATTGGAACAACACGAAAGAAAAAAAGAAAGGCGTCTCTACTATACCTAATATCGTTGGCTTATGGGGCTTTCTGTTTCAGGGGACTGGTCTTACCAAATTGTACACCGGAACAGGAAAGAAGGAAGGAGCTTAAGATCTCTCAATTCCAAGCCCATTTTTTTATTACCCTTAATTACGCTTGTAAAGAATGGAAACGGCGCAGTAGACACGAGGTCCTCTTACCTGAAAAGCTGGTCTGTGTCATTTGTCCCAGAGCAAAGTTTCTTGATTTTTGGACGCATGAAGAACTAATCTCTCATGCCCTTGAAAGTTATTCGGGGGTTCTCTTAACTTGTTTGCCATCATACTAGACTATAAATATATACACATATCTCCTGATCAGCTTCTTGGCTAATCTCCAAGGAGGAGGTCAAATCTGCGTAATAATGAATTATACGTGGTGACAAGTATACAAGTTCCATTCTGTGAACTTCGCAGCTGGTGTGGTTTCCGTGGTTTAATGTAATTTAAAGATTAGGTGCATACATACAAATTCTACTTGTATAAATTTCACAGCTGCGCGGTGTCTATAACATGACAAACGGAACAGGAAAGAAGTGGTGAAGAGACGGAACCCTTATGCTCGAGGTGCGAGAGGTACATGGCACCCTACCTTGATGGGAGCTCCGATAGGAACTATCTGATACGGCTTACAACCTGCTGATCATGCTGCAACGGTCTAGCTACTTTCTTGACGACGAACTCAGCTATAAATAGCTTTTCCAGACGATAGTTGTAAACACCTCCTCAAAATCGTCAGGTATGTGTAATAGAGGTGAATGATTCTGTCTGTCGAACACGAATGAACTGGAACTGGCTAAAATTCTTCAGCCCGATATATGGCTGTTTTGTGTACACAAACGAGATGAAACCCAGGTGTTCTGGTTAACACTCGGACTGTTGACAAGGACTGGTGCTGCTTCAAGTAAAGCCAAATTGCAAAGACACGGTCCAGCAGGATGAAATGTGAGGTCAGGACGGATTAGACAACAGAGCTAGTCTCTCAATCGGTGCAACCCTCTGTCATTTTTCTCGCGTACAGTTCTGCACTGCGCAGAGGGTGCATAACACACCACAACTTTTGTCCCTTCGGGTCGCGTTCTGTAACGGGACTTCTACTCCATGCGTGTACTTTTGAGGAGGGACATATGTATCTGCACGCCTAAAACTCCCTAGCCTTTGGACGTGAACCCATAATTATTCCAGTATCTGCATAGTCAGAGCCGAGCAGCAGTACGTATCTACAGCAATCACTACAGATTGGCGCGATTTTGCACAGTATGATCTATATTGATTTGTCGTTCCACTATCAGAACTTCCCTTGTTGACAGCTACTCGTCAACATACGAGGAGAATACGCCTTCCTATGTTGCCGAGTTGCTCCCTTTTGGCCGATTGCATAGTGAGGAAAAGATATACCAACAGAAAACGCAGTTGTTGAGAGCTTCCACAACTTCAAGAAGTAAACTTGTCTGCTAGAAGTACTCATGAGACAGAGTTCCTACTGACGGGTCTGCCAAGTGAGTGGAGATCGGAACTATGTACTTCGTTAAGATGAGACGACATCATTTTCGTAGAATGGCATGCTCTCTACTGTAAACATGAAATACTGCGCCAGCCAGCTAGTATGTTCAACAGAGCTGGCTGGTGTGGAAGATTGTAATCTACGAGGACTTCGTAACTCTGCGTATCCGTACTGCCCGTTATTAGGCACAGACTACTGTGGTGTATGAGCAGCAAATGACTCCGCAGCTCGCGAGAGCCAGTTTATCACAGACTCTATTGGGGCTTAGCCCCATGTTACCTTTTTTGTCTCTCCCTTGTCCGGCTTGATGGGGTCTTCCCATCCTTCGTTTTTCCTACGAGGTCGCCTTTTTCTCTTTGTTCATCACTATGATGCAAACATCAGCATCTCCTTAGCTGCAAGAATGTAAGGTTTAGCAATCAGTCGTTTGTGGAAGTGGTAAAGTACACATCATCTGCAGTGCAGTTTGTACCTTATATGTGATTGAAACTGAACCTTAATGGGGAACTTCTTGTGCAGTTTTGGTTGAAAGCAACTGTACCTTAGTATCCATGTAGGTAAGCGATGTATACCGAATAGTTCCGTTTCCGCGTGAAATTAGCTGATCAGCATTCACAGTGCAATCAACATTCGTAGTTTAGAACTTTACATTTGATTGAAATTCATTTGTTTTGAAGTCACTGGTTCCGAGTTTCAGATATAAGTTGCAGTTACCATATTAGAATACTTACTTATTCATGGTCCTCCAGTTATGTGCTATTGTGGTTATCATGCAGTCTTTGTATCCTCCTTTTGTCATCTGAGCGTCTGTATGTTTTGTTTCGATAGCCTTCCCCAAATTCGTGAATTTCGCTGTGCTCGAACAGCATGAGCTGAATCAAGATTAAGGTCCCTGACGGATAAAGTTCGCACTTTTATCTCTACGTACCTTATGGATGGAACATATCATTTGATGTTTGCATTCTACGGAACGTCACAGAACTACTTTCAAGTACTAACAGGCAATTCATAGAATGGAAACACCCACGTGGAAGTACAGCTGGTTCAAAGCATGAGCTGCACATAAATGCTACTGTATTCTCTGACAGTAAGTTATCGAATCTTTCCACCTGTTGTCTCGAATCCAAATAGTGAACTATCAATGTCCTGAATAGATATGAGGACATCGTTCAAGAGGTTACAATATCAGGTGGAGCAGGGACCGATACTGTACATCTTTATTTCTGTTGTTCAGGCAATGTAAGGTGAAACCGAGGGTATCAGAAGATGAAGTTTGTAGAAACAATAATAGCGTGAATCGTACTTTTAGTCGTAGTGGCAGAGTGACTACAGTGATGATGTCTTTTCCTCCGGTATGACTTTGCATACCGCTCTCCTAGAGTTTAGAGCACGTCAGTACTGTCGATTGATGAATGCCAGTCATCGAGGTTTCATCTGAGATCCTGCTTTGTTCATTCATCATGTTCAGTTGGGAAGAGGGCGACCGCGTAGAAAGCATGAAGGATGTGAAGACCCCATCAGGCTGTACAAGGATGAGAAAACAAAGAGTAAAATGAAGCTAAATCCCAATAGAGTTGATATAGAAATCTACCTTATTGCACCTAAGTTAACTGATTTATGCAAGTCTATAAACAACACCTATGTTAACTGATTTATGCAAGTCATACAGTCTATAAACAATATCTAAGTTAACTGATTTATGCAAGTCATACAGTCTATAACAACTAATCCGGAAAAACATCACCTAAAGTGATTGCTCTCCTATAGATTACACCAACCATTGCACTCTATAAAATATTATCTAAAATATGCTACAAAGTATGAGAGTGAGAGTGGTATTCTCTGACCTCTAATATAATAAGTTTTCATGCATTTTTTTTATTAACACCGTGTCCATCACACCATATAATTCCAAAGTTAAAGGAACTAAGAGGTGTTCAATTGAGTCTCTAATTGTCAATACTCTAGAGTTACTTGAAAGGCAACAATTGAAGAATAGTCAAATATACTTTGGTTTTTAAAACATTGTTGTCTTGATTAGTTTTAACAGATAAAAGGGGCGACCATGTAGAAAACACTAAGGATGGGAGGCCATACAAGGGTGCGACAACATAGGTAAAATGGGGCTAAACCCCATTAGTTTTAACCATAGCATATTACACTGTTTGATAGTTAAATTACTCCTTGATGGCGTAACTCTCTTTGAAACTGAAGTTGAATCTGCGTGAAGTGTAGATTGGTTTTTATTTTATTTTTATTTTATCATATTTTTTATTACTTCCTCAAACCTTCTCAATATCATTTATATGAAGTGAATGATATCAATAAAAGGGGCGACCATGTAGAAAACACTAAGGATGGGAGGCCATACAAGGGTGCGACAACATAGGTAAAATGGGGCTAAACCCCATTAGTTTTAACCATAGCATATTACACTGTTTGATAGTTAAATTACTCCTTGATGGCGTAACTCTCTTTGAAACTGAAGTTGAATCTGCGTGAAGTGTAGATTGGTTTTTATTTTATTTTATTTTATTTTTATCATATTTTTTATTACTTCCTCAAACCTTCTCAATATCATTTATATGAAGTAATGAGTAGGATTATTGATGGTCTTCTTTGTATTATGCCCAAAAAATAATCATACTATTAAGTGAAGTTTTAAAATATTTACTCAAAAAAGAAAACTAAATAGTACTAATACTACGTGGAAAATCACTTTGCCTCTCAATTTTTTTATTCGATTATGTCCTCCAACCTTTAAAAAAATATTTCAAATGGATATTCATAATTTCAAAATATTCAATCTGAAGTCATGGTAAAATAAATTTACTCAATTGAAGTAGTTATAAGCAAGATTACACATTGTATTTTCACCTTAGGTGAAAGATTATATAATTATGTTTAAGAAAAAGATAGCGGAGAGTAGAAGGAAAATATTCTAATGTTTGTAAATAGTTAAATTTGAAAATTTTCACACATAGCCTTAAGAGACAGAATTCACTCGGGGTAAAACAGTCTAATCAAATTACATAGTTTAGCAATTTTCCTTTGACCCGAAAAGGGACTAATGAAATCGATAACATTAAAGAAAATAAGGATTAAAGGAATAACTTTTAGAGAAAATCTACTGTATGAGGAAAAGAGTTTCGTAGCTTTGCTTCTAAAGTGAAATTCAGGAGCCAATAAAAGCTAGATGAAGTACCTAGAGTACCTTGTGGACTACCGTAAGATAAAATGTCACAAACGTACTTCTAGGGTAATATAAGATGAACTAATGAAAGGATAAACAGAAAAGGGGATACGCATCGTTTAACAAGAAAGACGAAAGACTCTCTATCAGTTCCGTTTAAAAAGCTAAAACTTAAAAGGTAAAATCGGGTTAAAATCCAATAATATACAAATGCACAAGTTATTTTACTATATATCTAGGAAGGTACTATTTTCATCACACTTTTGTTATTTTCATCACAATATTAGAAATTAATCGCCCCTAAACTAATCCCCAGCTGGAATCTGGGGTTAAATGTGGTGGACATAGTACTTCCCTATATCTAGTATATCATAGTTACGCAAATCAGACTATCTATACACCACTTGAACATCCTATGAAGTAGCATATAATGTAATTGTTTTTTTATGGATTGTATTGGCTACGTAAATCAACTGGTCAATATATTTCGAGAATTTTCAAAGAAGCATCATCTAATCTAGTGTTATTACTTTTCTCTAGATTGTACTAGTCCAGCTTTATTTTAGAGCAGGAAACACATGTTGTCCCAAACTACAAGGGAAATTACAAAATAGGAAAATGATAATGATACCTATGTAATTTAGCATCTTCTAGTATTGTAAGCTTTTATGTACGGATTGAATGAGATGTTTGTCCTAAATTACAAAGACGGTTCACTCCCTGCTCTCCAAAGATAGGTAATCACCCCCTCTAAACTACATAAAAGCTAGAGTAACAAAGATATAACCTCACTGCATGTTCTTCTACTTAGAGACTTTTTGTAATATACTTCTATACTTAGAGATTTTAGAGATTTGGTTGTTAAGTTCCTTCTTGCCATCGCTATCTAGAATATAGGTAATCATCCCTCCAACTACATTGCATATAGGATCGGTAATCACAAGATTATTCTGATCACTTAATCATTTTGAATACAAATTTACTCTAATAACCCACAGAAAATTGAGAAACTCAAGCGAGGTATGCTTCAGTCTGTGCCACACCATTCTTGATTGTCCTTTTCTGTCACTTTGGTACCTGCGTTCCTTCCGCACCTCCTGGTATCAGCTGTTTAATTCCTGTCGTCAGACGTTCGATACATAATACAGTTGTAGCCTCGAGGTATCTTGGTTTTTAGCACCACCACGGCGAATCTATTACTACAAACGTAATTAGGAATCATATTCGCTTCTCATATTCCACGGTGTGACCTTCCCGTGATCGATTTAACTGTATCAGGATGAAGCTTCAGGAGGCAGGGTGATTTATAACCCACGTTCATTGGGAGTTTGAACAGTTGAGGAACTTTGTATCATCAAGCTTGTCATTGTGGGGTTCACCCCCCTACTCTGACGACTCAAGTTGGACCCTGTCGAAATCTCGAGGCACCCGCCAATGATCGCCCCACTTGTCATACGCACTCCTTTTCTGTATGGTATGACGTTCATCTCACAACCTGAAAGGTTGATAAATATCTACATCTAAGGTAGGAGGTGGATGTGATATCCTACGTTGCTACCAAGGAACGGCTGAAGTAATGAATGAAATCCCGTTTTGCTTTTGGTTTTGCATGGAGACGTGCATAAGCACAGCCCAACTGTATAAAAGTGAGAATTGCAAGCTGCCAACAGATCTTAAGAATAAAGTAATCAAAACACGAAAAAGGATGACAAGAGGATATAAATTTTTGAAGGAGAATCATGATGGAATGTTAGGAAGGATTTTTCATCTCTGCGTAAGGATCAACATATATAGTACCTTGAGAATCACGATGCTGATGCTACAGGAGCCAACTAAAATAGTCCATTTATTTGATAAAGGCGTGCACTAAGATAGCAACACTTGACTTTTTGAAGTATTGTTGCTCTTGGAAAACAAAGGCTGATTATTTTCAAAGCTTGCATTTGCGAGAAAGAAATATTAACTTTCGTTTTTACTTCTGTAACGAGCATTATATGCATCTGTGCCGAAGAAGCACTCCAACACAGACCCAAAGTACTGGTGTAGTGTTTCTCTATAACAATTGTATAAATTGTGCCGTGATGCATTACTTGTCTACTATAAGAGACAAGAGCAAAGGAATATATTGGATCTCTCTGCCTCTACGTATGATTCTAAATGCTGCCCGATATCATCAAACTTTAAATTTTCATCATGAAATAGGAGTTGCATTCTTCCAGTGGAGAAACAAGTTTGCGCACTTAGATTCTCAGTTCTGACTTAATTCCAAATAACCTTGAGCCAAAGAGAGAGGCATATATCGAGAAGGAACAAAGCAAAGAACAATAGCTTGGTACTATTCTGGAAGATAGAGGACAACAGTCCATGATATCATGAAGGATATAGTGTTTTTCATGGCACTAGAAAGTGGATATTTCATTTGGAGAGAACATTTGTATATTTTGCAAATGACATAAAGTAGTGCATATTTACATTTGATCTGAGATGATCAAGTGACAATAATGGATATTGTGATTGAGGATCAAATACTATGTAGTTTTTGAAAGGATGATTACACAACCTTCTGGATGGGTGATGAGCGTAATGATGAGTAACACCCAAAATCTTTAAGTACAAGGGTATGCAGCAAGGTCTCCTCTTTATTCCATTAATTTTTGGAGTTACATGGATTGATGGATATAGCATTTGACATATTTATTAAGAACACACACATCATGATTGCTCTTTAAAAAACACTAACTAGTGAGATCCATAGAAGAACAACAATATTAGATGATGCTTCTTAATATGCTCCAATAATATATAGACTTTATAATTTGTATAGGTAAGGTATCTTAGGTGCTGTATGAAATATTTTTGCAGAAATTATTGCGGCTTAGCTCCATTTGACCTCTTGTGTTGTATTTTTTATGGCTCTTGTATCTCATCCTTGCATGGCTTGATGGAATCTTTCCGTATTTCTTGGTATCCTTCACTGTGGCCCTTTTCTTGCAACCTTAGGGGCATAGCATCTCTCTGCTGATGCTTTGCTCGTAAACAGAAGATACACAACAAATAGGAGACCTCTCCACAAGTAACTCTCAAATCGACCTTCAAATTGAAATTCACGCAAACACTTGCACTGTATCTCTCTCTGCTGATGCTTAGCTGGTGAATAGTGGAGTAAGGAATAAGTAGGAAATTCGCTCCATGGGAGTCAAATGGATTGCAAGGTATGGTCTCTACAAATTTGGAAGTGCGAAGTAGTCAGTTTTCTAATCCTTGGAGAGAAAAAACATGATGTGTAATCATACCAGAATGATTGTTCCTCTACTTGCATCCCTGCATTCATAAAAGTCCTTTAATAAGATGGAGAAGTATGGAGAGTCGATATAACATGAGATGATGAGGGGGAGAAGTAGCCCTTACTGTAGAAGGAGACGAATTAAGTCCTCGAAACACCGCGTACGGTATGCCAACGCACTTCTGCCTCCTTCTCCCTCTGTCGGGCTCTGCATCCTCTTTAGTACTACTGTATGGTACAGGTTTCTGAACTTAGCTGCGTCAAGCATCATTGCAAGCTGCACAGTCTGGACTTCGGGATCCTCCAATGTTGCTGGAATGTGGGGAATTGGAACATCAGGGATGCCCCCTAACGCCTGTACTGAGCCCTGTCGTGTAACATGCAGAGCTACTAGCCGCCTTCAACATTAACCAATTCAAAATCTCGTTTCCTGAAACTCGTAAGCCCACCTCACAGTTTTGGAACATTCCCCAGTCAAGCTGCTGCAGCAACAAAGCAAGATTCACCAAATTTGCCTTTGCCATTCATATCTGAACGTTACTGCTGTGTTGTCATTAGTCTAGCCAATGCCATAGATCTCAGTATTTTGGCAACGTTGGCATAGAACTTGGTTTGACTATAAGATCCCACTGTACTCCATGGGGGCGGGGTTGATTATGAAAAACCTCTCATGACAATCATATACTGTGAATACTTCTTTGTCAGGAACAGTACTTGAGAGGAGGGGACAGTTATGGAAGGAATCCGATCCCAAAAGGAAATGGTGTGAACGTATTGCCATTCTCTCTCATATCTACTCTAACTGCAGCCCAGTAGAAACGTAACCAGTAAACACGTATCTCTCCAAGCTGCTACTGTCTCATTCTCTCTCATACATCAGTTCTCTGCACAGTTTCATGTTGTGATGCGAACTCATACCTCCCTTTCACGGGATCCAATGACACCAAGAGTTACCTTGTCAAAGCTAAACTGAAAGAGAAATAAGCAACATAATTTTTACATTTTGCATTTAATAGCTATTACACAGAGAGCTTGGTGTAAACACATTTGACAATGTATTTCGATTTCCTTTATTTTGATTAGACCGCTCATTCCATCATTAAACTGTAATCTTATTGAGAGTGTAATATGAGTAATGTCAACCCACTAAATGAGATCTGGATTTAGATTATCTTTTATATGTAGGATATAATTAAAAATATTACTATAACGTATATTTATACGATATTTCTATCTACTATCAGAAAAGTCCTTAACATTAAAGTCTTCTGAACTACCTATTTTCATGCGTTAGTTTAAATTTTGATTAGAAATTAACCATGTCGTTATATATAGCCATGGAGTTATTCACAAATTGTTTTTTGGTGTTTGGTCTTAACTTTTGGTTATACTTACTGATATTACTTTGGAACAATGCATATACACACTATTCATTTAACTCCCTCTGAGTGTGAGATTCTGATTTTAGTATTTTTAGGGCCAGACTATCCCAAAATAATACAAAATATCCAAATATATTCATCCGTACAAATTAAGGTTGCGATGAACAACACTTCGAGTCATAAGAGCAACTCAGTCTTTTTCCTCCATTGTAATCACACTTAACAGTGCTGTTATAGCCCGGTTAAGTCGGTTATTGTTTGCCTACATTGGCCGATTGGTCCACCCCTGGCACAAATGAGACATAATTTATGTGCAAAGGCCTTTACTAGAAAAATACTACTCAATCAACATAGATTCATACTGATTACCAGGTTTGTCGACCATTTTCATGAACGGGTGTATAGACGTTAAGAAATATGAAATTGATTACAAGAGTTTGAAATCTGATCCTGAAATTCAATAACACGTCTTAATCAAATAAGGCACCTTGTGCAGTATAGATTTTTCATTGATCCTTACACTTTGGAAAGCGTGGTGAGATGGAGCAACTTCCTGCCAAGTTCTAGTAGTACAGGAGTAAGACTTCTGACCTCCCATCGCTCAGGTGCAGCTTGCAGTAGTTTTGCCTTACCAGCGTCATTCTTTCCAGATCACATGCTTACAATACGCTTCCAGGTGCAGAGACTACGGTCTTTTTGCCTCCCTGCACCCTAGATTCCAAGAATGACGCCAGAGAATTTATGATCAACCAAAAGATGGTGGTGGGCTCTCGTGCATCCTGCAGGTTGCAGGCAGGAAAAAGTGCGGGTTTTGGCCTTCTGTATGCAAATAAACATCAGAATAGCAATCCAGGACATGAATCCTATGCCCTGAAAGAGAAGACTTCAACATATGCCTTAAAACAGGAGCATGATATTGATTAGAGGACTTCAGCACATACGAAGGAATTGATTCCGATTAAATTCACCTGAATCGAGTCAAGGGATAGGCTTCTTAATCATCCTCGTTTTGCACATCTATTCTTCAAAGAGCACCACACTAGAAAAAATCTTCTATCCACAGAGCGGAGACTTCCTAAATACTTCCTCTGATGTTATGTGGCCTCTATTTATCTCTTGCTAAGATCTGGAACTTTTTTTATCACGCAAATAGAGAGAAGATATGAAGAGTTTTTGCTTGTAAATCCATGCTTCGTGTAACGTAGAAAAACTATGAAGCTGATGGGTTCTTAAACCCTTCCGTGAAGCAATGGAAGGGAATGACTCCAAGAACAGCACTTTGAATCCTGACCTTGGCAAATTGGACCACATCCGCATTCCATATTGTCTGTTGCCGAACAAGCGGTTTCGATATGCTGGAGAGGAAGTTGTGATATGAATCTAGAGCATATGACTCTCGTTTCTGTTGGTGCTTCATAGGAGGGTTCATTATACTATACGCCATTTCTCCCATGAGTATGTCCTTTAGGCTGGATGCTTTACCACATTATGTAGGGGTGGGGAGGGCAGTGGAGTGCCACTCCCGTTCCCACCCTTTAGCACTCTTTGGTGCTTGGTATTCCTTTTTTCTTTCCGTCCGGGTATATATTTTTTGTGTGGCTTACCCCGACATTCACCACCACCAGAGCAGAACATGAACAGGAATATTCCGCAACAAAAAGAAGTTTACTTCTCAATCGTGACATTCATGAGAGCTTACATGGTATCGAGTACCAGATATATTCAAGTAGTTCAAGTATCGAAGACGCTCCGTTGAAGTTCACCAAATCAGGCAACCGCAACGATTGTAGGTCGTGATTCTCCATATTCGTCAGCGTAACTCAAGTGTTCCTTGCTTTCGATGCCACAACGGGACCGTATGCCGTGACAGTCTGCCGTTCAATTCACTTGGGTTCTGCAACAAATTTGTCTGTTTGACTGATCCATAGATACTTCTCCTATCACAGGGCTCTCTAGAAATTGACAAGACTTTTCAGATCAGGAGCAGAAGGAGAAATATAGTACTGTAGTGGTAGAGGAAGAGCCCGCTCTTCTGTGGATTTTCCAATATTTCTGAATTGAGATACTCTTAGATAAATTTTGAATTGTTGGAGGTTATGCCCTTACAACTTCTTTGAGTGTGACAAAACAGGACCTCGCGGAGCAGAATGATTTACATGATGGACAAAATGCTGGACAGAATGACCTACATGCTCTTTCAACTTCAGTGAGTCGAAGGAAGGCATGCTCAACAGGATGGAGCAGCAGCAGAGCGAAGAAGCAGCTGTAGCAGGCGCCTTTAATAAGGTTGGGCCTTGTCAGACGAGTACAACTAACTTTCAGACGCTTGTTGGAGTTTGAGTGCGTTTAAGTTCATGTCTCCTTGGGGCTGGAGGAAGGTCACTAGGGGAGGTAGCAGGCAAGCATGGTAGTAGGTGTTCAGAGGAGATCGCCAGTAACAATAGCAAGCATGGTAGTAAGTGTTCAGAGGACATCGCCAGGAGCAATAGCAACGGGTTGGGATCCCAAGAGTGAGCTTATGAAGAATGCACTTGTGGTTCACCTCGACTAGGGGTTTCACGTCATTTTGAGTTCTTGTAACCTGATTTCTTGTGCCAGATGTTCTTGTATTGAATGGTTCCTACACCAAATGTTCTTGTACTTGTTCCAACTGTTTTTACCATCAGAGGATTCTTGTAGGGGAGATTTCAAGTATTGGAGGGCTCGGGTACCACACGAGATGCAGCTTCCAGAACTGCCAATCTCCTTTGGGAGCAGATATTGTGAGATAGATAAAAAGGGATCCCATCCATTCTTTGTCTTTTCACTTTCTACTTGTTTTTGTGTGCATTTGTTCTTGATTGTGTTCCTCACTTGGCATTAGTCTATGTTCCAGATGTATAGTCTCTTAGTTATGTCCTACGTTGTATCTCTTAGGTGTTGGGAGATGTCTTAGTAGAGTCTCTTATGATGCTTCCACTTTGTTCCTTAGCATAGGTGGCTAGAAGGACAACCATATGCAAGGCTCCTCATCCATCACCCCATACACCTTATGCGCATCTCAGCATAGTTCAAGGCGTTGCCATTTATAGCATGCCTCCCTCAGGGTTTATGTTCTCTTTGGTCAGGTCCTCTACTAAAGAAACCTACATTGGATGACATTCCTATGGAGGACCTCCTACCTACTATCTCTTCAATTTCTCCCCCTCCTCCCCTGATCTTTCCTCCTGGTGTTCCAATTCCACCACCTTTACCTCATGCTCCGCTCCGCTCCTTCTAGACTTCCGACCCCCACCATTTGACATCCTTCCTCCAATACCCTTAGCATCCCTTTACATCCCACCTCACTTGTGTCCTATGCAATCATGCCTTGATTGGCCATGGGTAGGAGTAGGTTTGGCATAGTATCAAGGGCAAGTTAGATGCTCACAGATGAGAGCAAAGGTCACCTCTCCACCTACCCTCCTGGACCCACTTCATACTCCAGCTCTCTCACTACAAGCATCCTCAGACTCTTACTCCTAGCTCCACTCTTTGGATCTTCCTTAGGCTTTCCTACCACGCTTTCCTCATCCATGCATGTATATTAGAAACCCTAAGCCCCATTGTCTAGTGGGCTCCATGCTCACCATACTCCCATATGCCATCTTGGCAGATGACAAAGAGAGAGATGTCTCTACTTGGACTCTACTAGCTCTCTTTGCCCAATGGACTTTGTTTCTTTCTGCTCATGGAGGTGCATTTGGACACCAAGAGAGTGTCTCTCAAATTAATTAGTTTCTATAGGGTGATTGGCCTGCTTTACAAGAGGAGTAGACCATCCATGCCCATGCGACTACTAGGTGGATCACAAAGTCCCTACATGCTCATGCTCCACCTCTAGAGCATTATCATCTACTTCACTTTTTTATCTTAGGCCATATAGGGGAGTACCAACGAGCAGTCCATGCACTATCACCCCTTTAGACCAACACTCTTCTCCATACATACATTATCAACCTTACATGATCTTCATCCATCATCCACATGTGACCTTCCTTTCTTTGTCCATGACTTCCACTCAGATGAGAAGCTCCAACTTATAAAGTCCTACTTTGCCCAAGCTTTACTCCACTCTCCACATTCTTAGTAGGTGGTCCTTCAAGTTTAGTTTTTGAGCATTTATGGGATTGTCTCTCCTTTGATATGCCAAACTTATGCTTCCCTCTTCTCTTTGCTTTTTGCTAGCATATTGCCTTGGGTTTGGTGCACTTGAGTGTTGTTCATTTTTTTATGCATCTCATCTCTTGGCTCTATCTAAGGAGACTTGAGGTAGTTGCCCCACGCCATTTGGAATGTTTTCTTATAGTTGGTCTCATGCACCATATATCTACAATTTTTTCATTCCTTTTCATCTTCCCTCTCTCCTCATCAGTATGTGATAGCCACACCACGTGGATTTGAGATGGTTATTGAGTGTATTAGAGCTTCTTTGGACCTCCACCTTGATTGGTTGGTTGTCCAAGTGGATGTCTCGAATGCCTCCAATACCATTTCTTGTCCAACTTTGTTTTGAGCTCTTTGTTTGGTAGGAGATCATATCCCCTTCCTTATTCCTTTTGTGCTACTTTTATAATATTGAGACACTATTGTTGTACAATCACCACACTACCACTAAAGAGTTCACTTTGTTAGCATTGGTGGAGAATACACGACAAGGCAATCCTTTGGGTGGGCCATTATTTGCTATAGCTCACTCCATAGCTTTGTATGAGGTTAAAATAGCCTTTCCCACATACCTTTTTCCTCCCTATTAGATGATACCCATACCTTGGGCCTTATGGAGGACATAGTTTGGGAAGTGGAAGCTTTCACACTTATCTAGAGTCCTTGGGTTCACAAGTTCAAACTTGTAAATGCAAGGCTTCAAGCCCACACACAATCTTCTCTCCCTTTGACTTCCTATTAGAATTCTAGTTCCCAATAGGAGGTTTGAGAGTATTGGGCTCCCTTCTCAAAGAGTAGACACTTTGTAGCTCCTTTATCTCAAACATTTTGTTTTAGGCTATTGCTCACACTCACCTCCTCCCTTGGTTGGAGAACACACAAGTGGCCTATGCCTTCCTTTTGAGATGCTATGTCACGAGAGCATCTTATTTAGCATGTATATATATCCTCCCATAGAGGTCCTCCTACCATATTTATGGTCCTTTGATAGAACCTTGTGATATACCTTCTCCACACTCTTAGGACTTTGTATGCTCTCAAAATTATCAGATTGGTTGTGATTCAAGATAGCTCTTCCCGTAGTCATGGGAGGATATGGTATCATATCATATGAGGCTATTGCTTCATCAACTTACCTAGGAGAATGGGCACTAATGGTCTTTTATTAGCATATAGGTTCTTACATGAGGGTCGCCCTTTGTAATTGACACCTTTGTGACAATAGACTCAAGCAATATGATTTCCAAACATCTCTTTGATTGGCTCAAAATCTATTGCCAGACCCAATACGTACAACACTCTCCTCACTCCTCTTTTTTGAACTATGTATCCCTATATTATAGAAATTTTCAAGCATAGCTCAATGACCATATACACACACACACCCTTTCTAGCATCCTCACTAATGCACCTTTACTTGATAAAGCTAGGATCCTTTCTTATAGTGGAAACGGCACAAGAGCTTTGCTTCATGCCTCTCCTTTGATTGAGGACTTTGATTCATGTTAGTGGAGTTCACCATGGCCCTTTGGCTTAGGCTAGACCAAAAATTTCATGATATTTTTAGTGCCAAAGCTAGTTTGCTTGGACGTTGGAGTGGTAGTATTGGTAGTCATAGTTATTTTGATAGTTACTCATAGACTACCTGTTTGCAATTGGATTTCATGTTAGAGCTATCGATCACATGGTGGGATGCATTGTCACTTGCACCATTCACACCATTTGATGTATCATTAGCGATGCCATTACTGTTGGAGACCTAGGTTGAGCAAAGCTTCAAACGGCAACTCTAGAAAGCACACTTCTTTGATATTGAGCCTTCAAGTTTTTTACTATGGTGGATAGAGGCCCATGAGCATCACCTAGAGTCTCTTAGCTAAAGTAGGTGTGGCTTGATTGTAATCAATGCCCAATTCTTGACATGTTGTTGAGTGAAAGATTGAGTACAATCTAATTTAAGTGTGATTCTAGTGGAAGAATGAATTGATTATTGTGGCACTTTAGAATTCATGTATGACTTATATGTAAATTTTGCTTCTATAATGTATGATGTGGAAAATGATGTATGTTTTGTAGTGATATATATATGCACAACAACCACATCCATCACTCTTGGGCTTACTAGACCATTGCCCATATGGTTCTTTGTTGGATGCTAAGGGCATACATCTCCTACAATATGTTATAGTAGGCAAGCCTTCTAGGATCTATAACACCATTAGAGATATAGTGGCCCAAATCCTATGATTTACATTCTCATAGGTTTACATTGACTGATGGATGGTCCTATTGAGCCCATCTAACCAGAGACTTCACATAAATATTCGTCACCTTCAAGGACTGTGTAATACGATTAGCTAGACAAATTAGCTACAAGTAAAAATTGGCTTGGTAATACTATTAGAGATATTATACATGATGGTCTAAATAGATCAAATAGAGAAGTCACCAGAAGAAGACTTCCATTAATAGGGTAGAAGTTGAAAACATATCAAAAACTTTAGAGCTAATTTTGGAAGCCTAAATGAAAGAATTAGGCCTTGAAAAATGGAGTATTCTTCCTCCTCTCTCCAAGACAAAAGGTGTTGCCTTCTCCGCTTCTTTTTTGTCTCATTGATATCTTTCCAATGGTACCTCATCTATGCTATTTTGAGCTTCCATAAAAAAGATTCTTTAAATATTCACTTTAGTCAAACTTACTTGACCAGCCAAATAGGAAAAGGATCTACATGTCACCAATCCATGCATCTAATCTAAGGGTGTAGTTGATAGACATGTCACCAATCCATATATCTAATCTAAGGATGTAGCTCCTTTTGAGAGGATCTTTTTTGTTGTATAGTAAAGACAAGGTACTCCTTTAGGGCATCAAAGTATTCTAAGAGTTCCAACCTTGTGTGCTTCTAGAGTTCCAATCTTACATGCTTCTTGAGCTACTACAAATGATAGACGTATGTTGAATGATGTGGTGGTGGTAAACTCACTTAGACCAAAGCCTTTGGCATAAGCTAACATTCTTATGAATACCCAATGTTGATGTACTAATAATATAATTGATAAGAACAAGTTCACACAAGGATACAATTTGGAAATGGCTAAGCATGAAGGCACTAGTGTTACTTTTTCATGAGTTGTCTATTGTTGCATCTTTATCCTTGTGGGTAAGACAATTCTCATAAGAGTGTATTGTACTCCACAGTGGTACAATACAAAAATTATAATCAAACACTCCAATCACAATCATAAAAGATATCATGTTACTTGGCTCTTGATGGTGATAGTTCAATCTACATTGAAGATCATTGGCCCCAAAGGTCTATACTCTTGCAGTTACCTATATCTTGCATATTATAATGCCAATGAGAATGCTCTTCCCTTCCTAGCAGGTGTTCTCCATTGCTATACTACAGGTTCATGACTAGAGGGGCTTTATGTTACATATGGTACTTCACAACCATCATGGCTGGTTGATGTATTGCCTTGACCCTTTAGAACATCCAAGGATCCAACACCCTAGTCAAATCTCATTGCTATCTTGCACCTTGGTACTTTCATTCTTACTTCAAGTTCCTCACCACTACTCCATCCAACAATCACAAAGCATAAAAAAAACTGACTTTGACACATTAAGGATCATAGAGGTCCTTATTGCACTATTCCCAATACAAAATCCAATTCACACACACATAGACCATGCAAATATAGATAACAAAATGATGAAGCTTGGACTTCTATACATGCATGAGCTAAACTGAACTTAACTAGTCTTATATTATGTTAGAGTGATCTCCCTTATACCTTCTACTACAAAAAATTGAGGCACATCCACAATTATGCAATACCATGATCCCTAATTAATCTCTTAACCAATTGATACTAACCCTAATGTAAATAATTTATCTTACCAAATTAATGTTGCACTGGCACTATCTACAAAAGGTGTGCATTGTATACTGCACCAATTACAAACCTCCAACTAGGCTTTGGAAGAATGGTTCCAGTGACATGGTGTTGGTAAAATTGTCCTACTATATATGACCATCATCCTCCCCAAAATTTTATACATGTTATTCCCTCACTAACATCATGTCTCCATGGGCAGCCAGTCATGGTGTTGCTTGACTATGATGGTGTCCCACAACGATGAGGTTTGATTTTGATGACATGACAACTCTAATGTTTGTGGCATAACTATCATACTCTGAGGATGTAACTTATTTTACAAATGTACATATGTATTGATACATCCAAGCTCTACTTCCTTGACCCACTTGGCTTCCTTGATGCATTGTCTCCCTTGCATCTTTGGATCGGTTCATCAATATGCTCTCCATATTCTTCTAGCTCTTGGTTGACCTTGGTCAAGACATTATCAAATTGTAATCAATATGTTTTGGTAGCTTCTCATCCAATTTGGTCAATTACTAAGTCAGATACTTCTTTGTACCTAAGAATATATCTCTAACTTCAACTCCCTCATTCATGGATTCACAGAACCCAAGTTCATGATCAACTAAAGTCAACATCACCACTTCCAGTTGCATCTTTAGTTGGTTTGTGGTGTCCTCCACTAATTGTGATCACCCACGTCTGCTCCTCATCCAAAGTATCTCGGATAGATTGCACTTCCATATTTACCTCTTTGTTAATTTGCTCATGGTCCTCATGGCCATTGAGAATTATGGTTAGTACCTCAATGCACATCTCAGCCTTTTCAACCTCCATGTTGAAAGCCTGCTTATCCTTGGTGCCTTGGTTGTAGAGAACCTTTAGTTCTTGCTTGAGAGATGTCACCTTCTCATCTCTAGTACTCAGTTGCTCCTTGTGATTCTTCTTCATCTCCTCCCCATGATGCTTGAACCTCCCTTTATAGATTAGCACATTGGAATCTAATTGAGAGATTTGCCATTGTGCTCTTGATATATCCTTCTTCATCAGGTCCATCTCCTTGTCCTTCAACTTCAACTTCTCTTTGTGAGCCACCTTGAAGTCCAAAAATGCTTGTTTGCACTAGGAAATACCAAACTTCATCATTGTAAGCTTGGCCTTCACTAGGCGCAATTCCACTTGCTATTGTTCCAGAAAGGTATTTCTATCCTTCTTCTACACCTTGTGGTTTGTGGACAAGGCATCACACTTCCCACTTGCTTGTCATAGCTCCGCATCTTTAATTATGAGAGCATCCTCTAGCTCACAAACTCACAACAAGTTGGTACTTAGGACCATTTCTCTTTGTCTGGTCCGACCCATTGGAGTTTAATCATGGTGATGACTTCTCCCTCTTGCAACCGCGGACCCCCTCCCTAACAGCATGAGCTCATAAGCTCCAGTTGGTCCAACTTTTTCTCTTGGTATTGGCAATGTTCCTAGAGCTTAGTAAGTTGAGCCTCTAGGCGTGCAATGCCAACATGGGCCTTGGTCAACTCACAACTTCTCCCAATGGCCTTCTAAATTTGATAGTGTAACAACTCTATCAAGCAATTGTAATCTATCCATGTTGGATCAATGTCTCAATACGTAAGCAACAGATCCTCCACTGCTTTCAACACTAGCCTCAACATGTGAACAACCCATGTTGACAAGAGTGGGTAATTCATATGGTAATTTAGCCTTGGCTCCTTGTAGGCTAATGCAAGACTAGTCCTTATTCCTTCTTGTTGTGGTGTTTCGGCCGCTTCCCATTCTTGTGGGGGATCATGACCAGGTGTCATGGCCACCATGGTTCATGGGATCTTGGTGGAGAACTTGACATTCTTTTCTCCTTCACCAATCTTCTACCACCCAACACTTCAATTGCTACTATGGTCTTAACAATAGCCATTGAAGCCGCAATTACTCCATCTAGTTTTAAGAAGAGTTGTCTCCTTCAAATCTTCTCCTTCTTTGGACTTGATAACCTCCTCTCTTGCAATCATGAGGATGTGGTCTAGAATTCCTCAAGTATATGTCCTTGGGATGGAGTCATCACATGTTTCCCTTTTAAAAGCAATGTAGATGAACTCTACATTATTTCCACTCCCAATGTCAAAGGAGAGGTCTTCTTGAGTTGTATCTAGAATATCCTACTCCTTCTCCACCATGGTCTCTTTTTCTCTCATGGTGGCGGGCTGATCTAGTGCTTCCAACACCATCATGACCACATGGGTGAATAATACTTCCATACCCTACTTTGCATCACCTCCCTCTCCTTCAAAGGACACATTAATTTGGGAGAAAGAAGTCTCTTGTTCTAGAAGTGCCACCTCCCTCATTGGTGATGCTTCCTTCTCTCCACTCACTTGTGGTTCTTTGACCTAGGAGTTTCTAGTGAGTGGCAATAACTCCCATCTTTGCTTCCCAACCTTGACTCACCCACGGATTGAGAATTCTCTTCATCTAAAGAGCTCACAACATGAAGTTAGGCCGGGGTCTCTTCCTTGATTGAGCTGGCATTGCAATCACCTTTTTTTTGCTTGTGCTTGCTCCAACAACCTTATCAATTGGTGCCCATTTCCCTCTCTTTTTCTATTGCATGAAGGCCTATTTATATTTCTTGGTTTCCACAACATGCTCAGACTAGGCTTGATGGTAGCTTACCAAGTAGTAGTGTTTTGGGAAGAGTGTTTGCTCTTCCTTCTTTAGTAGTTGCATCCCAATGTAAAAATTTAAGACAAATAGATAGAGGAAGGTGTTTCTTCCATGTGTTTGCAGTTGCTCTATCATCTCACAAGCGCAATGATAGAACATATTTGCCCAATCCATGGGTTTCCCTTCATGCAATAATTAGACGAAGATGGCATGTCCATTTTTGATGTAAGTTGTCCTTGTTGATTTGAAGATCTTCATGAATGAGGTCACCATCATGCAGCAGGTAGGATCATTGTACCTATTTACCTTCCAACCATTCTCCATCTTTGCATATTTGAATGAGGCCTTGAACTTCCTTGTCATCTCCTCTATTGGTCATGGTCATTCTTGGTCAAGGTACATTGCTCAAGGCATAGAATCTGACCCAAGAACCTTTTGCCAATGCTCTTCCTTCTAGGCAAACAAGTTATTGCATAGGTTGGTGAAGTTTGGGCTCTTCTTCTCCTTTATCTCCAACACCATCAAGAGATAAGTAAAACCCTAAATTCAAAGCAATAACCACTGATGCTTGGAGTTAAGGTACTTTTTACAACAATAGTGTACCTATTTCTCCACTCTTGGAGTATGTAGGGCAATTTAGGCTAGCATTTTCTTTGTCTTGGGTGATATTGTGTTGCCTAATGCTTCAAAATCAAACACTCTCAATAGCTTTCTACTCTCCTAAATCCCAATCACTTGCTCACACATCCTCTTATGCTACACTTCACGACTCAAGACTTTGTATTGCAAAATCACCTAATGCACCTTACTTGAATTATCTTGAATTTGGAGGCGGTGCAAATCCAATTGACTGAAAACTTACCTTCTCCTCGAGACAAGATGTTTATATTCCTTAGTCAGCCCATTGCAAATTCCCATCAATCCTCAATGGTGAAGTGTTGTTATTCTCTCATGTGTGAAGTGACACAAGGATTGATGGTGACCAAAACCAGTTCTTTCTCTAACATGGAAGCAATTACTCAAGGGAAGTCAAACCACTAAAGAATGATGGCCAAATGTTAGCATAGCTTCTCATATCCATCCATGATTGTGATGGTGGTTGTGTTATTGTGGTCTTGTGACCGTCATTATTATCATGGTCATGACCATCATCTCTTCTATGGAGTGGGGAGGCTTCACTCCAATGATATCCCTTGATTGCATGTTTTGGAATATTTCTTGGGTGATTGGGATATAAGCCCTAAATCCTAATTGTTAACATGAATCTAACCTAGGTAGTCATCCAATTGCACAAAAAAATTAAAACACAAGAATTTATGTTAGGAGGCATGGAGTGGGTTACCACAATGCTCGCAAGAGGTACCATAATTATCACCACTAGGGGGAAGGAAGACCATTATGCCCCACAATTTGCCTTTGACACCTTTGTTCTCCTAAGAGTGAAGCTTTTTGGCCACCTGCATCATCAGTTTGATGGTCTCCTTTGAGAGGTGGTATGGGGCTCACTATAGAGAAGAGTTTCTTTGACTTTCTCATCCACCATGCTTACCTTAATTTTTGGCAGAGAACCCTCCTTTAGTGATCCTTCCCGTTCACTTTTGCTAGACATACCATTGGAGGATCTATATCCCACTAGCATTTATAGTACCTTTGTCACTTAGATTGCATATTTTTGGTGTTGGCATTGCTACATAGTGCTTTGTTCTTATGCCATGTGGGCTTTGGCTTTGTTGAATTACCCTTTTCCCCTCTTTTGTTGTGTCTTGGACTCTTTCTTTCTTTATGTACCTTTTGGTGCACTTGTATTCTTTTTCTCCTTTTCCTTGGGGGTATATTATTGGGCCTATTTTCCTTCTTCCTAAAGAGACAAAATTCACAATACCCCAAGTTGGCAGAAAGACTCAAAAAAACAATCTTTGTTACACTGTTCCTATCTCTATTACCTTGTTCTCATGCTACAAGGACCACTTGCATGTAAAAGTTGGCAATGATTGCTCTTGGCAAGCAATGTTCTTACAAGACCTCCACATGTCATGATCCATGATATACAACTAAAATAATCATGATTTGTATTATCATGATGTACATCAAAATCTCACAATTATGAGAATTTATGTTTTGTTGATCATTAATTAGGATCCCAGCTAGGACACATAGGCCATGCCAACTAAAAAGAGATATTGTTATGTCTCATGGCCAACTTGGGATACCATGAAACATAACTGCCAAGTTTGAGTATTGTGAAGTCCATTTCTGTTGAGATGAATGTGGACACCAAGCTTAGAAGGTTTTGATGCTTCTACTATGTATCACTGTTGGAACATCAGTTACAATTGATTGACATAACATTTGGAGTGTCCGGGTTGTCTTGCTACTTTAGAACCCTTGCTACAAACAACACTCTTGCACGTTCTAAAGAGTGCAAAGACATTTAAGGAGTTGACATTGGTTATTGACATACTAAGAATTCCAATTTCCAGAATGTACAAATTTTTATGGGTAGAGCATTGAGTACCCATAAAATATTTATGGATGCCCATAAACTTTTGGTTTAAGAAAATGAACAGTCCCCTAAATTTGTTTCCAAATAGAGGGGGGGTTAATTTTAGAATTTTATTATTCAATAATGACCTCTTATGGACTAGGTGAGATGTCAAAAATTATTTGACATTTAGCTAAACATATAATGCTACATGGACACAAGAGAGGAAGTCAATGGAGAATCAAGTTTTTGAAATGTTCTCTTTATGCTCGAGAGAAGGTGATGACAAAAATGTTGAATGTAAGAGGACACAAGTGTTTCAACTTGGTTCACGTGGACACTTTTAAATTTCAAATTGCTCAATGAGCATCTAAGATTTAAGGATAACCGTAAAACCCTACTTCTCGTAAATATTTAAGGGTCATAAAAACATGACTTGTAAAATATTTAGGCATAAATTAGCCATAAAACATTTATGGCTATGGTACTCTACCCATAAATTTCTTTTACACTTTAAAAGTAGTACTTATAAAAATATATTTCTGAATACCCATAAAACTTTTTATGGGTACACGTAAAACAAAAATTCTTAACATTTTGAAACCTCTACTATAGTGGTGTTTGGAAAAAGAATCCATTTTATATATTACATGTTTGCACCAAAAAAATGTACATATTGGCAGACTGACTTAATGGACTAACTTGCCTTGACCAATGAGGTCCCACTTGCCACCTATTTTAACAAATCACTAAACATTGCTCTTGTTATTATTCGTTGTAGAATAAAGATTCGATTTACATAAATATTTCCATAAACAGGAAAAAGGAAAGATTTTTTATTTTAGAGTCAAATTGGTCTCCACTTTTAGACTAAAATATTATTTCATCAATATATTGAATTTAATCTTCCCACATTCTCGAGAAGTCATGATGAGTTGGAACCAAGGGATGAAAAAAAGCACAGTTGAAATTCGATTTTCCAAGTAACTCATATATAATCTTTGGGTTTTACTGTACCATCTTTAGATCTGCACTTTTGACATGAAAGCTTTCAATGTTAATTTGTAAATTTCAAGCTTTTTGTAATTTTTTATCAGGTATATGAGAAATTTAAATTAAATTAAGTATAAATAAAAAAAATCTGATAAAATTTCTTTATTTGATGCTCTATTCAACATTTTATCAAACTTTCAAAAATATGTAAAATCATTCAACTTTTTATCGCCCTTTTTCAAGAGATGTTCCATTTGGATTACTAAAGCGGATCCTTTTTCTTAACCATGTTACCTATTTTTCTCTCCCTTGTACGGCTTGATGGGGTCTTCCCATCCTTCGTTTTTCCTACGCGATGGCCTGCCTTTTTTTTCTTTTTCTTTTTATTAATTTTAACAATACCATAATATTTCGACTAAAACTTTTGCTACATACCACAAGCAAAGAGAAATTGGTGTTCTGTCTCCGAGACCATGGATCGTCATTATTTCATATGAAAGAACAAATTGTTATCCGAACCAGATATTCTATTCCTGGCAGATGATTCAAACAAGCGGCCAATCCAAACTCGAGAGTATATCTCATATTTGAAGAGATTTTAACTTTTGATGGTTTTATTGCTCAGTAATTTACTGTATTATTATACAGATAAAATTTTAAATCTTTTAATTACGGTATGCAAACATGACACACACAAATTTAGAATAAAAATCAGTAATTGAGTATAAAATATTTCAATATATTTTAAGTAAAATACTCTTACGTACTTGTATTTTTTGGTCAATTTTTAAGTTAAAATTATTTTATAACGTAATATAGTTAAATTATAATAAAAATAATTTAATATATATAATTAAAATATAAAATATGAGTAATAACCACAAAAAATTAAGAAATAATTTATATTTTAAATAATTATAATTATTTCATATCACAACAACTAAAAATGTCTTATTTTATCTATTTAAATGCATCAAATTTTATAAACTATAAAACTCAAGCTTTAACGGAAATTCTATCATTGTGTTAGACGTGAATATGTATTTTATTTATTTTATTTGATCAAAATGTGTATATATTATATTACTTCAACCGTAAATTAAAACCGTATTCAAATAATCACTTGATCAGATTTTTGATCTTTCTCTTTACGATACGATTGATATCTCGATGTATTTTGTATAACTCTGATACATTGACAAAAACGTTACTTGCTGGCACGATAATATGACAATTAATCAACTAAACAGCATGTGTTATTGCACTAAATGAGATATTACTCAAGAAACTCGAGTACAATAAGTCCATCTCCGCATATTTACCTAATCCCTGCAAAAGACTCACCACCCTCCATACCAAAGTAATAGTACATTACACCCTCAATACACACCTGAATGCAGTTAGAGCGTCGAAGATACACTTAAGATTACTTCAAGGAAACAAATGGTACCTTGTTCAACCTTCAAAGCTTTCTTATGGATATTTACTCTTTGAACCATCTATTTTACATACTATCTAGTTATCATAATTGAGCATACAATACTATGATAACATTAATATGATGATGTATGATTAGTAGTCTGCCAATCTACATCCATAATAGACTTGGAATCCGGGGTTGACAAAAGACCGACATGCCCAAATAAATACCCAAATGAAAAGGAATTGTGGAATACAAGCACACCAAAAAGTAAAAAAAGATAAAAAGAGGCAAAGACCCACTAGAAGTGCCAATACGACACAAAGAAACCAAAGCAAAAGCCTAACAGACAACAAGAACAAAGCACCAAGAAGAGAAACCAACTGATAGAAAAAGAAAACGAAGCCAAATTGTGCCATGTAGAGGAACTAGTGCCCCACTACATATACCTATTGATGAAGACTTAGAGCCTAGGTCTATGTAGAGGGACAAAGACGCTCTATCAAAAATAAGAGGTAGGCATGGTAGGCGAGATAGACAAAGTGCATCTTTTCTGTAGCAAGCTCCTTGCCACTTCTCAAAGGAAACCATCAAACTAATGATGAAGGTGGCCAAACATCTAAACTGCTAGAGGGACAAGGTGTCAAAGGCAAGCCGTGGGGGCATAGTGGTCCTCCTTCCCTCTAGTGGTGATGATAGTTGTTGCTCTTGCAATGGATGTTGGCTAGTGCTAAGGACTCTAGTTGAAGTGGGTTTGTGTAATATTCGTAGGACACAAGGACTCCCAAGAGAAATACAAGAGACAAAATACAAAGCTTCACACTCAATACTAAGATGCTCCCAGATGAGCACCTTCTCTTTATTACATAGCAAAGAGGATCACCTCAAAAGAATCTCCACCCTTGGATCAGATATATGGATTGGTGACATGTCAAAAAGCTCCACCCTTAGATCAGTTGTATGGATGGGTGACATGTTGGTCCTTGCCCTATCTGGTAAGTCAAACAGGTTTGACTAAAAGGAATCTTTAGGGAATCTTCTTATAGGAAATTTAAAATTGCATGGGTGAGGTACCGTTGGAAAGCTCTCAATGAGACAAATAGTTTTGGGGGGGGAGAGGGGGAGGGATAATTTTCTCTCCTTGTGGGTAGGAATCTTGCATTTTCTAGACCTAATTCATCTGTTTAGGCTTCCAAAATTGGCTCTGAAGTTTTCAAGGCATTTTTGACTCTTGCTCTATTAGTGGAAGTACTCTTTTGGTGATACTTCTATTTGATCTACTTAGTCCATCATCTTTCTAGATGTTACCAAGACAATTTTCACCTCTAGGTAATATGTCTAGCTCTATTGGTATTATAATTTGCCACCACCACATCATACAATGTATGTCGGTTGTCCTTGAAGGTGAAAATATTTTTCCTCACCCTCCAATAAGGTGATCTTGGTAGGACCATCCATCACTTAATCTGGACTTATGAGCATGTAGAATGTAGGATCTAGGCCATAGAATCTCTAATGGAATTATGGACTCTCCTCCTATGACACATCATAAAATGTGTACACCCTTAGCACCAAATGAAGAACCACAAGGGCACTAGTCTGGTAGGCCCAAGAGTGTTAGATGTGGTAGGCCCAACCAAAGAAGAAGTGTTGTGGTTAACTCCTCCAATCTGAATCAAAAGTCCTCAAGCAAAGGGGAAGTATGAAGCCAAGCCCTGGCACCCTTCTCGCTGCAAGAGAGGATCCTAGCTCTAACAAGTAAAGGTATGTATGTGAAGATCCTAAAAAGGATGTAAGTGTGCTTATGCTCACTAAGCTTTGCCTAGAATTTCCTAGAGTCCAGGGATACAAATTCCACAAATGGGTGTAATGTTATATGTGTTGGGCTTGGTAAGAAATCCCAAACCAAATAGAAAGATGTCTAGAAATCATAGGTACCTAAGTCGATAGCCATAATAGGTGGCAAGAAAGATGGGTGACCCTTGGGTAAGAACCTATCTACCAAAAGAGGGGCAAGTAGTGCCCATGCTCATAAGTAAGTTGTGGGTGCAATGGCCTCTTTTGAGATGTGCTACCACATCCTCTCATAGCTATAGGAAGAGCAATTTGTAACCAATGCCAATCATTTGAAAATTGTGAGAGCATACAAGGTCCTGAGAGTATTGAGAATGTGTGCTGCATAGAACTATCAAAGGGCCATAGATGTGGAAGGAGTACCTATGTGGGAGGATATGTATGTGCCAAATAGGATGCTCTCATGACATAACATCTCGAAAGGAAGGAGTAGACCACATATATGTTCTCCAACCTAGGAAGGAGCTACAAAGTCCTTAGAGTTTGAGAGTGTTGGGCTCCAAGAGCCCAACACTCTCAAACCTCTTATAGGGAAGTAGAATTCTGATGGGAAGTTAGAGGGAGTAAGCATTTTGTGTGGGCTCCTAACCTTGCATTACAAGCCTCCACTTCTTAACCCAAGGTCCTAAGATTAAGTGTAAAAGCTTGCATTGTGAAAACTACTTCCTCCAAGGGGCCCAAGATGTGGATGTCATATGATAAGGATTGAAAAAGACTCGTAGGAATGGCAATAGCCACCTCACTCAAAGTTTTTCAGTGAGCTATGGAAAATAATGGCCCTCCCAAAAGATCTACCTAGGGCTCTCTCCCAATGCCAATTAGATGAACTCTTTGGTGGTAGTACAATGGCTATAAAATAATGGTATCTCTATACCATAGAAAGTATGCATAAATGGAATCAAGGAGGGAATCTGATCCCTAGCTAAACAAAGAGCACAAAACAAAGCTGGCCAAGAAAAGGTATTGAAGGCATTTGAGACATCCACTTGGACAACTACTCAATCATAGTGGAGGTCCAAGGAAGCTTTCATGTCTACATTAACCATCTCACAACCTCTTGGTTTGGTTACAACATTCTGATGAGGAGACAAGAAAGATGAGAAGGAATGGCAAAGCTATAAAAAAATGGTTTGAGAGACCAAATATAAGGAAACATCCTCTTTGGCTATGGAGCAAACACTTGAAATCTCCTTGGATAGAGCAAGGAGACGTGATGCACCAAACAAACAAGTAGCACCCAATGTATAACAATATGGAATTTAACAATGAAATTAGTAGGGCAAACAAAGTAGCAAATAAGACAAATTAGCCTAGAATATTCCAAAAGTATCTAGGAAGCTTCTTTGCTAGCTTAGCTTGCATCCCAAGTAGGTAGCTTCTTGAGAAAGCTCTAGAAGCTTCCAACTAGCTTAGCTTGCACGCCAAGCAAGCGACTTCTAGAAGAAAGCTTCTTGAGAAGCTTCCCAGTTAACTTGGCTTGCATTCCAAGAAAGTGGCTCAAGGAAGTTTCTTGAGAAGCTTTTCAAAGGTCTTGTATGCTCTTTATAAATACAAAAGCCAAAACTCATGCTAGGCATTTGGAGTTTTCTTTCATTCAAGTGTCCCAATGTGAGCTTCCATTCTCCTATTTCTCTCCTCAGTCTTGGACTTTTACATTGGTATTGGAGTAGAAATGGGATGGATGGAATTTATGGACCACCAAATCCACTTCTGCCAAACCATTGGGATTTTTGTGTCCAAGTATTACCCATGCATCATTTCACACAATTCATCTTCTTGTGCTTTGGGCATGATTTTTTGCATACGATCACCTTGTTTGAGGAACCCTTGATACTTCCGATTGTAACTCATGGAGAACGATGGACATGCTACATCTATGTGTTAATAAATTAAATAAATTGGGAGAAGTGGGATAGAGTAATAGCCATGGCGGCAATACCAAAAAATATCATTGGTATGCAATAACAAATTGAGCACCTTACTCAATTGTTGGATGAGCGAGACCATCAACGACAAGAACACATAGAGAGAGCACCAGTTTGAGATAGAGAAGATCAAATCCACTTTCCAAAACCCAAGGTGTTTGAAGGCAAGAATCTTTTGAACATAATGGAGAATTGTTTGTTTGACTGCAAATGTTACTTTGAAGCTACCAATCTTCAAGATGAACGGAAATAAATTCTCTTAGCTTCTAGCAATTGGATGGTGTGGCAAAAATTTGGTGGCAATTTCAAGTGGAGCAAGCTGAACAACAGATTGTTGCACTAATCTTGACATGGGCAGAATTCAAGGAGGTATATTTGGTCAATTTCAAACTATAAATGCGACCCAAGCCGCACGAGATAAATTAGCGGAGTTGAAGTAGATTGGCTTTGTAAGGAGCTACATCATGCAATTTTAGAACATCATCATGCCAATTCTAGATATACAAGAAGGTGAAGTTCGGGATTAATTTGTGAGGGGATTGAAATCACAAACCAATTAATTTGTGAGGGGACCATATAAGAACCACAAAACTTGGAAGAAGCCATGCAATTGGCTCATCACCTTGATTCCTTGGTTGCAACAACTTGGTCTCCACCTCAACCTACACAAAGCCTACAAGTATAGGATGCACAAGTGGAGGAACTAGCACCAATGGAGATTGATGTTATCCAACTGAGACCACTGGGTACAACGGATAGCGAAAGATTGTGACAAAATGGTGATTGTTTTTATTGTCACCAAGTTGGACATCACATGGGTCACAAGACCTCATCAAAGGGGGTCAAGATGGAAGAGGAGAAAATCAAAGCCATTACTGATTGGCCTACTCCAAAGGATGCTATAGAATTACATGCATTTAATGGATTGGCTAGTTTTTATTGATTGTTCATCCATTATTATTCTCATGTGGCTGCACCATTGACTGACCTCTTGGGGAAGGAATAAAGCTTCCAATGGACCACCAAACGCAAAGAAGCATTCCAAAAGTTGAAACATATGGTGTTTTCAAGACCCATTCTTCAACCATATAATCCTTAACTACCTTGTGTGGTTGATTTTGATACTTCTAACTTTGCAATTGGAGCCGTGCTACAACAAGAATTCCTAGATGGACTACATCTCATTGCCTTTGTGTCTTGCCGACTAAATATAGCTAACAAAAATTACTCTACTCAAGATTTGGAACAATTAACAATGGTATATACCACCAAGGTATGGAGGCATTATCTCTTGGAGAAAAAAGTGATCATGCAAATTGATCACAAACCATTGTTGCAAACCTTACGCTTGGAACACATCAAGAGTCAACAACATTGATGGGAGGAGCAACTCCAATTGTTTGACATCAAACTTGAGTACAAACCAAGTCAGCTCCATGTCATCCCTGATGCTCTATCATGACGACTTGATTTGAAGTCTTTTCCTCTTATCACGATGGGAATTACAATGGTGTCAATGGACTCTAAGGTCCATAACATGTTTTGATCAGCTCTACAACAAGATCCCTTCTTCCAAATGGTACATGGTCGTCTGACAACATGCAACAAGGAGTACAACACCTTCTCCTTCAAGGAAAGCCTTTTATTCCATGAGGATCAGATCTATGTTCTAGCCAAAGGTGATCTCCGACTTCAAGAAGTCCATGATTTACCTGGTCACATGGGTGTGGACAAGACCTTGGGTATCCTCCAATGCCAATGGTGGTGGCCCAACATGGCATGAATGTTCAAGAGTTTGTCCAATCGTGTGAGAGTTGCCAATGCAACAAAGCCAATAACTAGAAATTGAGTGGACTCCTTCAACCACTCCCCATTCCATCTACTTGTTGGGAACATATGAGCTTAGATCTCATCACCTCCTTGCCCAAGATGGTCACATAATAATTGTGGTGTTTGTGGATAAGCTTAGTAAGCAAATTCATTTGGCACCAACAGTTGATATTGTGGATGCTTCAACCTTGGTGGAAATCTACTTTGAAAATGTATTCAAGCATCATGGAATGCCACGTGTAATCATCTTTGACCATGATCCTTGCTTCACTAGAAAGTTTTGGCAAGCACTCTTCCAGATACTTGGCACCAAGCTTGCTTTGTCCATGGCCTATCATCCTCAAACTGATGGAAAAACTAAACGTGCAAATTGAACCTTGGAAGATATGCTTTGTGCCTTTGTCAACATTCACCATACCAATTGGGATGAATGTCTTGCAACTATGAAGTTTACATACAATAATTCTAAACATGTAAGCATTGGATTCTCTCCTTTCTTTCTCAATTTTGGCCAAGACCCAATTGTTCTAGATTCCATTCTTGCTCTCCATCTATCTCAGGTCCCTCATACTTCCACCTTCTTGACCACCATCTCCAAATCCCTCCTACCAGCCAAATCTCATTTCCTTGTTGCTCAAAATTGGTAGAAACAATATGCGGATTACCATTGTTGTGATCTTAGTCTTCAAGTTGGTGATAAGGTTATGCTTTTATCTAATAACCTCCTTCTCTATCTTGATACCCAATTTTGTAAACTCATCCCTACTTAGATAAGACTCTTTGATATCACCCATATTGTCTCTCTTGTTGCTTATTGACTTGCCTTGCCTTGTCATATGTGCATCCATCTTATCTTTCATATTTCCAAGTTGAAACTCTTTGTTCCTAACCCCTCTTCTTTTTCCTCTTCATTCCAACCTCCCCCTCCTCTTGTCCTTATCAAGGATCATGAGGAGTACAAAGTTGATCTTATCCTTGTGAGTCGCCATATTCAATGAGATTGTTGACAATATAAAAAGTACAAGGTCCTTTGGAAAAGGTATCCTCTTTATGATGCCACATGGGAACCTCTTTCTCATCTCCAAAATGCACAATTGCCCATCCAAGAGTTCAAAGCTTCACTGTCAACAAGGACGTCACCAACTAGCGATGGGGGAATATAATACAATATGGAGTTTAGCAATAAAGTTAGTAGGGCTAACGAAGTAGCAAATAAGATAAATTAACCTAGAATATTCTAGAAGTATCTATGAAGCTTCTTGGGAAACTTCCCAACTAGCTTAGCATGCACTCCAAGTAGGTAGCTTCTAGAAGCTTCCAACTAGCTTAGCTTGCACACTAAGTAAGTGGCTTCTAGAAAGAAGCTTCTTGAGATGCTTCCCAGTTAACTTGGCTTGCACTCTAATAAAGCGGCTCAAGGACGCTTCTTAAGAAGCATCTCAAGGGCCATGTATGCTCCCTATAAATACAAGAGCCAAAGCTCATGCTAGGCATTCATAGCTTTCTCTCATTCAATTGTCCTAATATGAAAGGGAGAGACAATCACATAAATGGTCAAAAATAAGTCTTGAAGGACCACCTACTGAGAAACAAGAAGAGAGGGGTAAAGCATGGGCAAAAAAGGACTCTATATGCTATAGCTCCTCATTAGAGTGGTAGTCATGGACAAAGGATGGAAGACATGTAAGGTTGATAAAGTATCTACCAAGAAGGGTGTTGGTTGTGAGGGTGATAGTGCTTGGACTACTCATTGATACTCCCTAACCTAGTCAACCATCAAGGAATAACATAACCAATGATGCTCTGGAGGTGGAGCATGGACTTGTGGAGGCTCTATGATGCATCTAGTAGCTACTTGGGCCCAAATAGTATACTCTTCCTATAAAGTTAGCTAAACTCTATGGAGGAACCAATGAATCCAAAGACGGTCTCTTGGTGTCTTGATGCACCTCTATGAGTAGGAAGAAGTAAAGTCCATTGAGGAAGGAGAGCTAGTAGGGTCCATGTGGAGACATCTCTCTCTCTCTCTCTCTCTCTCTCTCTCTCTCTCTCTCTCTCTCTCTCTCTCTCTCTCTCTCTCTCTCTCTCTCTCTTGGGTATCCACCAAGATGGCACGTATAGAAAGCGTGGAGCCTACTAGATTGAAGAGATGCATGGGAATCCTAGTATACATACGTGGACAAGGTAAACCTAGTAGGAAAGCCTGAAGGGGATCCAAAGCCTGAATGGAGCCAAGAGTAAGAGTCGGGTGGTGCATGTAGTGAGAGGGTTGGCATATGAAGAGGGTCTAAGGGAGTAGGTGGAGATGTGACCTCTGCTCTCATCCATAAGCATCTAGCTCACCCTTCATGCTAAGCCAAACCAACTCCCACCCATGGGAAACCCAAGCATGACTGCATAGGGCGTTGGTGAGGTGGGATGTAAGAGGGTGTTGAGGATACTATAGGAGGGATGTTGGTTGGTGGTGGTGGAAGGTTTGGATAAGGAGGGGGATTTGGAGCGTGTGGTGGTGGTGGTTGTGGTGGTGGAGCCAAGCACTAGGGGGAGAGAATGTTGGAGCCAAGCACTAGGGGGAGAGAATGTGGGAGGAACAAAGGGGATAATGTGTGGGAGTACTCCATAGGAGAGTTGACCAAAGTGAGTTCCTCACCATGGGAGAGCGGACCCTATGGTAAAGGGATAGATGTGGCTCCATCATGAGGAACCTAAGCCTAACCTATGTTGGAAGAGGTGGTGCCTACATATGTGCCCTAGATGCACATAAGGGGTATGGGGTGCTAGGTGAAGATGTTTGCATATTGTAGTCCTTCTAGGGTGCATATGCTAAAGAACAAAGTGGCGGCATCATAAAGGATTCTACAAAAAAGAATCTCCTATATCCCATGAGGTATAACCCAATACAGAATGAGAGGAGAAAACATCCAATAACAAAGGCTAACAATCTTACACCAGTCGCACACAAGAGCAAAACTAGAAATATAAAAATAGGGCAAGGATGTAAGGAGTGATATGCCAATGAAGGAGATTTGTAGTTCTGTAAGCTCCAATAGGTATGGTACACAAGCCCTTCGGTGCAAGAACTCTCAAGTACAAGACCCCTCCAAAACACAAACATCCGACACAAGAAGATGTGGTGCAAGAGCCTCCAGTACAAGAACGATTTGATACAAGAACCCTTGGATACAAAAGCAGCCGGTACAGGAATCTCATAAACAAGAGCCCGTGTTGGAGCTGCTTTAGCTAAAGCAGCTCCAACACGCGACAGTGACAAATAAAAAGAAACTTCTCCATTTCTACTCGCTCCTTACGTTAGACAATAGCTAATTCAAAAGGACCTCTACTCTGGTCGCCAGGATGGGGACCTGGCGCTCACACATCGCTCACATTCTTCACAGCAGCGACCAACCCCTAGCTTCATTCAAGCTCACTACCATTGCTCACCCCAGTAGCTCGCCGCCATTATTCACTATCTGTGTAGCTTTCCGCCATACCCTCTCTCCGCCAATCTCATTGGAGTCCCTAAACCCTCCCGGGTTTTGGTTCTTAGCGCAATCGGATTCTGGTGTTGCGATATACAGACATATGGCATCAGCATGCGAAAAGTCAGATTCTGGTGTTGTGACGGACCGACAGAGTAATTCATTTCGTTGGTATCCGGAAGACACGCATTAGAATAATCTAGATGCAATAAAATAATTGTAATGTGATCCTTGGCTTTGTCATTATTTCTGGCAAAACCATGATGTAGGAGAAATGCTCACATATCAACTTGGTGAATTTTAACTGCAAGTACCTAACATGTCAACAGAAGGAAAATTACTTCAATTCCCACAATAGAATGTCAATAGTGCCACATGCACAACAGAAGAAGCCTGAAAAGGTCACTTCAGACAGTCTCGTTATTCCGGATATGACTGGTCGAGGTAGTGAGTGAGCCTCGGATCGTGGGCAAGCCAGGTCGTCCTCAAAGACAAACACAATTCCATGCATAAAGCACGCCGTAACTAATCTACGGAGCATATATATCGGGACAAAACGGTCCGTTAAGTTGCAATGAGAATTCACTCAGTACAATCACAATAGGAGGTAGCAGAGTTTGAAGCAAAAGAGCGGATTCATAACACTGTAATGCATAAATGGCCTTAACTGCACCCCAAATTCGGCACCATAACTTAATAATATCTCAAATTGGCAAATTGACTTAACATTAACCTTGGTATCACGTAAAGATATAATATATATCACGTGGTCCATTGTGTCGCATATTTCTCAGAGTAGTCACTCATGATCCCTTGTTGGCGAGCATGGTTCTTGTCAAAACATTATATCTATTCCATATATATATAGAAAACCAGTTGGCTCGAAACTGATTCGCGTCGAACTCCAATCACGTGTCAAGTCCGCTCTTAAGCTTTAGCTAACACTATATTTAACTAAAAACCTATGTTATTTAAGTATGGGTAATTTATCATGTCCAGTAAATCCTTACTTTTAGAAAGTAGAGAAAAGGCGAACGCGAAGTAGAAAGTAGCAGATTGAAATTTGTTCCAAGACCCGCACAGGGCAGCGACTCTTCTTAATTTATAATTGCTCCGGGAAGTCTATTGCATGTTCCGCCTACAGTAATTGCTCCGTGTCTCAGCTCGTGAATTCGCTGGCGATCCGAAATATAAAATATAAAAGGAACCCAAAGGATATGGGAAAGAATACAAGAAATAAATAAAAATGAAAAGAGAAAAGAATACACGACCCAACAGTCCGGAACAACCCGAATCAAAAACGTTCACTAATAGGGCCGAACCCCTTTTGCACTCTTTGGTCCTTTGTATTCCTGTTTTGTTTTCTTGTAGTGTATATTTATTTATGTGCTTCTCGGTTGGTTGGTGCTGTCTTGGTGGTGGACCAAAGGAACTCCGACTCTACTTCCATGCTCTATATTTATCTATTTCAGACCTGTCTACTTTCAGTGTTGCGAACTGAATTTCCTTGTCCAAGCAAGAAGTCCTGCGTTCGTGCAAACTCGTAGAAAAGGCCACCACGTGGAACGCATGAAAGATGGAAAGACCTCGTCAAGCCGTACAAGAGAGACATCAAGCCTTTCGTGCAAACCATGAATTGCAATATAACGAAGAGAAAAAGACGACAACGTAAAACATGAAAGAAGGAAAACCCATCAATCAAACGTACAAGGGAGAGACAACAGAAATAAAATGGAACTAGACTCCAATTAAGTGAAATTGGTTTGTCACTTTCACAATAGATAATTACAGGAAAATATTGTTCAGTTGTTGGTTAACGTGGATGCCAAGTAGGATTCTTACGCCGTTACAACAGATTTTATGTGTTTGCCAACTTGAGATACCCTTAAATCTTGGTGCCAGGTTTGGGGTAATGTGAAATCACTCTGTATATTTGGGTGGTGCTAAGTCCGTCTCTACAACTTATTCATGTCAACACCATAACCGTGCCTACGAGATGGAACTTCAGAGAATCGGTGGAAGGAGGCGCATAGAGCCATTGCCTCCAGTGCACGAGTGCTAAAACTACGGGAAAGCACTGCTGCGAAACCTGCGCAATTTTGGTTGCAGCTTTTGTTACGTGACACAAGCAGGTACGGGACTACTCTGCAGGGCTACTAATACTCTTAGTTCATCACTATGCTTAGAGTAAACCGACTCTACTGGGGCCTCAGCCCCATTTTATTACCCCTATGTCTTTTCCTTGTACGGTTTGATGGGTCTTCCCATCCTTCTTCTTATCCTGCGTGGTCGCCACTTTCTCGCTGTTTAGAGTAAATTCCTCGCTGGGGTCGTGGTTTACGGAAACAAAGAGGGAGGACGTATGCATCAGAAACAGTAACAATTGGGTCATTTCATTTCAGAGATAGACCTGACGGTACTCCAAACTTGTCTCCATGCCTTCACGGCACTCTGAGTTGACGAAAATGTAAGTCACCTTGGTGTCTCGTGCTCCAACATCTTGCCTGTCTGTCGGCGCCATAATTTCTTCTTGGCTGACAATGTTTTCACTCGAAGCATTAGATCTGCTACCAATATAGGTAAAATAAACAATTCTCTTGAACTTAAGACCATGTCAATCCCGGACAAACTATTGGACCAAATCCCGGCCCAAGTACGATCAAGAGTTACCTACCATTCGGACCGATCTCCAGGTCGACCATGCAAACCACTTCGAAGACAAGCAGGTCTTTACTAGAATCTCAAACGGGGACTTTGATAAACAAATGAAACTCTTCAAGCCATTGAAAGAAAAAGAAAAATATTCTGGTGAGATTAACCAACTACTCACAAGAACGAGAAGCAATTGCGGACAGCTCTTCCCATAGCCATAGGATGATGTAGTATCACATTACAGGACACTATTGCACCAACAGCTTACCTAGGAGCATGGGCCCTTGTGGCTCCAGTTTTGGCATATAGGTTCTTACTGAGGTGCACTTATTTTTATTACTACCCATCACTACAGTTGACTCAAGTACCTATGCTTTCCATACATCTCTTTGATTAGCTCAAGATTTATTACAAGAGCAGCAAGTATTACACTCCTCCCTCTGCTAACTTTGTTTCCCAAGACTCTAAGAACATTTGAGTAGAGCTCAATGAGTGTATCCACACTCACATCCTTTCTAGCATCCTCACTGATACACCTTTACCCAATAAAGCTAGGATCATATCTTGTGGAGGGAAGCGAGCTAGAGTGGGGCTTCATATTTCCTCTTTGATTGAGGACGTCTAGTTCACATCAGAGGCGTTCACCATGGCTCTTTGCCTTGGCTAGGTTTACCACATCTAGCACTCTTGGACCAATGCCCTTGTGGTTCAACATTGGATGTTGAGGGCATCCACATCTTACAATGTGCCATAGGAGGAGAGCCTACTAGAGTCCATGATGCTATTAGAGATGTAGTTGCACAAATCCTACTATCTACTTGCTCACAAGTTCAGATTAAGTGATGGATGATACTACCATGCTCACCGAACTGGAGTGTGTAGATAGGTATTATCATTTTTAGGGATGGCCAAAGTACATTATATGATACATTATATGATGTGGTGGTGGCAAACCTACTTTGACCAAAGTCCTTGGCACAAGCTAGAGTCCAAGCAAGAGTTGTAGTGATTAGTACCACCAAGAGAAGGAGGACCACTATGCCCCACAACTTGCCTTTGACACCTTTGTTCCCTTAGCAGTGGAGATCTTTGGCCACTTTCATCATCAATTTGATGGTCTCCTTTGAGAGGCAACACAGGGCTCACTATAGAGGGGAGACACATTGGCTTTCTCACCCACTATGCTTACCTTCTCTTTGCGATAAAGGGTTCAATGAAGACTCAAAGCCTATGATAACTTTGAGTCTTCATTGATGGGCATCAGTAGCGGGCACCATGCTCCATTGACTGCAGTCCCTTCACAGTTGCAAGACTTACTTTTGGAGGTTCTCTACCACAGCATTCAGATATTGGTTCACTTATACCTCTTTTTACATATTTCTTGTGTATGGTACTATACATAATGATAGCATTGTGCTTAGCTCTATGGCCTATTTGCACTTTCCCTAGAGCTTTCAGCTCTTCCTTTTATTTTGCACTTTTTGCTGCACTTTATTCCTTTTTTCCATTCTTTTGGGGTATTTTATTGAGCAGATGGGCCTTTTTTCAAACATCATAGCAAGAAAGACTTTGACTTGGGGCCAGTGGATAGCTTCATGAACTTTGATGGATGCATTGTAACAATCAAAGTCTAATCTCAAAATTTATTAGCTCCTTGAAATCAAATGAGAAATGGCTTCTTGGATTCCAATTGAGTTTTTTTCTTTTGTGAAAACCATGCTTGTACCCACAAACTTTTCTCTTTGCATATGGTATAAAATTTGAAGATCAGGATACACATTTATCCATGGTGTTTTAGTTTAAGCATTAACGGTCTTAAAAAAAATTTGAATGTAATATTTAAAAAATTAGAAAATTTTAACTTACCACAGTGCATGGGAAAATTCTTCATGAATTGGATTCTTCAAATTACAATGATTACTTACAAGAACTTGAGTACTCATAAGAGCATTATCTAGATGTTTGTGAAAGTTGAATGCTAAGTAGGATAATGTGCCACAGTAAAAAGGTAGAAAAAGGTAATATGAAGTCTTTCTACCAACTTGGGATGGCATTCAATCTTAGTGCAAAGTATGCAGTACTATTAAGTCCATCTCTACATTTCATTTACTATCTTCATCTATGAAAGACAAACTCTAACAAGATAGATCTTGAAGGTCTGGTATCACAAGTATAGTGCTGTTACATATACAAAAGTGGACAGCAAGATCAGTAACTACCAATCATTAGTTTGGTCATTATTGGATTGAGAAAGAACAATCTTTTGTGAATAATAGTCTTGGTTCCTAATTGGCTCCGTTAGTGCACCATAGAATTTGGTTATTCATTCACTTACTATATGTAATTATGTATGTAAAATACTCCTAAAACCATAGCATGTCTTCAATGCATAGAATGACTTTACCATTACCCAAAATTGTGCAATTAGTGCTATAACATTTATATATATAATAGACTTGGATTCTAGAGTGATTTTTAGTGGTGCTTGAGTATGGTCCTTAATTGCAATTGGATTTTCATGTTTTGGCAAATAAACATATGGGCAATCAAATTTTGTGCAGTTATCTTAAGTAGTGTAGACTTGTGATGGGTGTTCAATAGTGGAGAGAGATTTCTTTTTCTTTCTCTTTTTCATGGCATCAAGAGAACAAACAATGGACTAGACAGCCATGTGTTTGCATACAATAGTCAAATTTTGGTGTTACAATAGACAAATAGAGTGTTTCCTTTCATGGTGTATGGAGTACACACAATAAACTAGTCTACTTATATAATAAATTAAGAATCCATTAATCTTCTTCATCTTCCAATGTGCAAAGATACAGCTTTGTCCTAAATAAAAAAATAGTGGTCCTTAGCAGCACCGGATTTGAGACACTCAAAATCCAAAAATTGCCAAAATCTTGCATTTATCAAGAAGTTGCCAAAAATAGAGCATTTTTTATGCACTGCACCCAAAAGAGACAGTTCTCTAGACTGTCATCCTCAAGAAGTTCTCCGCACTTGAATTGCCTTTGATCAAATATGTACACAAAACTATAATGACAATATATCATCTCTGCATAGAGGCAATGAGTAGTCTTGTTCTATGGTTTGTTTTTGATCATAATATGACTTGTTTTGATTCAATAAGCGGGTTGCCAAATTGCTAGCTCTTATCCTTGAAATCCTTATATGGGCCACAATACATCCTTATGGGTGTCTTACATAGCCTAATGTAGGTAATTTTTAACAATGAACCACTTCCATCAGCATATAAGAAAGGAAATTTGAGCCTTTCAGCATGTTGTTTAGCCTTTGTTGTTAATTAATACATTTTTTGCTCAAAGAGTGCAAATTCAGCTCAGATTCTCAATTTTGCTTGGGATAATCTAACTTAATTTTCTCTCTAAATGGGCTTGCTACTCATATAAACAAGTGTATTGACTCTCAATTAAACTTTGATACCATATATTGCATAGAAGAAGTAGAGTAACAAGTAATAATTGTTGAAATAGTGGATGAGGCATGCAAGTATATGTTTTGAGCCTTCAAGAACTGTATTTGGACTTCTTGTGTGTCCAAATTTGCTGGATTCATTCAGAAATCTACCACAACTACTTATGGTATGTGGAGGATTTAAATATGATCTTAATTTCTTCCCACATACAATTGGAAATGTATAAAGACTCCATTTAAATCTTTATCATGACACTCAAAAATCTGAAATATCAAACTTGCTCAACCTAGACAAGTTACCATCTACCTTTGGACAAATTCCATAGCTCAAAACATTAATACATGTAAGGTAACAATGTGCCACTCTGTTCTACTCTCCTTTGACTTGAAATTTGAGAATGTTAGATATATCTACATCCTCTTCATGGATTGCTAGTGTTTAAAACCTATAGTGAACCTTCAAGATCAGTAAAGTTTTAGAAAACCTTGTGTGAGAGTCTTGACATACTGCCAATTAATTTTGGCAACCTCCAAGAACTCAATATCTAATATATCCAAGGTTTGTTTACTCAATAATTGGTGAATCCTTGCAAATCAACCTATGCATGAGACCAAAGCACTTTACCATTGAGGGTAAAGGAAATAATGAACCTTTAATAATCTTGGATTGCATAGATATTTTGTACACGATTGCTCATAAATTTGACCTCTTGCAAGATCAGAGTTGGAAGAGCCATGGTCAAATTTTGGATGTGAATGGTCCAAAATTACACCCTAACAAGTTGTACTCTTACACATAGTGGTGTTCCTACTCTGACTAATAGCTTACTATTGTATAATTCACATCAAAAGAGATTTATGTCATTTTCTATAATCTTAAAACTCTATGAATTTCAACTCCCATTCTTCATATAAATTATATCCTCTAAAACTTAATTCTTTTATGGTTTACTCTTTTGCAATATGTATGTAGTACTCTAGAACTGCATCTAGCTTCTTCAAAATTGGTCTCTAATTCTCTTTCTGTGAGTACTTTGCTACAATCTATTCTTATATCTATTCGTTTTGTGTGTGTTCATTTCATATGCAATATAGAGATTCATAGATCTTATTTCCCTTCTACTAACTCACTCCCTAAGTTGCCAATGTTTATAGTAAGGTCTCAATAGCTATTTCTCCTAATGATGGGTTTAGATGGCTTGGCAAGGTCATCTTAGAAATAAACTTTAGCTTGGAAAGCATATAAATGATTTTATGAGTGGACTAAAGGAGCTCTTTTGAACATCACTAGGATCTCAATACTCCTTTACTTCAAGTTACACACAATTTAAGTAAGAATATTAGCTAATTATGAATATTAAACAAATGAATTAATAGCTTATAAAGAATGAAGCTTAGCATTGACAGTACAATTTATACATCTACTCTAATATAAAATACCAAACAATTTGGTTTTGTACATATCAATAATCATATCTTGAGAACCCAATGATGAAGAGTTGACATATTATGAATGAAGGCTCCAATATGCACTTTCAACCTAAACCTATTGTTCCTCATGAGGTAAGTTGGATCAAGAAGAGAGAAGTGAGGTGCATATTGAGAGAAAGAAATGAATTAGGTAATTATGCAATATTCATGTTTTATTAAAGGGTTTCAATTATATGTTTAGGGGTAGTGTACATACAATGGGGTTCTTTTTATGGGTGAAGGCCACATAGCCATAAAATACTATGGAACCTATAAAAAGTGACATGTAGCCGTTTACAATTATGGGTCTTCACCCATAAAATGGGCAAGAATTACAATAAACCCAAACACTAATATATTATGGGTAGCCTATTGTATCACAAGTAAAATGTGTAACAATTTGATGACAAAGGCAATGAGGATTCTAGTCTTGTTTCATTAGCTACCTTAAATTTTTGCACATAAAATGTACAAGGAATTCAAGGTCACAACAAAGTAAAAAATAACAATATAGTGACCCTTGAGACAAAGACCATCATGAAGATCAAAAACACTCACTACCTATAGTAAGAAAACTGAATTTCTTGAAAAGTGAGATTCTTTAATGGCTACTTCACATTTTTCTATGAAACAATAGTAAAAACTAAAAAAAATAATCTTTGTCAAAAAAAGTGTGGCATGTTCAGAGAGCACATATCCTAATAGTCTATATCTCTAGTAGATTTGGTTTCCACCTTTGTCCTCAATGACAAACAAAATCTGATTCAAAATCAGAAATTTATTGTTGGAAATGTTTTGAGAGACATAGAGCTTTGAATTTTGTTTTGAATTTGGTATGGGTGTTCTCCTTTGCACTCCTATGGTGTAACCAAACCTTTGTTACTAAATGCTATAATAGACTTTGTTGGGATAATGTAAACATGCAAGTGAGATGAACCCCCAACTCTTAGAGCCCTAGCTTGAAGTTTTATGCTTTTCTTTCCGTGTGTCAAGAGGACACGAAATTGACTAATATTACAATATTAAATTTATATTAAATTTATGGCATTTCTAGTAATGTAGTAAATGGTTTATAGATGATTTTGTAAAATATGATAGGTATATAACAAGATAACTTATAACTTTTGATGGTTCATTTTTTCAATTTTGACAAAAGGTTATATTTTATGTCCATTATATTCTCTTAATTTTGTAAAAAAATTTCTAATCAATTGAAAGGCTTTATTCACTTCTATAACAAATGGTCTTTAGCATGTCTTGTAAAGTTTTATAGTTATATTTGCACTCTCATAGCATTTCCATGAAATCTAAAAATTAAAACCTCTAATTTCTCCAAAGGACTTGACCTTCTCCAGAGATAATTGAATCCATCAAAACACTATTTCTCAAGTCCACAAAGGAAATATTCTTGACTATGTTAATGAAAAAGAGAATCTAGACTCTCCTCAAATTGGAGCATCAAAATTAGGTAATTTCTTTGTGCTAAAATTAGAATCATGCGGAACTTGAGTCAGTCTTGTAGAATTTCATCAATAAGAATCAGGTCAGTAATCATCTCAAAAGTTTGAAGCAAATTCAAACAAGACAATTTCATATTCTGACTTTGAATTTAAGTAACATAGATTTTATTGAGTGTTGACTTGTATGGATAATCTTTATCAAAAAAGGTACTTTTAACTATTTATATCTTTGATGATAGGAGTAGGTAAACTCTTCTCAAATAAATTAATAGCTTTTGTTTTAGGAAACTATTATTATGTGTAATACTATTAGCTAGAAAAATTCTCTAAAGGTGGAATTTAGCTTGGTAATATCTTTAGAGATATTACACATGATGGTCTAAGTAGATCAGGTAGAAGGGTCACCAAAAGAGGACTTCTATTAATAGTGTAGAGGTAGAAAACACATCAAAACCTTCACAGTCAATTTTGGAGGCCTAAACAACCTCAAACAGACCTCAAAAAAATGCAATTTTAGTCTGCCTCATGAGAAATGGATTACTACTTTCTTACCATTATTGGATTGATTGCCATTGCTTTTCTCCTTCAATTTATCTCATCTAGATCTTTCTAACTATATCTCTTCCATGTTATTATGAGCTTCCTTCAAAGATATTCCCTTTGGTCAAACTTGTTTGACCAACCAAATAGAACTAAGGTTGGCATGTCACCAATCCATGTATCTAATCTAAGGGTGTAGCTCTTTTGGGGTGGATCTTCTTTGATATATAATAAAGGCAGAGTGCTCCTTTGGGGCATCAAAGTTTTTAAGAATTGCAACTTTTTGTGCTTCTATCTTTGCACTACTACAATATGAGTGAATTATTTCTAAAGTAGTGTATTAATAATAAAAAACAAATATTTTGTTGTAATTATGAAAATTTGTTGAGTGGTTGTATAAGCATGCAAGTGTTATATTTTCTTTAAGGTACATTTTATATGGTATGGTACTTTACCATTTTGACATTAATATTATGATTAAAAGATAAGTCAATATTTAAATGAAAAAATAAAATAAAAATACTTTATTAAATTATAAAAATTATGGTCCATTAAGCACCGTAAAATTGTGTCATAATAAATTTGAAGACCTGCCTAGGTAATTTCTGTATAATAGTTGTTCCAGTTTTAAACTGAGAAGTGGCGAAGAGCCGAAGAGCCGACACGGTGGCGAAGAGCCGACATCGAGGTGCCAAACCTTCCCGTCGATGTGAACTCTTGGGGAAGATCAGCCTGATACTTGCAGACCAGCGATGAACTGAACGAATAAGCCATCCAAAATTCACTTCAGTCTGTTTTGATCTAATGCTAAACAGTTTCCAGTTGCGACCCAATTGCAAGGGCGGCGCTCTACCAACTGAGCTATATCCCCTATACCCAGGCCAAGTAAATTTTTCACTTTTCTTTGGCGAATATCAGTAACTCCAATAGCTATAACATCAAATTTATCATTTTTCAGTTTTGAAGTCCATCGTGGTATTTCTTTATTTATTTCTTGAAATTGAGATCTTTTTTGGCAAACAACTAAACCCCCTGGTGTAGAACCACTTCGTGCTAAAAAATCAATCAAAGTATTATTTCCATAAATAACTCTTCTATAGCAGTGTCAATTTTTTGAATATTGGTAATGTTTTCAATTTGATAATTTATTATAGTATTACAGAACATTCCTTGTCTTTAAATAAAGTATGTATTATTTGGAATAGAATCTCAAATGGTTGCTAATACAAGTTCATTTAGAAATAGAAAATTGATTAGATTATAGATAGAACATGGAAAGATTATCATAGAGTCCAAGAAGAGTGCAACATAGTCAAAAAAGATTGCCTATGTATGATGTATCAAAACCAGATTTTTTTGTTTCTCATTTTATTATATATTTGAGAAGCTTCATGTACCAAGGAGAAAAAGTTGTGATAGTAGAGCTCAATAAAATTAATGAAGAGAACTAGTGGAGATGTTTTTTTTTTGTATTTAATTTTCAAAAAGAAACAAAAAATAGCTAGATCAGCAAGCTATGAGTTATCTCAGAAATGAAATTATTTTTTTGAATCAAAATTTATCAAGTTCATGAACATATGGAAGTACTCTCAGAGAATACATATTTTTTTCTTTATCACAAGTATCAATATATATTACATTGGAATAAATTAGTCACCGACTGAATAATAAAAATTTGTAGAATCTAACATTATTGAAATATAAGCTAATATTTACTTGATCTCCAATATCTCTAAGCATTTTAAGTTCTTGTGTGCAATGTACACTCTCAACAAAGTATAAAGTACATATGAAAGAACTTAATATTTAGATGTGACTCATATCAAACATAAATTTTTTAGGGTTTAGGGTCAATCTTTTCATAGCAAGAAAATTCTCCATTTTTTCCACACCAATGTAGATCAGGAATAGATATGATACCAAAGAGTGTGTAGAAAAATTAAAGAAATCTCATTATCTTTAACTTTGCAATAAGAATTTAATCCTTATTGATGATATTAAAATCCTCTCACAAATGACATAAGATGTGTCGCTATCTTTTGTTGGTCATAAATAAGGTAAATGCTCTTATATAGTTAAAAATATGAGCTAAAATAAAAGAAGTTTTTCTGAAGTCTTTAATTCTTAAAGTAGTTGGTGAACTAAGTTTTAGAACACTTTGTCTATGAAATGCTTGCCTATTATGATTACTTGTAGGTAGGTGACATACTTTTTGATTGACTTTATATAAGTTATTTTTCTTTTATGTCAATTTATTGATCCATGTGAGTGGTATATTTTGCTTTGTAGTTTTCTTTAGTATTTAAAGAAGAACATATAGAAAAACAAGTATCTTATCTTTGGCATTAATTTGAATAAGTCTGTTCTTACATTCAAATATAGAGATAAGTGTCAAAGTAAAATGACTTATCTCAATATATATCACATGCCTCACAAAAGAAAACTATCCACACAATATAGACAAAGAAATATAATCAGAAAATAGAAGTGGATAGAGAACTGATGAATAGGTCATCTGCATTGTTCTGATTTTCCTTTGTAGTTGTTGTGAATTATTTGAAGAGAAGGAATGACAAGAAAGACATCTTATCTTTGGCATTCATTTGAATAAGTCTTTTCCTACACCTAAACATAGAGATTAATTTTAGAGTCAAATGACACATCTCAAATATATCATGTCATCTATAAATACAAACTATCCACAACAAAGAGACAAAGAAATACATATAGAAATAAAAATTGATGAATGTATTATCTACATGGGTATGATTTAGTTTATAGTTTTTTCTTGTATTTGAAAGAAAGAGTGACAACAAAGGCATTTTATTTGTGTCTTTCATCTGAATAGATACTTTCTCACACCCAAATATAGATAAGTATCAATGTTGAATTATTTTCTCAAACATATCCTACTCATTATAAATGTAACAGATCCATATTATATGTTATAAGAATAAAATATATTAGGAAACAGAAATGTATAGAAAATTGATGAGTATATTATATTTAAGACATCATCCTTGTCTTGTTGTAGTGCAGTATGATTGCTTAAGTAATCTAGGTGCTAACTTGTGTCCAATTCCGCTCTAAATATTCCACAAAAGTCATGTATGTAATTTCTTACTAAATCTGATATTTTTAATTTAAATAAGCAGCAAAGTCATAATAGAAAATGTCACCTTGTTCTTAGGTGAATGTTTTTTATGACAATAGAAGTTCTCAACTACAAGGATAAAAAGCACTGGTCATTTTAAAGTGGCCATAATACAACTTTCTTCATTCTTACTCAAATGGTTATGCCATTTGCGATAACACAAGAATACATGAAACACTTAGTTTAGATCATAGAAAGTAGTCTTAAAGATATAATGTTTTGCAAGTTTTAAATTACATTATCTTATATGATATTAAGTTCCTAAAATTGAAAATAGTTTCAAGGATACAATATGTATATCTTTTCTAAATTTAGATATCCAAATGAATTGGATTGCATTAATCTTTTATTTCAAACTAATCTTGTTTTATGTAGTTGTGATACTTGACTTAACAAAGTGGTTTCAAATAGTTATTCTAAGAATAACCCTTCCTTTCTTAATGAGCATATGTATACATTTTTTCTTGTATAAAAATGTATAAATTTAGATCATGTTTGAATCCGTAGTTCACTTTTCAACTTAACATAATATGTTGAGTTGAATCATTTGAAATGAATAGGTTACATCTCATTGATCCAGTCCTTACATATCTCTTCATGTTCAACATAGAATTTTGAGGTAATAATTTAACACACTAAAAGAAAAATAACTTTATTACTTATATTTTTATCTAGAATATATATTATTATAACTTGAGCATATGCATAGAATTCTACAAAATGACCTCAAAAGGTGTTATGCCCCTAAGTATTATTCTCCCTTCTCTATACGCTAAAATCATACTCTAAAGGCTAATTATCATCCTTCACTTGGCTTGACAATGTTTTATATGAGATAAACCTAACTAGCACACTAGTCAAAGCCTTCCGTGCAATTTTGGAATACTTATATTTAGCTTCACTCACAAGTTACTCTTGACTTCACCTAACATTTTATACTTTCAACTTCAACCATGAGTTAATTTTTACTTCTCTTAGAAATCTATGCTTTACTTGTCTCATAAAATATTTCACTGTCTACTTTACTAGCTAATATCCTTTATGTTATTAGGTGAGAGATCTTACTTTAATTATGTTTGACCAAAATACTTACACTACACACCAAAGCTCTTGCAAACCACTACACCTTATTGTTTGAATTTGTAGATCAAGGAATGAGATATGCAAGGGGGAAGATGTATAAAAAAAAGAAAAAAACTATATACATGAAAGATTGCCCACAAGGTCTAAATACCATAAATAATTTATTGGATAATTGGCTAAGGATAATTGATTTCTCTTTTTTCAAAGATCTTAATTATCTCAATTAAAAATTCCTCTGAAAAATTTGAATATCTAGATATTAAATTTCGTAACAGAAGAATTATTATCACAATAAGCAGTTTGTCATGAAATAGTAAGGCATCTAATGTGCCTTGCTATTTTGTAAAAGCTTTTTCAAAAGCAAGGAAGAAACTATTATTAAGCACTTGTCTATTCAGGATTCACCATTAAAAGTCATTATATTCTCCATTTTTCTATTCAAAATAATGAAATGTTTCAAAGATATTTTTACATTTTATTCTTCTTTATGTTTAAAAGATATAAGTTTAAAGATGATATAAAGCTTGGCAGTTCCATTCTAATAGAAATTTAGATAATTAAACTCATGAAAATTAATATTAAAATTCATCCAGGAATTGATTAAAATTCTTAAATGTAGAAAAAAATGAAGTTTTCTCTAATTCTCTACTTCTTGAAATAAAATATCTTGCAAACCTTTGGTCATAGTATCAATAATTTCTTCAATAAATCTTCATATAATTTTTACTTCTTTCACTTATATGAATAAACTCTCCAATTTTCTTGACATATCATCTCCTAATTCTAAACTCCCTTCTTTCCTTGTGTGTAGTCTTCAAGTTAAAGAAAACTCTTCATTTTAATACCGAATACTATTCAAGTGATTTTGAAATCATTTGTGTTCAGGTCATTTTGAAATCCATTGATTATATTACACTTTGCCTAGTTGTAATAAGATCTTCTTCATAAAACCTTATTTCCATGTCAAATTTTGATCTACCATAAAGTAAGCTGTTCTATAAAACTAACAATAGGTTTAAATTCCTTAGACAACTAGGTTTACTAATTTAAATATAAAATAATAATGACATGCAACTTATTAAACTATTTTAATATCATAGTCTTAAACCAAGAAAAAGTATTCACTTTACATTTGACTATTCACTTAGTTTTTGTTTTATAATGAATGATTATAAAATACAACAATAAAATCTTCCATCCAAGAATATAAAAAATTGCCTTGATTCTCAAAAAATGAAATGCAGGTTCCTAAAATGAACAGGTTTTATAGAAGTTCTAACAGAAATAAAAATTACAATAATAAAATTGAAAATTCTACTAAAGCTTTACAAAATTTATTAAGTTTTACATGACCTTCAATGTCTGCTCTTATAATCTGAAACTTTATATAAGATAAGTTCATATGATAAAATAAAATAAGATCATCCAAAATGTAATTTATAATACCATAAATGGTTTAAAGCCCAATCTAAAGCACATATTGTTTTATTGTTGGGGGAAAATTGGTGCAAACTCGGTATGCACATGGCAAGTCAAAGGAAAGGACCATATACCACCAAGGCAAGCAAAAGAATCTCATATTACAACATTTTTTAGACAACTTGTGTCCATTGTTCTAAATAGAGTATTTATTGGTGCAATCCTTAAGAGAACAATAGTGTAGGTGATGCTTCTTTAGATGCTCTAGTTGTTTGTATACCATATGGCATGCATAGTTCATTTATCTTAGGTGCTATAAGGCATATTCTTCTTACCTATACTCTTTCTTTTCCTTGAACTGCTTGCTTGATGGGTCTTCCTATCCTTCTTGTTATCACACATGACCACCTTCTAGTCAAGCAAAAGCGGTCTATTAAGTCTTTTTGTCGAGTTAGAGTACTGTCAAATTGTAGTGTCAAGTTTATGGTTATGTGAAGTCCAATCTCTGAATTTCTTAACCAATTGAGTATCTATGCTTTAAGTTAACATGTGAGTACTTACCTCGTTTACTTTTACCTCTTATGTTGCCTTATGTTACTTATTACCTCTTGCACTTATTTTTACTGCTTCCTATAGATTGCACTCTATTACTTCTTACCTCTCTTACACTTATTTTTATTGCTCATGTTTTATCCTTGTACCGCTTGATGGGGTCTTCAATCCTTCTTGTACTCTTATGGGTTTAGGATTTAGGCTTCATTTCTACTGATGGAGGAGTTCAAGAGGAGTGTGGAGATGAGAGAGGAGAGCAAGAGATGTGAGAAGAAATATCTATATTTTTTGAGGGCTCTCTAGCATATATCTTTAGAGTGAATAGTTGATTTTGTTTGTTTTTCAATTGCGGTTCCAATGGTACCTAGATTGAAGACTATGGAGGATTTAGTATAAAGTTATGAGGTTTTTTAGGTTTTCTATGGTTTACAGTGATCATTACACATTGAGAGTTATGGTTCAAGAATTTTAATTTCTAATCTCTTGGTTTTGATGATTAAGTTCCATGGGAATTTAGTTTGAAATTTTTGGAGATGAAAATTGAAAGTTATGAGACTTTATAGTTTTTAGGGTTTGGAGAGATTACTTTCTTATGTGAGTTGTGATGTTAGGGCTTGTGGTTTTTCAGGTATGGGGAGATATGGAGAGGAACATCATGTGTTACTATCATTATTCATATGCTAGCCATGGCTACATCTCCCCATGTGGGGCCGCCTAGAGTGGTCGGGATACACCATGCTCGGTGTGTCATGGATTCTTTATCTCACAAGGGGTAAAGACCCATGTAGAAAGGATACACAAGGATTATGATTGGACCACTTGGGATGCCCACATGAGGCAAGCTACCACATTGACAATTGTGAGACTTGAGATTATGCACGCTTCTTCTATCCCTTTGTTGACCGTTCTAAGGATACCGATTTACTCATGGGAGTGGTTAGCTTCTCAAGTGGGTTGAATTTTGGGGTTATTTGAGACTAGTTTTCCATGCCCATGTCTATTCCATAAGCTACCCTGTACACTCCATGATGAGGCTAGACAAGCTTTTTGCTTACCACTTGATTGTTTGGCATTTGATCCCTTGGACGAGTTAGCATTTTCTTATTCCTCTTACTCCCTCAAAGGTATCTTTGTTATGCTAGAGGGGGCCGTGGGGGGCATAGAGAGGTGGTTGCTAGATTTCATCAATTCCAAGTGGGGGATTGGGCAGCCCTTTAGGAGACAAGTTTTGCCACAAGATACAACAAAGTCCACTGAATTATGATGGTGTAGGACATTGGGTTAGGTGGTAGAGTTTAGTAGATCAGCACAAGTGCTACATCCTTTGTCTATGGCTAGTCCTATTGATGAGACTATCTCTTCCCTATGCTCACTACATCCTATGGCAGTAGAGGGACTACCATAAGCCTGAGTAGCCTTTATGTCTTGATAGGTCACTTTCTGCACAAGCATTGTGCACTACCCCTCACCTTTCCTTAGGAGGCTTGTTAGGGATGGTTTATGAGCACCTTAGAGATTAATTTAGGCCGATGATCCTTTTAGTGGTTTTACTAAGTTATTTCAAGTTGCTGCAACAATAACAAGAGGAGAAATTTTTATGTATGTTAGTTGGGTGTTAGGTGCTAGTTGACTTCTTGCAATGGAAAAGGACACAAGGAGCATTAGACCAATTGCTATTGGAGAGATATTTTTGTGTTTGGTTAGTTGTACCATTTTCCTTTAGCATCATTCTCACTTTGATAACACCTCTGTCCATATTAGTTTAGAGTAACAACACTTGGAGGATGTGGAGCTATATCTTTATGCATTATGGCACTCCTAGATATCCACCCGAAGTGGGTCATCCTACAAATGGATGTTGAGAATGCTTTTAATAGCATCTCACCAACATCTATCTTGAGAGAGCTTAGGGAGGCTGTGGATCCTTGCCGAGTCTTATGCCTTTTGTGCGGTCTTTTTATGGCTCTCTTGCTTCCCTTTACTACCAACATGGTTTTTCATAGGAGTGAGTCACTATCTTGGAGTCAATTGTTGGTACATATCAGGGAGATCCTTTAAGGGGCCCTTATTTGCCATGGCTCACTTTAGAGCTCTCCTATCTACTACTTTGGCCATGCCAGGTTGTGTATTTCCATCCTTGGCAGATGATACACACATTGTGGGCCCTATAGATCAGATTAGGCAGGCCTTTGACCACTTGACTACTGAGCTACATCTAGTTGGCTTGAGAGTCAAGGTGTCAAAGTGCAAGGCATGGTCCCCTTTAGATATCCCTCCTCACCTTGAGCTTTTAGAGGGGTGTATCACATCTATAAATAGAGTATGTGTTCTTGGAGTGCCAATAGGATCCAAGGAGTTTGTCATACACTTCTTCGACATTGCCCTTACAGAGGATGTTCTCCATGTGGATGACCTTCTATATTAGGAGATCCGCAAGTGGCATTTTTATACTCTCTTTAGTATTGCTCATCAACCAACCTACCTCATTTGTATACTTCTCCACTCCTCATCTTTTCTATCATGTTTGAGAAACTTTGATAGGAGGATTATGAGAGTTTTTGGTGATGTTATTGGACCAAGGACATTTGAGTGTGTGATAGGGATTTGGCACATAGACAAACAACTTTGCATATTTTGTGTGGAGGGGTTGGCTTGCTATCTATGGAGGAGATAACACCTATAGCATTTTTTGGTAGTTGGGCTCTCTCGGCACTCCTACTTTCCTCTTGTTTTGTGGTTGTTGATGGGCCGGTTTTGGAAACTTATGTGATAGAGGTGGAAGAAGGATCCTTTTCTCTCCAAATGTTATTGTGGCAAAAAAGAGATAGTCTATCCCCATGGGCACGAGAGGACTCTCTATCTTTTGCTTGACTATTGTCAAATTGGACTAGAGGTTTACTGTCTTACTTGATGGAGCAACCGTGTGAGCATACGCTACACTCTCTCTTAGTTGATTCATCCATTCCTCAAGCTACTAGAGCACGTCTCTGCTCTTGTTTTGGCCAGGGTGCAAGCTCTTGGATCCTAGGTTGACCGTGCATTAGGGCATTTTGACTTGCACCAACAAATTTCTCTACAATGATGAGGTTTCACCTAGGTTTGGTCCACCCATTTGCATCTTCATTACTCATTTGTGAGTGTGGTTCTACACTAGATGTAGTATGGTGTCCATGTCCATGTGTAGTATGGTGTAGTATGGTGTCCACTGTCCATGTGACATGGTGTCTTTTTGGAGGACAGAGGATAGCTACCCATGATGCTATTAGGGACATAGTGTTTGCTATGGCAAGAGAGAGTGGATACTTGGCTTGGAGTGAACGTTTGTATGCTTTGCAGATGACAAGGGTTAGGGTAGACTTATACTTGGTCCAAAATGATCAGGTGATAATAGCGGATGTCATGGTTACGTACCCTATGAGGGACAGAATTTTGGAGGGAATGATGACCCATCCTCCTGGATGGGTGGCAAGTGCAGCAACAGGTCGCAAGGTCTCCAAGTATAGGGGCATGCAGCACGGTCACTTCTTTGTTCATCTAGCTTGGGAGTTATATGGAGCAATGGACACGACATTCAACACATTTGTTAGCGAGTGCACGAGAACTTATCATGTTAGGTGCTAGGGGATACCAGTCTCACTCTCATGCTTTGTAGCATATTTTAGACAACATATGTCAATCGTTCTACAAAAGGTAGTGGCTGGTGCAATTTAAAGGAGAGCAATCATACTAGATGATGCATCTTCGGATGCTCGTGTTGTTTGTAGACCATCCAACTTGCATAGCTCAAAGATCCTAGATGCAATAGGGAAAGTTTCTCATACCTGACTCTATTGGGGTTTAGTCTAATTTTACCTTTTGCATCTCTCCCTTGTCACACTTGATGGGGTCTTCCCAACCTTAGTGTGTTCTAAAGAAAGTAAAAGAAAAGAAAAGAAAGGGTGATCCCTTTCTTTTCTTTTACTTACCATGTGAACAAAACAACCACAACTTGGCAACCAGATCGCACGAGTGCAAAGTCCTAGGGTGTGGCTTAGTCTTTTGGTTAAAGTTAATTCGCTTTTTGGCCCTCAGAGGGAATTAAACTAGATGCTCAGAGAACAAATAAGGGTTACATGTGCATGGATGATAGTTACACCTCAAGAGAAATGATATCACGGACACCGACATAGCTGAGCGATTAGAATAGAATGTACAATAGTTTGAAACCAGATCATTCAGGGACAAACGGCTAGTATCATCAATGCATCAGAAGTAACTACGGTACACTGGGCTATTCTGTCCTCCGTTGTCTGACAAACAGCAGCGACATAATGTGGATAACTCAACAAAACTTAATTGGTCGTCTATTGGTCTTGTGTAGTCATGAGAACACAAACCCTCAACCTGTGCAGTTCTTGCTATTCTGAACACAATTAACGCGGTATGATGCCGGTACATCACAACTATACAGTACGCTAACTTGCGCACTGCCATCGCACATAGTAAACTCAAACATATACGACTTGGCAAGCAAGCATATACGACTTGGCATGCAAGCATTGATGCTGAAACTAGCAAGCATGACATTCAGCCCTTGCTGATATTGAGATCCTTGCTCGATGCTGCATGTCACGCATGTCAAAGCCTGCAGTTCTGCAAGTGCTTTGACATCTCACAAGTTTCAGGCATATCAGAGCTGCTAGATCTCAAATCTTTTAGTCTTATCAAACACTCCAGTTCTGCAAGTCTTTTGAATCACCACAACTCAAAACTTTCAAGCATATCAGAGCCTGCCGTTTGGCAAGTGCTCAGACACACTGTGCAGATATCGTGATGTTTACTGGATGTTTCTATCCTTCAGGTTGATCAATAATTCTGGTGTGTTTTCATCTTATACTGTAGACCCTCCTATCAACAACGATAAGGATGCCCCACATGTTGTTAAACGAGAAAAAAGCGACCGTGTACGAAAAATGAAGGATGGGAAGACCCCATCAAGCCGTACAAGGGAGAGACAAAAAAGGTAACAAATAAGGGTGTTAAACACATAAGGGCGTTTCACATAGAGTTTTTTCATTACCCCTTAAGACCCCGTCAAAATGTTCATGGATATCCATAGAATTCTGTACTTGTAGCGTGCACAGGGTACTCTAATCTTTTCTGGGGAAGACCCGCCATAAAATATTTATGGGTCACGATTTTGGTAATCTGCAATGTTTTACGGGCTACTGGGAAGCCAAGTAATTCTTAACTCGGAAAGTTTAATTAGGATCATTAATCGGGATTGGAATTGAAATTTGAATTTGAAACCCCCGTAGCCCAGTAATTCTTCATTAACTCGGCAAGTTTAACTAGGGCCATCAATCGGGATTGGAATTTGAAATTGAAAATGGAGGACATGAGTTTGTAGCTATAGGAAGCAAGCTATAGTTCTCCTCTGAAATATGAAATGAAACTCGCAGTATGAAGGAGAGTGGCAGTGGGAGACAAGTTTTCTGTAACATTTCTCGTATGTTTCAGTTTCTAGTCTATTATGTCAATTGGGTGAGATTCTAAGATGCGGCAAGTATCTTAGAATTTCACCCAATTGACATAATAGACTAGTGAACGAAATTAAGAAATGCATGCAGAAGCCAATTTTAGAGAGAGATGGAGAAAGTGAAACTGACTTTAATGAATGTGAGTGGCCGGGATTGTGAGTGGCGGGGGGAGGGGGAGAGATTTTGGAAGGGCGTTTAGGAATTGGGTGAAACATAGAGTGACAACCAATGTGACCTTATAGACAACAAACTCATTATGAGGTATTTGGTACACTTTGAGATACTTGAGAGAAATGTCACACATCATAGAAATGATTTTACTTGTCAATTCTTTAGAAAAGCTTGATCCCATTTATTTAGACGCAAGTTCGGATGGATGTGTATTCTTTTCCCTATTTACTTGAACTCATTAGACCTTACAATCTTTTCAAAAGAAGAAATTTAGGAAAGGTACAAACCACTATGGGCGTTTCAAATGAATAAGGAGTACGAATTCCAAGTTTTAAAAGGTGTACCAAATTTGGTTCTATTTGTTCCAAGGTGTGTGCCAATTTTGATTGTCTAAAAGTGTATGTTCTTGTTACAGGAATGCCGAGATCTTGTCACAACATGACTTGTATCAAGAAGTCAGTGTTGTGGGATGACATGAATAGAAGAAGGTCTACTAATTTCTTTTTGCACCACCAATATTTGTTGAGTGACTCTGGTTATATGCACATGAATCATTTCAAACCCTCATTCAATCATTTGCGTATTGAAGATAAAAATTGATTTTAAAAAATGTGTTGCAAAGGCCCAAGTACTGAATAAGCATTGCATAGGGATGTTTAGGGCTCAATTGCATTCATTGTGAGAGCTCAAAGTGCAACTAAAATGTAGGAATAGAAATTCCTATTTGATGAAGTGAATTTGTAATTATATTATCTTGCACAATTTTCTCATTAATAGTGCAAATACGTGTGTAGAAGAGGAAATAGAGTTTACACAAGATGTAGACAATGAACGTGAGATAACTATCACTTGGGGATTCCTACTAGAGAGGAAACCAAAGAAGTGGTTATGCACAATTGTAAATGTAATTCAACACAATTTATGAATCCTCAAGAAAGTTTCTAACACCTCTGAATTCACTAGTTGGTGCGGGTGTACTTGCTTCACAAGATGCTATCTGTTAAGAGAGTTAACAGAGAGTAAGCATTAAGAAAATTGAAATACTGTATGAAAAGTTTTTGGTTCTCTTGGTTTAGACATCAATTTTTGTTGAGAGAATGTATGTACTCTCTAAATAAATATATATTCTTTTTGTGATATAAATCAATACTTACTTTGGAGAGTAACCATTTTTTGGTGAAAAAATATCATTACATGTATTAAGAGAATTGAAAAAAAGTTGAGTGCACTAGTTTAACTACTTGAGCTTTGAGTTTTGTTCATCTTGCCATTTCTATAGATTTCTCCAAGATTATTTGTTTCTAGATCATAGATTTCTCCAAGATCATATAGACAAAAATAGTTTTTCAAAGAATAGTTTGTTTGATCATAAAATTTCTTCATCTCCATAGATCATTGGTTCATATAATTCTCTATTAGGGATTGTCTATTCAAAATTTTTTTTTGTTTTTTCACTAAATTTTTGAGAAGTGACTTTGCCGTAGAGAGGTAGGATTAAAAAAAGGTGAGATAGAGAGAGGTAAAAATTTGAGAAAAAATTCATGAAGGAAATTCAACATTGCACCATAGCGAGTTGAATAGAGAGGAAGGAGAAAGTAAAAAAGAGAGAGTAAGGCAAGACCAAGAGAGGAGTAATTTTGCATCACAAGGAGTTAAGAAGAGAGTAGGATAGGGAAGAGAAAGGGAGAGAAGTAATCGAAGCATTGGAAAGTGAGAAGGGAGTGTTTAGAAGAGAGGAGAAAGAGGAGAGAAGGATAAGAGAGAAGCAAGGAGAAAGAAAGAGAGAGAATTGAGTGTAAATTTTGTAAGAGGAATCAGATCAAAATCAGAACAGTTCAAAACCATGAGGTGTGGGTGAAATTAGAGATAAAAAAAAACCATGGGATATGCACAACATGGATGAAATCAAGGAAAGGAGGTGTTTGATAGAATTCACACTCATAAAATAGTATTGTACTACAAGATATCCCACTTTTACCCTTTGCACCAAGAGAGATCCCCTTTGTGACAACTTCTATGAGTGATCTCCCTCTTAACCCCAACATTGTGTAAAATCTCTTTCCCACTCCTCTTTCCTCTATATCCCAATGTTGCATTTCAAACTAAAGTCAAGATTTGTCTTGACATTTGAGCTTTATTTTGACTCATATATTAAGGATACTAAGGATGTTGCAAGTTGAATGATATATTACCAATTGACTTGTAGTTGCAAAATGCAAGTTGAATTCAAGTAAACTCTCTCAAACCTTTTTTTAATAAAATTCATAGAGCTCCATATGAATGTCCATATACTAAGACATAAATTTTCATAATCAAATACTGAAACTTTACTATCTACAAATCCAGATTCTATTGTGTTTAATCCAAAATCTAATTTGTAGAATCTGAGTAATTGTAGTCACTAGGGTAATCCGATACAAGGAGTTTTTATACTTGTGTGGTAATTATACTCCTTGGAGCATCATCAATGGTTTTGGGAGTTGGAGAATATTTTTTAGTAAGCAAACTCATTTTCATTTTTATTTCATCTGGGGTATTCCCGGACCTAGCTAATTCAATGTCATGAGTGGAAGCACTTTGATTTAGCATATCTTTCTTTTATGCGTAGTTTCTCTACCCTTGATCTCATCTTCTTGCACCTAAGCTTCTTTTCTACCTCTAATTTCATCAAAGCTTCTTTATCTTTGCAGTTTATTGCGCTTCAATATCTGCCAATCTCCACCTTTCCTTTGATTCCAAGTTTTCAATTCTCAATTTGGAATGGTTGGAAAGATCTTGCAAATTTTGAAGGAAGGATAGATGAAGTTGCCACCTTCTTGTGTGGTACTCTTTTCTTTTTCCTTGATTCACATTCTTGTTCTCTCTCTTTGTCTTGCACTTCTTTATCTTGGTATACACTTTCTTCCTTTGTAGGTGGAGCTTTGTCTTGGTCTGCCCTTTCCTCCTCTATTGGTGTTGCTTGTGCCAAAAGGGATTTCATGAGGTAATTATAGAGAAGGAATTTACTCTAAATCAGAATCTGCTTGTGCTCATGATAGTGGAACATACTATGAATTATGTTGTGATCTTGTAAAATATTCCAAATTGATCTATATAATGTAATAAAAGAATAAGAGAATAGGGTGACCGCATAGAGAACACAAAGGATGGGAAGACACCATCAATGGATAAGAGAATGAACAATGGATTGTGATAAGAATTGGAGTATAATGAAGATGGAGGCAAAACTATTTTGATTTCACCTCTAGTGAAAATGTCTTCCTCACCTTTGCATTGATAGTTCTTCATCCCTCCTCAATTCTATAATTTCAAGAAATCTCAAAGTCTATACATGATTACAAAATTTTCTCTAACAGTCAAAGCATTGCATGCCAAGGATTTACATATCAAATTCTCATATTCATGGTCATCTCTCAGGCCCATCTTCAATTTAGAGACACAAAAATTTATTCAAATTTTGGATTGGACACAAATATGCATGCACATTTGAACACATAGACTACAAATCAATGAACTAGAGTCCTTCTAATTAAAGAAAGCTTGCATAAGTAGATTCAAATATCAATGTTCATTCATAAGAACATTTGTCCTAGATATATTTAGAATGTCAAGAAATTGTGCACACAACAAATTGTAAGTTGTTGCATGTTCAATTATAATTAATCCTTATAATTATTGTCACCTAATCACATCCCTCCTTGCTTTCCCGTGCATCCTTGTAATAAATAAGGGATTTTGAAACATCTCATAAACTCTATAGATACCAATAAAATAATTTTTAGATGGTTCACTTTTGCATCAATTCTTTTTTTATGGGTATCCATAAAAATACTTATACAATCTCTAGAGTTACATAATAAGACCCCCTATAAATTTTCCATTTGAAACACCTTGTTACATGAAACATATAGCTTTCTCTCTCCCATTATCATAATCCAAAAGATGAAAGCTACACTCATAGGATCACAAGAAGGATTGGAAGATCTATTAAACCTTACGAAGATAAAACTTATAGGTAAGATGGTGCTTAACCTCAATATCTTCCAAATGATAAATTATGTATTATTGCATTTAGAATGTTGGAGCAATAGTTATATAACTAAAAAATCTACATATTATTAGATATCTAAAGAATTATCACCTAGTGTGATTGCTTTTATATAGATTGTATTAGTCAATGTTCTTTGTTGAACAAAGCTACAAAATAATTTTCTTTTATAGATTGTATTATCTAGTGTTGTTTGTTGAGCAATAGACAATAGTTATCTCAAATAGATTATATATTTTTTCTTTTATAGATTGTACAAGCCAATTTTTTTTGTAGAGTAATGGGTCCGAAGGTGCGTAAGCACTGTCAGACAAGAGACGTTTTGCCTAAACTTGTTGCCTAAATTATACTACAAAAAAGGAAAAATGAAAGTGAAATATAATTCTATTATCTAGCATAGTAAACTCTTCTGTCAAACTCTATTTCTGGAGCTCCATATAACTCCAAAGCTAAAGGAATAAATAAACTATAGTATTATTTATAATTAAATAACAGTTTTTATCCTTGGCTCTAAAGTGTTTAATATGAAATTAGGGGTTAGTCACCCTAGCATATTATAGTTAAATTTAGTACAGTTACTATAGTATAGCTTCCTATAATAGTTAATACAATATAAGTTAGGGATTGCACAAAGCACACAAGGCTTATAAATTGGTCTTACCTTTCTAGTGTGGAGTCATTCAATTGAGATATGAATAGTAGAGTAGAGAAGTGTTTAAGCAATAAGAATGCACAAAGCAGCAATTGAGAAAGATATAACCAATAAGTTCAAATATTCCATTTACTTAGAACTTGCATACTAGCCTAAAAGTGATCCATTCCTCATTTCATATGAGTAGACTTATAATAAGAAGTAAATAGAAGTACTTTGAGTATCTTTTAATGCTTCTTGTATTTTGTAATTGATATGTATATTTGCATTAATTTCTTGATAGTTTTCAACATGCTATGTGCACATGCTTCCTAGCAAAGACAGACTATTATTCTTGGTGTGAGATTTTAGATAGAATCAAAGATTGAAAGAGGTTCTAAATTTGAGAGTAGAGTGTGATACAATTAGGAGAAAGAGTGATGTGAGAGATATAAGCATAATACCAAGACAATGTGCATAATTTTTCAATTTGGACATGATGAAGGTCTACAAGTCAAATAGACTTACAAGGGTTGTAAATGGGATAAAAATTATAGAACAAGCCATATCAAATGCAGGAGAGATAGATTTACAAACAAAAATGATAATAAAGAAATTTATATTTGTGTAGCCATAGAAGAGAAGTACTTATAAAGATTGATCAATTATAAAATTGCAAACTAGATAAGGAGAAGATTGATCACATTTCATAAGCAATTTGATTTAAATAATTAACATATTTCAATAGAGATTCTTTCAATTACACATGAAAATGGAAGAAGAGATAGGAGATTTATAAGCCTAATAGAAACCTTTCCTAATCAATTAAGAAAAATTGATGTAAGAATAAATAACTCTTCAATTATCACCAAGATTATTTCTTGTCTATCAAAAACTTATTTCCATATCATAGCATCATGGGATAATGTACTTGAGGAGCAACAAACTATTGAGTGATTGTCTACAAGATTTTCTTATGGAAGAAACCTTCAATAAATATAGAAATAAAACAAATAGAAAAATTTGGAAGAAAATAATTTCTAATTATTGATAGAAGAAGTAATGGAGGTAGCTTTAATTATATGATTTAGAAGAAAATATAATTCTGGGACTTAGAAGAAGAAAAACATTTCTCAACTAAAGAAGAGAACAAGTTATAACTAGGATGAAAAGAAGTAGTATTGAGATAGTGAATAGAGAGCTGAGGTAATCCTCATAACAAGATACCACAACAATTCACCCAATTTAAGAAGTCAAGCAAATGCCCTAACAATATGTAATATTGCATTTGCTTCTAGTACGAGCATTCAAATAAGTTCAATGAACATCTAGAAAAAGATGTTTTGGATGTTGATGGAAGAGCTTTAGTGCATGATAAATATACTAGAGTGGTTCCAATATTTAAAGAAGATTGAAGAAATGACTTGGCTAACATGGATTTTTTATGATTGTAAGGTTTGAATTGATGGAGTAGAAGAAATTTCAATTTCTTGTGAGATGTATTCAAGAACACAAGAAAGACTAATTAGAGGAGTTCTCTATATTCTAGAGTTAAAGTGGAACCTGTTCTTCATTGTTCAAGCAATGACAAAGGCATCCAAACCACATAGAGAGCAAAACCTCCCAACAATGTCATACATTGGTACTAGGGGTAGATGATACTATTGAGAGGTTCTTACTCACCAAAGGAAGAGTGCAACTATTCATTCTTGGCTATAAGTACAAGGATAGCCTCTTAGGAGTGTTTCCAAAAGATCTTTTTGAATGTTCTAGACAAAGAATTTTGGTGCACTTTGCTCTACATATCTTCTTCACTCTCTTTCTATATACTCTTGCTTTTGGTTATTTGGTGATTAATATTGAGTACTATCTATATATTTGATTATCTACAAAGATGTTGGGGATCAGGTGTGGCTATCTACAACCAACCTCACACGTGTTGGCCCTTGTAAGCTCAGACCCTATTTTCTTGGGCCTTTTTCTATTCTTTGTCGAGTCGGCGTTGTGTGGCTTATCACCTTGAGCTAATCAGCACACATGAAGATCCATCCAGTCTTCCATGTTTCCCTCCTATGCAAATATACTCCCCGCTCAAGCCCTTGTCATTCCACACAAGACATGCAACCTTGTCCAACACTCATTGATGGCACGAAGGAATATGAAGTAGAGAGTATTCTCCAAAAATGCATGCGTGGTACTCGCCATCTGAGGGTGGACTATCTAATATAGTGGAAAGGTTATCCCCTCTATGAAGCATTCTAAGAGCTTGCTACCAATTTGACACATGCACCGGTGTTGGTGCAAGCATTTGAGCAATAGCTGCACAACAAGGACGGTGTGTAACAATATGGAGTTTAGCGACAAAGTTAGTTGGACTTACAAAGTAGCACATAAGACAAATTAGCCTAGAATATACCGGGAGTATCTAGGAAGCTTCTTGGGAAGCTTCCCGGCTAGCTTAGCTTGCACTGCTAGTAAGTAGCTTCTAGAAGCTTCCAACTAGCTTAGCTTGCACGTCAAGTTGATAGCTTCTAGAAGGAAGCTTTTTGAGAAGCTTCCTAGTTAACTTGGCTTGCACTCTAAGAAAGCGGCTTGAGGAAGCTTCTTGATAAGCTTCTCAAGGGCCTTGTATGCTACTTATAAATACCAAAGCCAAAGCTCATGCTAGGCATTCTGAGTTTTCCCACATTCAAGTGTTCCAATGTGAGTTTCCATCTTCCTATTTCTCTCCTCAGTCTCGGTCTTTTACATGGTGCGTCTTAAAAGGAGGGAGGTTTGTAATACCAAGAGCTAGCCATATGATCTAGATGTGAAATTTGGTTTGGTAACATTTGGAATGATGTTATACATGATTGTAAAAATAGATCAGATAGAAGTATCACCAAAAGGGTACTTCTACCAATAGGGAAAAAACCAAAATAGACTTGAAAACCTTAGAACCAATAGCTAGACATATGATTTAAAGGTGAGAATTGGTTTGGTAATATTTGAAAGGATGTTACACATGATGGACTAAATAGAACAGAAAGAGGTATCACCAAAGGGGGACTAATAGAGTAGAAACCAAAATATGCTTGAAATCTTTGAAGTCAATTTCGGAGGCCTAAACAAATGAATTGAACCTCAAAATGTGCAAATTCTTTCCCCCCTTCCAAACAAAGGAGAGGCTGGCCTTCCCTCCCCCTTGCTTTGTCTTGTCAAGAGCTTTCCAACAGTACCTCACCCACATGATTTTGAGATTCTTATAGGAAGATTCCCTAAAGGATTCCTTCCATCAAAGCTTGTTTGACCAACTAGATAGGACCAGGACCAACATGTCACCCATCCAAGTAAGTAATCCAACAGTGGAGCTTGCTGACATGTCACCTATTTGTGTGCCTAATCCTAGGGTGGAGCTTCCTTGGAGGAGATCCTCTTTGTCTATATAATAAAGCGAAGGTGTCCCTTTGGGGCATAGGAGGTTTGAGTGTGAAATCATGTGTTTCTCATGGTGTGCTTCTTCTCAGGTCTCATATCCTTGGAGTATTACACCTAGCAAGCATGATTGCATGCATATGGAGAAAAAAAACATGAAAAATGGGCCCATCTTCATCTTTCGTGATTTCATCTATATTTTCATGTGGATATGTCATCCAAAAATGCTTAGAGGGGAGTGTGTTTGTCCAATTCTATTTTGTACAATTGGAATTTGTGTTGTAAATTATCTTTGTGATAATAAGACCATTTGAATATGCAAGACAAAGAGTTGATGTGATTTTCCAAGGTCTTATGCTGGCCTCTATCATCTTCCATACTACTTTGAGATCAAAGGTGGTCAATGTTCGTGCCAATAGGTGGCTTGTCATGTTTGGTACGGCATCATGATTGTGATCCAAATATTTAATCTATAAACTCCAACTTCCATTGCCATTGCAGTGCAACAACCACACAAGAAGAAGAGGACAACTATTCAGTTAAGTGGATGTCACATGAATGCCCATGCTATTCCTCTAATAGGTCCCTCCCCAATTTCAACTCAAGTGTACTCTATCACTTGTTGATCTCAAATGCAAAACCAGTACATAATCCTAAGATAGACCATGCAACTTGCAACTCTCTATTAGGTCCGCATCGGATGAAAAAACATCATGAGTAGGAGGCTCAAGTGATATGATGGAGAAGAAGGATGCTTGTTGTGCAAGGATGAGCGCAATAGCAAGTGAAGATAAGAGACAAGCAAGGTAGCGAGCAATGAGGGAAAGAAGTGAACATTTTTGACAACGTACTAGCTATGTGTTATTGGTTTGGTGAGGCAGTAGCAAGCCCTTGGCATAATTTCTCAAAAGACAAAGCAATGATATTGAGAAAAAAAAAGAATAATTAGTTCAATTCTAGTTTGATGCAATAATCTGCACTTCTCTCAATTCAAAACAACAATATCAAGGAAACATAGAAATGCAAAAAAAATCAACAAGACCCCAACTGGGGGCAAGGCACACAAACCCCCACCATTACTTGCTATTGTTCGTACTTGTTAAATCTGTTTGTTATTGTTACCTGTGAGGCAATAACAAATCTGTATGTATGTATAAAGTTGAGACAATAACAAGAGCTTATTTATCATACAAAGCTGTTATTATTGACACTTTCATATCATTATCTTTTATTATGCTCCTTTATTATCAATTAATTTGGGCAATCTATAGACTTCATATCAAAGTTACCAAGATCGGTAAAATTTGCTAAGCTAACTCTATTGTTGTAAGGTATAAGAAGAGTGAGAAGCTAGAAAAGACAACAAAAAATATAAGAAAATGGATATTCCATTTTGGTACCAAGGACTTGTTCATCTCAATCTTACTCCCAATAGGAAGATAAATAAAGAAAGACTAATAAAAGGTCTCAATCTAAAAACAAAATTGCTTGATAAGTACAAGTCTTTCAGTTGTGATGAATGCACTCTAGGAAAGCAACATAGATTACCTTGTGCAAAATCCACCAACAAAAGAAGTAAATACAAGGTTAGAGAGTTCTTTCATGATGATATTTGTATTATGAGCATGAAGTCAATAGGAGTAAAATATATTGTCTCCATTTCAAGGTTGATTTAAATTGTTTAAGATTTTCATTTCTTCAAAGTCAAAAACTTTCTCTTGTTCCAAACAACTCCATCCATACATAAAAACTCAATTTTGAGTGAAGATCAAGAAACTACAATATATTAGAGGAGGTGGAATACACTCAGAAGGAATTTGTTGGATTTTAGTTGAGCGTTATCTTAGTCCATGAACTACAACATTATACACTCCATAGAAAAATTGTATTTTTGAGAAAAATCATAGAATAATTTCAAAGCATTAAAAAACATGGTTTTTTATAGAAGGTTGCATAGAAAGTTGTGAAAAAATGTAGTAGAAGCTACCACATAGATTTGAATCAAGTTTTCAGTAGAGTTCTAGAGAAAACTTTGTATGAGCTTTTGCATGGAAAGAAGCAAATAAGAACTCATCTAAGCACTTTTGGTTGCTCAATCTTTATGCACACACTAAAGGGTAGAGAAAGAGCTTGATCCAAAGAAAAAGAGTTGCTTTTTTTGGATATAGCTTAGAATCCAATGCCTTTACATTATGGGATCATAAAAATAATATTGTATAAGTAAGGACATCATGATGAGAGAGGAGTTGTCCAATTATCAAGGGCCATAGATGCTAAACTCATATGTTGATTAACTTAGAGATGGAAAGTAAGTTGATGCTAGAACAAGTATTGATAAGATATAAAATGATTTGATTTTTCTCAAGTTTCTTTGGAGTCTATAGAGTAGTCTACAAAAGAATTCACAAGTGATATTAGCATTTATCCAATACATCAAAATCAAGAGAAGAGTGAAATTTTTTTTCAAGATGTAGAACTTGATTTGAAAATAAGATCAAATTTAGGCATTCAAGCTAGAGAAAATTTCAGATGTAGGAGAATAAGAAGACCACCATAAAGACTTGGCAAGTGAGATTATGATAAGACATCTTATGCATGCATTGTTGTAGCTAAGACTAAAGCAGGAGTTATAGAGCAGATGTTATTCATTTTCAAGATACAATAAAATTCCCTAAGTGAGTGAAGGCAATGGGTATCAATTTGATTCATTGGAGTAGAACAAGACTTGGAAGTTAATAGCTTTGCCTAAAGGGAGAAAAGCAATAAAGTGTGGATTGGTTTAAAAAATAAGCTTGATGCTAAGAGCAATATTTCAAGGTGCAAGGCTTAATATATAGCCAAAGGATATTCATAGCTTGCAAGAATTAACTAGGCAAAGCCATTTTCTCTTGCTCTTAGCCATTTGTAGTCAAGTTTTATTGTATCATATTTGGTAGTTGTATCAAAAGATATGAAGATTGCTCAATCTAACATTGAGGAAACTTTTCTTAGTGGAGATTTCTATGAGAAGATTTACATAGAGCAACAATAAAAATACAAAAAATTTGGAAAGTAGAAGAGTGTTTGTATTTGCTAAAAGAGCATTTATGGATTGAAGCAAGCCTTAGGGAACTAGAATGAGAAGTTTTATCACTTAGTGAACTATGGTTTACAACATCAGTTTCTGATCTTGTATGTATTATGGATCTTGGATAATTCTCACTATTGTTATAGACAATGGATTGATATGTTGAAGAGATAAATGCTACATTACTACCAATTACTTTGGTAGAGAGTTTGAAGTTACACATAAGAAAATTCATATGTAGGACTTCAAATTTATTATGATAGTGAGAATCTCATAATCAAATTTGACTCAAGAAAGATATGTAGAGCAAATTAAAATATGATTCAATCTTAGAGATACCAATTCAATTATTAATCTTGTAGATCCAAATCTAAGACCACAATTGGAAAGAAGAGAACCAATTAGAGCACCCTAACAAAGAGGAGTAGGATTGTTACTGTATGTTATAAAGGTATAAGACCTAGCATGGCTTATGTTATTATTATTAATGGCCAAGTTTTAGGTTGATACTTCAACTCAATTCTAAGAAGCAATCACAAGAACTTTCAAGTAGCTCAAAGGTATTATGAACTATATATTAGAATATAGTGGAGGATCTAATGTTGCTAATAGATTAGCAAGTTAATGTGATGCTAAATAGGGAGTGACTTAAGGAGTAGAAAGTCATGTAGTGGTTTTTTATTCATGATGAATGATGGACCACTAAAATGGAGTGATCATATAAAACTTGTGCTTTCTACCAAAGAGACCATATAACAACAATGATTTGCAAAGCAATATGGTTTTCCAAGTTAGCCTATGAATTTTTTTGGAAAGATGATACAACTCCAATATACAATGATAATTAAAGTGCTATCAAGCTAATTTACAACCCAAAATTTCATAAGAGAACCAAGTGCACAGAGATCTAGTTTCAATATGTGAGAAAGCATCAAGAGAAGCATGAGATTTGTTTCAATTACATTAACACCAGCAATCTGATTGCACATATCTCTACAAAAGCTTTACTCATAGATAAATTTTGTAAGTTTAGAAGTTCAATGGGAGTGCTACCGTTTCTTCAATGCCGGGGAGTATTGAAATTTTATTTTAGATGGTAGTAGATGTAGCAATACTTAACATAGTGACAAACTATAGTAGATGTTAATATAGCTTTCTAAAACCGTCAATGTAATAGAATTTAGGGTTTGCACAAAGCACACAATGCTTATATATGGGTCTTAGCTTTCCAAGATGGAATCATTCTGTCAAGACACTAGCAGCGGAGTAGATTAAGGATTGAGCAAAAGGTACATAAAGTAACAATAAAGAGAGGGTAGGCCAATGTATCCGAGTGTTCCACTAGTTTAGGACCTACACACTAGTTTGCAAGTAATCCATTCTTCATTTCATGTGATTATACTTGTAATAAGAGGAAGTAGGCAAAAGAGCTTTGAGTATCTTTTAGTGTTCATCATAGTTTGTAATTGATCCGTAACTTTGCATCAGTTTTATAATAGTTTTAAACATAAAGCTTGCTTATGAATCAATAGTCAAATGATCACACGTGTGCCATAACTGGCGCGTGGTATGAGTATACTTATCATTCCGCACATGAAAGAAAGGCATAATCTAATATAGGCAGCTAAAGAAGTTCAAGGATAAACCATGGCAAATAGAGGTTCCTAACGAATTTGTATCGTATGCCGGGAAACTTATTGGAAAAAAGTTATTCGAAGAAAAGGTTATATATATGAGAAACCATATTGATAATAAGAGGAGGAAAATCATAAGAAAGAACCGCACGAACAAACTAATATAAAGCCCAAAAGCACAAACCTCCTTCGAGTTCTTCCCATCCTTCATGTGTTTTACGTGCTCGCCTTTTTCTCTCCGAGTTCCAATCTAAACCTCAATAGCCTTTTGAACAAGCTGAACACAATAAACTTATCACCAATCACGCTAAATGTCAACAACAGCCATAGATTGAGTGCACGACGGTTTGGTTGAAAGCCAGTGTACTGTATATGATTGCTGGAATTTTGTCTGGAGAATAACAGCTGTCATATATGATTCAGTTCTCCTTTCCTGGCTATGGTTGCGACAAATTCAGAGAACATTGTGTCCGTTTGGACGTTTAATGTTACTTGCTAAGAAAGTCGCCAGTCTGAGAGTTTGAGCCGTTGAATACAAGATCTCCAGCTAGGATTTAAAACCTGTCAGAATATGCTTCTCTTCTAAATTCGTTTACTGTCGGTCGAATACAAAGTCTTACCGTTAAGGCCAGAAACACAGGACCTACGCTAGATTAGCGGCCTGGATGAAGGAAGTGGAGAACATGGCGTGACCCCCTCATTTCAAGACAACAGTAGCAACGTGTGGCGCTACGATGGCCTACGAAGTATACTTTGTATAGACTCGACCCGGGGCTGGAGATGGAGGAATGCACATGCTTGTGTAAACTCAACGTGCGGGGAACTGTTAGCTATCTTGACCGTTAGGTTCAGCTCTAAATATGGCGCTGGCTGGTGGACACTCAGTGGCGTCTTGACGTGATGTAACGTAAGTGACCGGTGACGGACGAAGGCGGTTGACTACCCTGAACAAGGGTACTGTATATGGTACCAGGTTGGCGTTAAACTAGAGCACTGTGCTCCATTTTCTGCTCTATTTGCTCTTAGTACGGACAAACAGTTAACATATGACAAAATAGTCTACTTAATCAGCATTTTAATCTCTTTGCTTAATACAAAAGGAGAGGACTTTCCATTTTAGTTTTTCAGATGAATACTTCGAATAAATTCCAGTGTTAATTAGTACGTGTACCTACGATTCAAGAATTCATCATTTCCATGCAAATTTGAAATCTAAATTTTTGTGAAATAGATGATAAAATAGAGAGGGATAATTATTTTATGGTTTTTATCAATGAAAAATTTAATAGTTGGCAAAGTCTCACTGGAATTTTATATATATATATATATATATATATCCCGGAGGCCTGTATACCATACTGCTGTTTGGGAGTCCTTCTTGACTTCTGAATTCATATATATACTGTATACTTCACCTTCACCTTCGGTCACTTCACCTCTGCTTTTCCCGCTTCAGTTGACTCATCCCCTTCCCTTGCAGTGCTGAAGTTTTCTTGCTCCACTCTCGTATCACTAGCGAACCTCTGCTTGACTCTTTCCCATTGTTATGTCCTGGACTTTCTATCTACTAATGAATGTTTGTGATTTCAGGAATCCATCAGGTATGTCTCGATTTCTTCCCTCATCTTACTCATATGGATTCTTTTCTTTCTGGACTGATCCTCATTATGCGGCTAAGACTCCAGCGTTGAAGTGCATGCCTGCACTTTTGCTTGTCCTTGCTTTCCACACTTCCACCTCTGTTCTTTTTGACATTCCCATTACTTTTGAGCGGCACTTTAGGGGAGCAATTGAGTTTGCCTTGGCACTCATGAGTATTCGAGCAGAAACTTGGTATGAGGAGTACTGACAATTGCTCAGCTACTTAGGCACTGCATGAGGCATTGATGAAGTCGCAAGTGTTTTCGTGAAGGTTTACTATGGCCGCCTTCTGCTTCCCCTTTGCTGTTTAGCATCTCAGGACTCAAACGTCCATAGCGCTTATTATAATATACTTTATATCCTGTCCTTTTTTGCTTCGCTCTCATTACCCTGTTACACTTCAACAGGTTTCTGCAGCCACACCATCCTATAGCTCTCGCATTGTTCCACTCCTCCATTCCCCAACTAATTCCCTCCCTACTATTTTTCCTTTGCTCTTTGCCTGATTCATGGGACCTCTTGTGTATCCCAGTGTTCCTACCCAACTCCAGCCCACGTTTTTTATTTTTATTGTTCACGCACTACTTACTGTCAGTCTTTTACATAGTGTTACCTATTTCTCGTAGTTGTTTGCCTAGATTTCTCAATTTCATGGTGGTTTACTAGTCTGTTAGCCATATGTTGTTCTCAATTTGTTTCCATTATGCCTTTGCTTCAAGTTACATTCGATGCATTCTACCTTATGGATTTTTCACTATTCTAGCATTGTCAATTATGTACATCTTGCTTATCAATCATTTGCACCTTATGAGTTCTGGATAACCCGTTCCCAGAACGGCATATATATATATGAGAATTTTATTAAAATTATTGGCTAGATTTTTCACTATTCTAGCATTGTCAATTATGTACATCTTGCTTATCAATCATTTGCACCTTATGAGTTCTGGATAACCCGTTCCCAGAACGGCATATATATATATGAGAATTTTATTAAAATTATTGGCTAGAGTTTTAATCTTGGGGAGCCCATTCTTTACTCGTTTTCAAAAGCAAGTTTATATTTGTGAAGTGTATCTCATTCTTTTTCATCATCTTCTAATATTTCTATTTGCAAAAAATCATGGAATCTAAAATTGTGATTGAAAACTTACATGGATTTCTAATTTGCCCGCTAAACAGGAACACAAAGCAAGACAAGATAATTTTCACCCCTTAAAAAAATAAAACAAAAAAATTTTAATTCATATATTAGTAACCCTGATATGATTACTGGAATTATTAAAATTGTCACATTAAACTGAATAGGATCACCGTCCATATGAAAGGAATTACAAGAATATCACGTGATGAGATGAATAGAGAGTATTACATTAATTCTCATTAACTATGGCTTTTACTTATATGCTTATAAGTCTTGAACTATATACAGTTACATACCCCTATGGCAAACCAAGGATAAATAGATACAAATTTTCGGAAAGTTTATAAAGATAATACATTAAGACATTCTTTTATTTATTTACCAGATCCTCAATCTTATATCTATATTTCTAATTATTACAAGCCTTCCAATTCATCAAAGTGGTTTATTAGTGGCCATAATTCTTTTGCATACATTATTTTGTTTTTTTACTCACAATTATACATCCATCAAAAAAATATTAATTATAAAAAATTATCCATACGGAAAGAAGCCCTTCCATTACAAGCTTGATAGTAAAAATAAACTAGTAAAAACGTATATAGAGTGGATAATCAAAAATATTGAAAAAAGGGTAGTATGACAAAGATGTCACCTCTTAATTCATTCTATGATTTCATTTATAATCATTCAGATAATTGTGCATTCTTTGCTGCTATAAAATAATATAATAAGTAAGGAATCAAATTTTCTCTGAAATTTTCTCACATAGAAGTTGAATTTCCAGATCTTTACAAAGAAATTAATTTATTTGCAATTAATCAAGTATACTATATCAGCAATTTTATTTAATGATTTCCACAATATACTTGGTCATAGAATCCCAATACTTAAACCTATATTTAGTGTACTGTTCCCACCTGTTTTCATTACTCCTAATGATGAGCCCTTTTAAAGGATTTTACTTAAATACTCTTTGCTTATGATATGAGACATGTCAAAGTAAAGATTGTCCATCATATGTCCTTTCTATAACCCAACGGAGTAAATGGATCTCAAAAGAAAGGTTGCATTTTGTAGAAAATTTTAACGCCTCGTATCAACTGAAAAAAGTTATTGAAACCTTAGAAATGTAATAAACGTCAAGTCATCTTCCGAATTCTATGTCATGATTGGAAGTGTCGATATCCCAATTCATCGATGTGGTCCACTCTCACCTCCCACCCTCATGCACGTCAAAGTCAAATGTTGGAGGAGTAAGGAGTCATGATTAAATATATATTGTATTTTATTCCGTGATCCAAGAGACATCGCTACATGCATCAGAGAAATACAGAATATCTCCGTAGATTTCAGAATTGAAGACTTCGACACTCATTAGAAATCATGGTTATATCATTGTCTTAATAAAATGGATTTCTAGTCAGATACTGATACGTATGCAGCAAAAGGAGCTAGGATTGAAGAACCAGTCAGATACTACGGCAAAAAGAGCTAGGATTGAAGAACCTACCTATTTAAGATGGGTATCTGAAGTATATATGAGATTTTTTCAAAAGGAGCTAGGATAGAAGAACCTATGTGATTGAAATAGTGTCTGGAGTATGTATAAGATTTCTTCACCTTGAGATATTCTCCATGTACATTTATTTCAATGACGAAGTTCTAGTGGGAAATATCTTTGTGCAATCCTCTTATCAGTTAAGGAAAACATATAGCATGCAGAGAAAGTCTGGGAAGAAGATGAAGAGCTTCTCTATCTGGATATAAAGACGGCCAGTATGCATCATTGCAAACATCATTATAAATGGGCCCTGCATGATATCTGATTTGGATGTGCAAATGCTCTTTTCCTCAAGTTTAGATAACATTCTTTACTTATGACGGGAAGGATCTTGAACTTTTCATTTCAAGCATCTTTTGTTGTAAACTGCTCCATACATATAACTCATGGAAGTTTTTCTTTCTTTCTAAACCTTGGTGTCAACGAGAACCAATTTTTTTTACATCTAGACTTCGAAATTTGATCCGAACCTTAAAAAGTAAAAATTCCCTCGACAATATGGCAAAAGTACACTATTCAATATGCTCAAGGTGGATGGTCGCCACAGCTTTCTTCCTTGTTTGAAATGACTTGTTAACGAAGCTGTTGTTCTGCAAGTTTGCTCAGTAGGATAATCAAAGGTGGAGGGTGTCAAGCCCTAATGTGGACAATGTCAACATGGAGCCAAAAAATTTTACTTTTTGGATGGATCCTTTGGGTCAGTCAGCACAGTATTTGGTTTTCTAATCAGCTGTAGAAACGAGAAAAGTTAACTTTCGTTGCGAACAAACGCTTGGGGGTATTGATCATTGCACTGGTGAGTTGTTCGCTGAACTTATTTTGGATAACAAAATTTTCCAGGAGTGTGGTACAATGGGAGTAGTACAATAGCATCTTATTATGGTTTGACGCCGGTGGTCACACTGATCTGTCCTATTTGTGCATTTTCATCCTCTAGTTTATCTGGTGCAACAAACTCCAAGACTTCAACAAGAAGGGGACTCAAGCTAATGATAACTAATTAGAAGACCAAGTTGTATCTGATCTTCTTCCATGTTGGCTGTCGGCTCGTTTTATCGCTTAACGAGATATTACCCACGTGTGGATCATCTCAAAGTAGATATAGTCCAGTACTGTAACTCCAGTCGCTCATGTGTGGCCAGCAAGAATTTGATTAGGAAGTGATAGTAAGCACATGTTCCAAGGAACTGATTCATTTTGGAAGTTATATATTCCGCCTTGTGACCTAAGAACTGACCAAACAAATTTGGTCGATCTTCTTGGCACTGAACAGTGAGTGGATCTTTGATATAGTGTCATTCCACAAGCTTTTGGGTAGATGCCTAATTCGAATTGTAGGTGATGTGAACCTAATATTCCACCATACCAATCTTGCTTCTCTGATCCTCGCCGGTACCTCCAACCGAATGGCTCTATCCTACATCACATATGACCAAAAATAATTGGAACATAGCGCGGAATTTTGAAGAAAAGTGGACTTGTGTGTTGACTTATGAAAATTATTACTTGCCGCGAGAAACTCTTGGAATGTGAGCGTGATCCTTAAGATATGGCATCTCACAGTTATAGGTTGTTTTATTCAGGGCTGATCTTTGTCGACAGGGGCTCCACATGCCAAACCAACTTTTTCTCAGAACACCTGGATTTCCACACATTCAATCTTATCTTCGTTTAATTTAGTCCAACCAGTCCTATGCATCGCAGAAAAAGAAAGAAATTCTTTTCAATCCCACAGTCCAGAGCAAGCTTAAGAAAATTTGGCTTCCAACTGCGGATTTGCTCTGGACTATGGATATTTTAGGAATCATAATCTCCCATGAAGAAATTGAAGCGCCTTCCCCGAGGTTATCATACATCCAGGGATTTGACTTTTGGAATCCTGTTTGTCTGTTGACTTTGCGTGTTATCCACTTTGTTTTCCTTTTCCTCAAGTGCTTGCTTGGATCATTCACGAGGCATGACTATGAGGAGATCCTTTATCGATCTCCTCATAGTCAAACGCTTTACCCGCATGGGGCACAAGCCTTTTGCTAATTCATAGTTTATCCAAATTTCTCGGCTAAGTTTTCCAATCATGTAACATCTATCTTCTTATGTATGCCATATAACTATAATTCTTAAACTTGTGTTGCAGTACTCGTAAGGCAATGTCAAATTCCCAGGAGATTCTTTTTATCCTTCGGGATATTCTGTTTGGCCTTAGCGTCGTTTTTATATGCGATTCAGCGCTGAACGGCGATCCCTTTTCACTTTGTCTCATCTATTCTTGGGGACTTCAAAGTTCACACAACTCGTAATCCCATTCAATAACCGGACAACTCATTCTTGAAACTCCTCATTATCTGGGACATCACAAGCCACCACACATGTACGTCCTCATGGAATACCTTACCTGATCCCATTCTTTTATCCCCTTCTTTTATCCTCGATATAACTCTTATAGAAATTGTGTAATCCTAGAGTATCTCCCTCTCCTTTGAATGTCTGCTACTTTTCCTTTTCCATATTTCAAGTCATAAACCCACAACTCATGAAATGCATCATTATGTTAACATAGTTGTACATTCAGTAGTAACTGAAGTGTAAATTCAGGATTCTAAAGGTGGAAGGTTTGCGGCAACTTGTCTCCCTCACTTGCATTCCAATCGGCTCTTTCTGTAGTAGTAGCTTACTATCATGCTACAGACGTTTTATTCTTCCTATCTACAAATTGATACGGAAGACTGAGTTAAACATACGTTCTACAGATCCATTTCCAGTAAAAGTGGCAAGTTATCAGATACATTGAAATAATAGGATCCTATTACACATTTCACAATAGTAATAGGGGATTGTTAAATCGACCTGAATTTTTGGTGAAACGACAATTTCCGTATCCCACGCCACTACTCACGCTGTTACGCCATTGGCTGTCAAGGAGCAAACCCAATTCCCAGAAGCGATAATTACTGGACAACATCATCATCAGAATGTTAGAGGGTGGGTTTTAGCAAAAGAGGAGTCGATTTAACAATCCCCTAGTAATATTGTACTCCGGTACATGTACTGCATCACATGTTTGCAGGAAGTTTACCGCCAATTGAATTGTAAACCAAAATCCCTCATCGATCTTACATGTAGATTATGTTCAAGGACAAATTCGACCAACAAAATTCGTACAGCAAACAAGCAGCCCTCTCTTCTATGTTTCTTTTCATAGGTAATATCACAATTTAAGAAGGAACAAAAGTGGAAGGTTCCACAAGTACAGGATCTACATTACGCCAACTAAATAAGAAACTATAACGATTTATTGCTTCGGGGTTCATAGCTTTTGTTTTTCTGCCAATTCTCACCACGAATGATCTACATAACCTCATGAATTTGATAAAGTTCGCGAGTGGAATCAAAGCATCCAGTTAGTGCAGTCTAAAGTTGTCAACTTCTTTTCCTTGGAAGGAGATCCTAGGAGCTATATTGCAATTTGGAGTAAGTTGAGTCTGACAACATAATAAGTTGTCAAATTAAAATCTACTGTCAAAACGATGGTAGATTATTCCACCAATGTCAACATAGAGAAGGACCAGTTTGGTGAGTTGTACCCCCAATCACGAATATAGTTCCAGCGATCCTATTATTCATAAGAGAACTTGGTGAAGAAGAGGAGTTTTCTGGAAAGAACTGTAATGATTAATGCAATTCTATTGCTGAGAAACGGATTTACCAATTGGACATTTTCGAACCTAATGTACTAGTAATCTGAAGCACTTAGTTTCACTCCAGTAAATGGAAGTTCAACGCCGGGCACCGTTGTTGTGAAGGGGAAATAAGTTCATGACCACCCTACCTTAGTCGTCTGCCCCACACAAGTTCAAACTATGGTAAGATATCATTTCATGTCAGTGGGAGCAAAAGGGGAATTTCCCATGTGACTCGAAGAATGGGGTTTTCCCACTCTTTTTCCTTTCCTAAGTCCGTCGCTTGCCCCATTCGGAGCAAAAGTCTCGAAACCAAGTATTTTAATATCTAGGTCACTGCACCTGAAACGTGGAGGCGTTTCAAGGTAACAAAATTTCCGGTACACGTAAAAGAGGTGGACGTTTCAATAACTTTACCCGTAATAGTTTAACGGGTCTTATCATCGTTTTGTGAAATTTTCGACAGATATTTTCCTATGGGTTCTAGGGATTATGGACAGCACGGGTAATGAAAAAAGTGACCCGCAAAGTAAAATTTTACTGGGCAATGGATATTGCCCTTAAGATTCAAGTACCCCGTTGCACCTTTCGGTGGAGTTGTTGGATTTCTTTTACAAAAATTTTTACGAGTACCTGGAAATCCATTATTGAAACCCCCTATTCAACATCAGGCCACCATGGCTAGTGAGAGGTTATAGATCGGGTCAAACATCGGCCGAACAGTTCTAATAAGTCTAATAATAATTTCGAACAAGTCTGAATAACTTCCGAAATGGTCAAATACAAATCAGATCCATGAGACTTTCAGATATTAGTCAGTAACCGCATACAGTCTAAATTGAAGTAAGTTTACGATAGCCAGTCAAAGTGGCCTTTATGTCAAGAAGTTAATATACAGAACAGGTAGTCGTACAATTTAGATTGTTGAGATGGGTTGTACGTTTCAGTGTTGCACTTAGTAAAAGCGAGCATGATTTCCTGGCGCAAGATTACAGTAAATGAGGACTTTTCTTAAATGATCTATGACAATGGATCCAGGGTTATGTGAAAATAGACAGAAAAATGATAATGACGTCAAAACGTGTCTACAAGTCCACGATGCCCTAACAATGTTTGGGTTGTTTGAGTTAGGGTAGGGCCTCGTATAGGACTACCAGAAATGAGTGAAAGGTCACGAGTGAAACTGTTTGGTATATAAATCAAGTGCAGACTGACAACACAGAAAGTCCATCTTTCATTATCTCAGGTACTTGTGCTAGAGTTGTTAGCTACTCCTTCATATCTGACACGGAATCCTTTAGAGCTAAAAGAACGTATGATGGAATACTTCAGACCCTGGGTTGTGAGAATTTGGACACTCTATACGGAAAACGTCGACTACTCTGAGGACTATCATACGACATTCTGTCTGATTGTTAGAAAGAAGGCAAGTTGGTAGTTAAATGTCTATGTGTGGAGAGCGAACAAAAGGAATGAAAAAGGAAGGCACTTGATACGGGATGATTTCTCGATCAAACTCGTCGTTGAAGGGGAGTGAGAAAAACTGGACAAGGATGCCTTGTATCACTTTTTCTCTTTCCTAAGGGGTAAACTATTTGGCCTTGTTGTTGGGCCCTTTCTTTGAAAAGACAAGAGAAGAATGATTACCTGATACTAATATAAATTAAATTGGCAAGAATTTGAGATAAGTGGCATTCCCAACCAGCATAATAGCAGTTCCCAAAAAGTTGAAACTTTTAAAGCTACAGAGTCTCGGGACAAATTCCATGTATAGTACCACCTGAAAATAAAGGAAAAAGTAGAAGAAAAGTCCTCTCTACTCATATCATTTAGTCAAGGCCGGAAGAAGCTTGAACGACATCGTTTACTGCACCGGAATAATGGTGAGGTAATTATCTACAGTACGGTTAGAACCTACTGCTACTTAATCAGGTTCTTAAACCGTACTTAGACTCACGTTTAGGTCCAAGGTCCAGCGCAGAAGCTAGTTAATCCTGCTGTACAGTGTTGTCAAACAGCGGTCGTGTCGGGCAGGGTCACCAGCGTACAAGCAAGTTGGGACTTGCAATACCAGGTCAGAAGTCTCAGTGACCGGGTACGAACGGTACTCATGGAACGTTGGCCTCGGGTTGACTGCATCACGGTTGTCGGGACCTGGGTGCCTCGTGATGGTGATGGCACTAGCTCGATTTTGCCACGCGGCATGAAAATGGCTGTAGCCGGTTGCGGTTCCCTTATGCCGTTCCAAGTACTGTACTCTGTAGGAAGAAGTGGAGCTGAGACCGCGGGGGGCCGTCTCTGTCACAGACAGATGGGCCGGGAGCTAAAGGGCGACCGCCCGATCAATTGACAGAAATTTGAGGTTGCAGGAGAAAGGAACGATTGAAAGAGGACAAGAGAGAACTGACTGATAGCGATGCGGGCCGTCGTAAATTGTGAGCATTAATCAATGTGACGATGAGTTTCGGAAGTCAGGACTTGAAGGTAGTCTCTGGAAGTGGATGATGTAGTGATGAGTGAACGAGTGAGGTGTTTCGCATGAGAAAAATGCCTCCGCTCGGTTTATATGAATGCGATACTTGTAGAGAAATTGAGGTTGTGAGGAGTAGTTGAAGAATGTCCACGGATTCTGCATGCATGAGTTGAAATGAGAGGAGTGCGAAAGCTGTGGAGAGGCAGTGAACTGAGTGGAGTCATTGTCGAAGGCAATGAAAGAGATCCTGCTGCTAGGGGCATCAATTTTTTATGAGGGACTATGGGAGACGAGAGAGAAGGGAAGAAGAGGAAGCAAATAGAATCAAAGGGGAGCAGGCGGAGATGGAGAAAAGCAGTAGCCGATGTAAGGCACAGAGAGTCCTTCCCCAAGGAGAATCAGTGGTAGCCTAGCAATAGCAGCAGCAGCCACAGAGTGGGAAGGGACTACTATGGTAGTAACTCGGATCACGATGGGAGAAGCAAGGAAGGATAGGTAGATAGGTGGATGCATAGATAGATAGATTGATTGCTCGGTAGGTCGGCGGCAGGTAGGCAGATACGAGAAGACCTGGAGTGAACTTCCAATTGGCTTAAAAAATGGAACGCTATAACAACAGCAGCAGCAGCAGAGACGCTCCGAATGGATCGGATGCAGCCCAGCAGCAATGGCATTTTTCAGTTAACAATCTTAGCACTAATAGCAGGACCAGCAGTAGGGGGGAGGGTGACGAAGGCATCACCGGACTGGACTCGTCTGCAGTGCGGAGTATGGTGTCTGTGATGGGAGGATATGCTATGAGTTCACTGTTGGATGGGGACGGCAGAAGGGACTTAAGGGACAGATGCGCGGAGCGGTTGAGACAGGAGCACGGTGTTGTTGTGCAGTACGCAGAGCAGGCAGTTTTAGCTAACTTGGACTGGGGAATAGATGGGCTGGAGAAAGCTGTGAAGGCTACAAACCCGGAAACCAGGGCTGCAAGGTTGGAAAGCACAGAGAAGATGCTACAGGTCGCTGTCATGCTAGACCCGCAGAAGACCACAGCTGGGGTGCCCAATTCATACCTGTCGTCATGGGCTAACTTCTTTATGGCTTTGGTATGGAAGCTTAGGAACAATGATCGCAATGCTGCCCTTCACATGCTAGAAATGTTTCTATTAGAACCTGGGCAAGCGCGAAGAGATTTTGCGCCTGTATTATGGGAGCAATTGTTTCGAACTCACATGGTTAATATTGAGGCCTGGTATCAAGGGGAGCTAGCCCAGATTATGAGCTCTTCTCTTTTGAGCCCCACCCGAAGATTTGACCTTTCACAGAGAAGGCGAACCCAGTCAGGGCAATTCGAAGCTTCTCATTCACGAACATCGTCCAAATCGCATGAACATGAATTTGAGGATGATAAACTCCCTACTTCGCAGGCTTCTGATACTAACGGGGAGCTTCTGACACCTCGGAAACAAAGCAGGGGCAGGGAGCCAGCGCTTGCAGCAGATCAGATGATGAGACTTGAACTTCTTAATAAGTTGTATCAGGATAGCTTGGACGAGAATACGCAGCAGTACGCACAGTACTACAAGGACTGGATGGCTTATGAAGCGGACAACAGCTTCGCTGCAAGTGTACCGAGCTCTCCAGGATATGCGGGAATGAAATCTCCTTTATCTTACACATCACAAGAAGGGGAACAGCAACAGAGTCCGACACCTAGACAGTATACATCCAATGGAGCCTCTATTTCTGGTTCAGGCGGGGCAGGAAGCAGCCAGTAAGTTCAACTCTCATGTATCTCTAAAATCTGCCCACCAAATATTGGAATGAGATGTGGCCCACGTCGATTTGATGATTAGCACAGGATTGCTGCTTCAACTTTAGTTTCGTTCAGAATCTGATCTTTCCTTGCCTCTAGAATGCTGTTTCCATCTTACATCCAAATTTCAGTAGAACAAATCCCGTGTTTCTTCCGGGACTGCTAGACAGGAGAAATGTGAGTGTGAGAATGAGAAACTCAATGTCAGGTGCTTTGATCGGGCTTGATGAGAAAGCTAAATTTTGGAAGAGAAAATTTGACCGATGTCTGAATATATCGATAAATCAAGAAACTCGAATTGAGCATCTTTGACTAGGTAATTCAGCTTAGAAATCTCACGAGGGAAGGCTGAGCTACCACGACGATCTGTAATTTGTGGGTTGCCTCAAGAAGTTCGTAGCAAAAATGGTCAATTTGTACCTTGTAGCTTGAAAGCCGTTGTCATTCCAAGTGTGCTTGAATTTCCCTTTCATTAATGATAAGTACTCGAACGCCGCCGATAATTGGGTGGGAGGATGCAATTCGCTTTCCCTTGTTACTCACAAACTTGTTCTGAATATTAACTCTGTCGTCTCTGTACACGAATAGATCGTTCGCTCTTTATTACTAATTTGACCAAGTGGCCCATTCCTCTGGACTGAACCAGTTCAAACTCTCACAAGGAATCATTTGAAGACTAATTTGGCATGATTGTGTGCAGGAATCGGGGCAAAGTTAACAGACAGCCGTCAGTTGATCGAGAACCTGACAGTTACAGTGAAGCTACTTATAAGGATGCTTCCGGTTTCTCAAGAAATAGCTCTATCAATGAGGTGAAAATCCATCCTAAGTACAGTCCCAGGAACTGACAATTGAGAGCATGATTTATAAGATCCGGAAGCAAATCAAGCCTGTTGTATTCGTGTATCAGAGTAGTGAATACTGTATACTTATTCTCATTACTGATGTACTTAACGGAATAATCTGCTTACAGTTGTGATTGCTCAGCGCAAGGTTCAGGAATTAAGAGTATTATCACGTGTAGCAATCAGGTTTGTAAGTTAGTGTGCTAGGGTACATTATTGACTGGAAGTCTTCTCTTGTCTATTAGCCCATTGTGGAAGTGGATGAGGAAGCTTTCAAAGATGGGGTCGAGGGAATGCGATTTGCGAAAACTGAGGAGGGTTTGAGCCAAGGAATGCCACCAAAACATGACTCCAGGCAGGAGATGGAGGACGTCGCTGTTATGAGTGACGAAGACGAAGACGAAGACGGCAGTTCTACTCTTGAGTTTGGAGGGGCTGGCGTCTATCTCGATGGAGAAGAACTGACGGAGGATGAGCTTTTACAAGTATGGGAAGAGCTCTCTGAGGGCAGGATAACTCCTGAAGAAGCGAATGATTTCATTAGTAGGCTAACCGATCAGCAGGAGCAGCCGGTAACGTTCGAAAAGCTTTCTGAACTTGGAGAGGCAGCAAAAGCATGGAAACGGGATCACCCACACCAACAGCCCATTGCAAACTTCCAGTCAGGAGGACCTACTTCCCCTCGCAGTAGTCCGCGGTCTAACGTAGAGGTATATCTGACTTAGCAGGTCATGTATTCCTTGGGTCTGACCTGGCACCTTTTGTCCTCTTGCAGAATGTTGTAGTTTTCTTCAGACTTGATATGCGAAGTAATCTAGTTCTTTTACTCGTCTCTCATATTAGGATCAATTGTGGATGCAGGAAGACGAAGCTGAACTGCTGAGAAGACAGACGTCTATCATGGCACATAGTCCTGAAACTTTCAGTCGGATGAAGTCAGATTCATCACATTCGTCTCTTTCATCCCACTCATCTAGGTTTTTCCTTCTCACCTCCTAAATCTTTCAGTTAGTGAGGATCTTTTGAGCTTATCTTAATGTTGCCCGGGAATGGACCACGTTCTGAAGGTGAAGAGATGATACGGTCATAAAAGTAGGCCCTCACTTTGAGTTGAAGTAGATAGAAATGCATCTAGAACTGTATTTTAGCTGTTTTGAAGTATTGTGTGATTGATTGATTGATATTTTGAGCAATGAAATACTTCCTTCTTATTATGGTGATTATGAGCTAATCCTTTTTTTTTGCGTCTGGATGCAGAAGTGTCTCTTTCAAACAAAATATGTTTTCACGAGAACAATCCATAGTAAAACCGCCCAAGGATTTTGTTTGCCCCATCACAAATCAACTTTTTCAGGACCCAGTAACTTTAGAAACTGGGCAGACGTACGAACGAACTGCAATTAAAGAGTGGTTGGATCGTGGTAACACTTCCTGTCCTATAACGAGGCAAACGTTGAAAAACACTAAACTCCCAAAGACGAACTATGTGCTCAAGAGGGTGGTTGACAACTGGAAGGATGATCATCCTGACTACTTTCAAGATCTCTCTCGTGCTTCTTCGATTAAGAGTAATATAGTTGGAGTTGATGCCGATGTTTATCAGGGGTCTCCGGTCGTGTATCCAAACAGCACGAACGTTGTCTCTCCAGGATCGCCACGAACGCCAACAGGTCGCCGAAATGGGCAAAAAGTTGCTCCTTTGCCGGTGGATCAGGTCGCTGCGAACTTAGAAGAGACACTGAAAGCTCTTAGGGGAGCGGTGGATACTTTGTTCAATACAGAAGACCTGGTGCAATGTGAGAGGGCGGTCCGAGTGGCAGCGCTTGCGTGGGTGGAGAGTAAAGGTGACACTTCTGTTGCCTCGAGCTTGTCCAAGGCCGGTGTTGTCGAAGGGCTAATGGAAGTGCTCTCAAGCTCCAAGACAGATGACGTCTTGAGATCTGTTGTGTTCCTGCTATCTGACTTGATATCGAAGGATGAATTTACAAGGCATACAGTACTACGGATTGACCCTGACTTGGAAACTATTTTGACCGTTCTGAAGAATCCCCGGGTACCCCAGTCGGCAGTTTTGCTTCAGCTGTTGAAAGTGCCTTCAGCTCAAATAGCGGTACTCAAACTTGTCCCCTACCTTGTTGCGGTACTTAAGAACGTGCCATCTTACGAGGAGGGAACGTTGTTGACGAGCATGTCCCCAAAGGCTGCTGCAGTGTACATAATGGAGCAAATGGTGAACACATTAGATCAGAGGGTAAACATGGCAAATGCTGAGGCGATTGTGAATGCAGACGGAGTTCGATATTTGATGGAAAGACTCGAAGCAAAACCTTTAGAAGAGAAAATAAGTGCAGTTGCTGTCATGTGGTCCTGCCTTCAGGCAGATGGAGGGTGCCGGACGATGATGGCACAGAATCTCAAGATGTCAACCCTAGTGGATTTGCTCCATAACAGCAAAGAGAAGGCTCGCACTGTGGCAATTTTCTTCCTTGCGGAGCTTATCCGACTTAACAGGTCCGTTGTGCTTTTCCTTGTTAAAGTCCGAGAAAGTCTACACTAAATACTCAACGACATGAAATGTTCGACTAGATAGATCAATATTTAACTCTGGAAACTAACTGAGAGACCTACAGGCAAAAGGATCGACCTTTGATTTCCTACGGAGAAGATGTACCGGATTTAACGTTCTGTTTGTTCTTGTTCAGGAGACATGCCATCGAGAAAATTTTAAGGGAGGTTCTCCAAGAAGGATTCTTGAATAGTATGCATGTTCTCATGCTCCACCTTCAAATGTCACCCTTGGAACATCGTCCAATGGTGGCTAGTCTCTTATTACAGCTGGACATTCTGGTAATATTTGACAACCTCCACTCATCTTTGTTTCCTTCCTAATTTGAACAACCGTTAAAGTTGATTCAACGGTTAGAGGTCACTTATCTCGTTCCTGACGTTCTTGTATATCATAGCTAACGTTTGGTCTGGAGGTTGGAAATGTGAACAGGCAGAGCCTCGTAAACAGAGTGTCTACAGGGAAGAGGCGTTGGAGGCACTAGTAGCAGCCCTCAACTGTGAGGACAATAGCAAAGTGCAACTCGAAGCTGCTAAAGCCCTTGCATCGTTAAGTGGTCGGTTTTCGAACACAGGGAAGCCCATGACAGAAGCATCACTTTTGAAGTATGCGGGAGTAAATGAAGATTTACATTCCAGATCAATAGAAAATGGTCTTTCAAGCATGGACCGTGCTATGGTATGTTTTATTCATTTTTCCTGTATCTTAGCTCTTTTGTACCTTTCGGTGTATGCTCCATATTTTCACCTGGAGCTTATCTGCAGCTATACAATATAAGTTGCTGATGCCCCTGATATGTCTTCAGTTGATTCTGCGCAAGAGAAGTTTGGAAGATGGAAGGGTTGTTCATAGAAGGCTTTTATGTTGCAGGAGGACGAAGAGAAAGCGGCAGAGGATTGGGACAAAAGGATGGCAGTCGCAGTTTTAGGAAGCGGCCGGCCTCTAATCGAGGCTTTGGGAACCGTCTTACCGTCAAAATCCTCCAAAATTGCCAGGCTCTGTGTTGTGACTGCTGCGTGGCTCACCTGTGCTCTACGAAACATGCCCGAATCTGGTCTACAAGTCTATGCTCGCAACTGTTTCCTACCATCTTTAGTGTCAATCTTGCAACCGGGACGTGACGTTGAGGAGAAAGTGATGGCATGTCTCAGCTTGTATAACTTGACGACGGACGACTCAGGTCTGATATCTGTTGCTGACTTACGACTTTTAGTACGAGTAAAATTTTAATTTCATCATTACTTACATTCGTGCATCGTTGTTTTTGAACCCAAGTCAAGTATGCCAGTTGTGACAGCTTGCCGTCTGAACTTGAGTAATAGACTGGCCCTACACCTCCCTTCTTACCTGCAATGGCCGTCCGAATCCTCACCTGCTATGGATGTTCTAATTGTTCTTCCTTATGCAGTGGGAGTGCAACAATTGACCATTTTCTCGAAGGATTTATTCGCACCGTTGAGACGCCTAAAGCGAGTAACATGGGCTGCGAGAAGGATAGTTGATGCTCTGAATACTAGTCCTTTCACAAATTTGGTATGTTGATCCTGTGTGCTATTTGTGGACTTTTTTGCTGTTATTGCCATCCATCCAGAAGCATTGGTTGTATCCTTACTGGACTTTAGCATTTGGTCAAGTAGAGGCCAGGTCCATTTGAACCTTAATAGACCTGCGATAGTAGCTTGATGACCCGTCTGTCGTCAAGTTTGGTAGGTATTTCATCGTTCGACTGTATTAGATCGTGTGAGACTGACATACGGCTTCTTGGAGCAGAACGTAGAAATGTGGGCACATGGCGAGGTGGGCCGTTTAGAAGCAACGGGAAGTGGAGAAGTCCGTGCCTTGCAATACTTCAGGGGCTACCTCTACAGTGGTCATGCAGATGCTTCAATCAAGGTAATCTTCTTCACTCACGAAGAGTTCTTTTCTTCTCCATGCTTCTCCCAACCCAGCTTTTTTCCACAATGGTATGAGAAAGTCAGCTTCCAAATTATTACCTTTGGTTGGCCGATGTAGGAGTCTGGTTGGTCTTGAATGTTTCCCCGAAGTAATAAAATTGGTGCACTTTAACCTTTCCTTGTAGGTCTGGGGTGTGAAGAGGAGGACACCACGGTTGGTGTATGAAGTACGAGAGCACTTGCGTGCTGTGCTGTGCATGGCAGTTCAGGAAGATGCCCACAAGCTTTTTAGTGGATCCGCAGACAAGACACTCAGAGTAAGTCCTCCGCCCCAGAACTTCTTGTTACCAGAACCTTCTGGAAAGACTAAGAGTTGCGGATATCCACAACATAACCCTGCTATATTGGGATATCTTCGAACGGCTTCTGCTCCCATTTTTCAAATATAACCCTGTTCGTGATACGTAGTGACGGGTGGAATAAATAATGAGAAGAGTCACATATTACTGGTAAAGCAATTGTGTTGCAGTAGTTTGGAATTACAGTTCCAATCTAAATAGATTGATCTTGACCTTGAGCAATATCCAGAGGAACATAAGAAATATATAGTGTTGAAGTTGCTTGTCGAAGTCTCGTTCCGTGATGGGTAATCTTCCGTGAGGCTCCTTTGATGCTTTCTCGTCATATGCGTATTTTCATAAGATTCTTACCTCCAATTTCATGTTTATTTCCAGATATGGACGTTGCAAGAAGAGCGTATGAGGTGCATTCAATCAATAGAAATCAAGGAGGCTGTTCATTCTGTGGCAATCAATTCCTCTTTCATTGCTGTCATCCCGCAGGGTGTGGGAGTAAAGGTGACTAGCCTGACATAATAATCGCTTCTTATAGGGGAGGTTTTCACTTACTTGCAGTTTCAAGCTCTTTGATGTTTGTTTCCTCTATATCCACGCTCTGTCAAATGCATTTGTGTTCTGAATATGTGTTGCTACTGTGACCACCTAGGTGCTCGATGCAGTGGGAACAAATCCGAGAGTTATGAATGCTCACAAGCATGTGCAGAGTATCACTATGACTGAGGATCGACTCTACTGTGGCTGTACTGATAGCAGCATTCAGGTTCCCCACTCAACTCCTCTGCATGGCTTAACAGGCGTATCTCTCGTGAATCTGTCGTATTGAGCTGAGTCGTATAAATAAAGGGATTCTAGTGTGTATAGGTCGTCGCTCATACCAACGAATGTTATGCCCTCGGCTTTCTTATTTAAACCGACGGAAGGAAGGTTACACAGATATATCACCATATAATTTTTCCCTTAGAATTGTATACCATCTTGCCTCCTGAAGTGTATTTTATACATCGAATAGCACTCTTTAGATTTTTATGCCATGTGGATTTTCATCGAAGACTGATGGACACGTGTCCACTGCTTATGGACACATGGCCCACCTGGTTCTTCACTTAACACGAGGCTGCATTTGCCTCTGTCGTTTGCACTATCGCAAGTTCCCCTCATTTCTTTTGAGTACTCTTACTTGCTTCTCTGTTCGCGAGGATTTCTCCTGATGGGTTTGCTGGGTTGGGGTTTGCTGGGTTTCTCCCGCTGTCCTTTCTTGTGCAGCATTGACGTTTTGTGCTCCCCGATCGTGGTTTGCTGGGGTCTCTCCCACTAGTCCTTTCTTGTGAAGGATAGCAAGTTTTTTGGCTCCCCGCTTGTCCCTTCCCTTGCAGCACTGCGTTTTCTTGCGAGGAGGTTTATTTCGCAGGTCCCTTCCCGAGCAGCGCTGAGTTTTCTTACGAGGATGTTTACTTACGAGGATGTTTATTTCGTTGATGCTTCCTGTATCTCACTACTTCTGTTTATTTCGTTGGTCCCTTCCCTAAACATCCTTTTTCTTACAAGGATGTTTATTTCGCTGATGCTTATCGTATCTCACTATTTCTGAGCGGCACTGTAGGGGAGCAACCGAGTTTGCCTTGGCACTCATGAGTTTTCGAGCAGAAACTCGGTATGAGGGGTACTGACTCTAGCTCAGCTACTTGGGCACTGCGTGAGGCACTGATGAAGTCGCATGTGTTTTCATGGAGACGTACTATGGCCGTCTTCTGCTTCCCTTAGCTGTTTGACTTCTCTGGACTCAGGCGTCCATAGCGCTTGCTGTGATATATCGATATCCAAGTCCTCGGATGCTTTGCTCGTCTTCCCTCGTTCTCTGAGCGATTTATACTTCCAGTGCTCTGTCTCATCCACCTTCTCCGATTTTCATTTCCTGACTCAGCTCTTCCTTGACCCGCTATATTTACAGACTATTACTTGTCTCTTGCCACCAGTTTATCTCCATCCTTTTCAGCTGTCCGTTTCTTCCTGTTGTATTTCTTTCTCTACTTATGTGGGCGGACTGTCTCCGTTTCTTTGCAGGCTGCATCTCAAATATGCGAGTTGCTATCTAATGGTTTCCACGTGCCAGTTATTTTGCCTTTCATTCGATGATGTTTCTCATATAGATATGCTGGTGTTTCACTATGTTTATTTCGCTTATGCCATTGCTGCAGGTTACCTTCGATGCATTCTAACTTAGGGATTTCATACTACTCTAGCCTTGCGTGTAGCTTACCTTCTGTGCATTCTACCCTCGGGGTTTGATACTCCTAGTGTTGCATATCATGTACATATTGTTTATCGCTCATTTGCATTTCATGAGTTCTGGATAACCCGTTCCCAGAACGGCTTCCGTTCTCGTATACCTATATATCACCATGTCACTTATGAGTTTTTGAGCCGAAACTCGGAATGAGGGATACTGACACTTGCTCAGCTACCCCGGCACTGTGTGAGGCACGGATGAAGTTGCATGTGTTTTCGTTGAGGTTTACTATGGTCACCTTCTGCTTCCTTCAGTTGCTTAGCGATTTAGGGCTCAAGGGTCCATAGCGCTTGCTGTGATATACTATATCCAGTCCTCTGACGCTAGGCTGTTTTTCCATCGTTCTCTGAGCGATTTCATACTCCCAGTCCTCTGACTCATAGGTCTCCCACGACTTGCGATTCCCGGCCTTCTACATGACTCTCGACTCCAGTTCATCTCAATCTTGCTTGTCTGGCTCGTTTGGCCGCCGTTCTTCCTGCTATTTTTTTTCTCTACATATGTGCAGGTTGCTGTCAATGATGGCATTCTCTAGATTTGAGGGTATTCTATTTTCCGTTTCTTCGATGCATGCAACTCGGTATAGATGTTTGCTAATAGATTGCTGACAGGTTACATTTACTTATGCGTTAATTCGATCAGATATTCGTTATCTTGTATACTTTTACACATCTTGCATGGCATTTCATTTGCATTCAATGAGTTCTGGATCTCCAGTTCAATGAACGGCGTCTGTCCTCATTTCGCTATATATCACCATGTCAGTTTTTCCCCGGAGGCCTGGATACCATACTGTTGTTTGGGAGTCCTACTTGACTTCTGAATTCATATATATACTGTATTAAAAGATATCCATGGTTTTCATGGGCTTAGTATCTATAGAGATTTAAGAACATCAGTTCTTTCTGCCAGTCGGGGAGCTCTAGTTCGAGCCCACCATTAGTTTTCACTGTAGGCTTGTTTACTATACTGGTGATCAGGACTTATTCTTGACTGTTTATTTAGTCATTGGTCAGAACAGTTTCTGTTCTCATCTACATATATACATGTCTCATGTTTGATCCATCGCTCATTCTCAGATATGTGACTATCCACTCTCTTCCCTTTTGCCCCAATTCACATCTGTTGTTTTGCTTCACGGTTCCCTTGTATCTGTTCTGAACAGTCTGTCATTTTCAGTTCCCCCTGAATGTTTATTTTTGAGTTGTAGGTCTTCAATTACAACTTGTTTCTTACACTCCTTACATTACTTCGTGTTTTGGTATATCTATTCTCTCCTGTTGATCATGATACATTGATATTACAAGTAGAGTAATAAGTAGCATAGCTACTATGATATGTAGCCGTATACTCTATCCAGCCTATTGAGTTATAGTGCATCCCTCCCTCCTGGAGTTAGTCTTGGTATACTCTATCCAGTCTAATGAGTTATAGTGCATTCCTCCTGGAGTTAGTCTCCACAACATTTCTGTTTTGAGCCTTTCAACTGCTCACACGAACTGAATACCCCTGCTATTGTTTGGCTGACATGTGGCACCATCTCCCACTTGTGACCATCTCGCCCTGTGGCTCTCCCTTCCTTCACAGTTCCCGAGGCCTCTCTGAGCACCCGAGGCCATCCTTCCCTCGGAAACCCTCTCCCCTGTCCTTTGCTTTCTGCTCATTTAGGTTATAGTTCTTGCTTAGCTCATAGTGCGTTTTCCCTCGTTAGTTCCACCTTTTCATGCCTGTCCGTTCTGCCTTATTCTCTGCTCTCTAGCTCTCCGGTTGACACTCTTCTAACTTGGTTCATTCCTTTGTCTTCTTGCTAACTCCTCCTGGGTTCTTTGTGGTTTGCTCTCTGGTTTTACTTGCTGCTAACCCTAATAGACTTTGTCCTTGCAGGCATTTTCTAGGGATGTCTTGAATCACTCACACTCTCCTGCTTTTGATCTTATTTTCTTCTTTCCCTTATTCACTATTTCGTTCATGCCTACATTCTGCATATGTCCGGTTTCTGCCTTTTGGGACTTTAAGCTCCATTTGTTCATTTCTGTAGCCTTCCGTTTCTGTAACCTTCCCCTGGCGGTTTATTATTTCGTGTAACACTGCTGAACGATGGCTGTTTATTACTTCAAGCGGCGCTGTTGGAAGCAACCGAGTTTGCCTTGGCACTCATGAGTTATCGAGCAGAAACTCGGGACGAGTACTGACATTTGTTCAGCTACTTCGGCACTGCGTGAGGCACTGATGAAGTCGTTGGTGTTATCATGGAGGTTTACTATGGCCGCCTTCTGCTTCCTTCAGTTGTTTAGCGTCTCCGGACTACAGTGTCCATAGCGCTGGGTGTGATATACTTTATATATCCTGTCCTCTTACGCTTCGCTCTAGTTACACTCTTACATTTAGACCCGTTTCTGCAGCCACATCCTTCGAGAATTCTTGTTTGGTTCCACTCTTCCATTCCCCTACTATTTCACTCCCTAGTCCTTTCCCCTTCGATCTCTGACTGCTTCCTGCCTCGACCTCTAGTGTTTACTGTGTTCCTCCCCAACTCCATCCCACATTCTTCATCTTCATCCACGCACTGCATCCTGGTGGGCTCTTACAGCAAGTTTCCTATTCATCTCGCTTCATCCACGCACTGCATCCTGGCAGGCTCTTACAGCACACAGCACGTTTCTTATGCCTCTCGCTATCAGTTGCATTGCTGCTCTCAATTTCATTTTTTACTGGCGAACTCTTACATCAAGCTTTCTATCCCGCGCTCACGTTGGCATTGCTGCTCTCGATTTCACGTTCTTTACTGTCCATTGGCAGTACGGTATTCTCAATTTCTTGCACTTATGCCTTTGCTGCAGGTTACTTTCGATGCATTTTACATTCAAGCTTTAATACTACTCTAGCATTGTGATTCAAGTACATGTTGTTTATCAGATATGTGCACTTCATGAGTTCTGGATAACCCATTCCCAGAACAGCTTCTGCTCTCATATACCAATATATACTGTATACCACACTGTTGTTTGGGAGTCCTTCTTGACTTCTGAATTCATATATATACTGTATACTTCCCCTTCACCTTAATTCACTTCACCTCTGCTTTTCCCGTTTCAGTTGACTCTTCCCCTTCCTGTGCAGCGCTGTGAAGTTTTCTTACTCCACTCTCGTATCACTAGCGAACCTCTGCTCATTGTTGTGTCCTGGACTTTCTCTCTACTACTGAATGTTTGTGATTTCAAGGATCCATCAGGTATGTCTTGATTTCTTCCCTCATCTTACTCATGTGAATTCTTTTCTTTCTGGACTGATCCTCATTATGCAGTTAAGACTCCAACGCTTAAATGCGTGCCTGCACTTTTGCTTGCCCTTGCTTTCCACACTTCCACCTCTGTTCTTTTTGACATTCCCACTCCTTTTTAGGGGAGCCAGAGTTTGCCTTGGCACTCATGAGTTTTCGAGCAGAAACTCGGTATGAGGGGTACTGGCAATTGCTCAGCTACTTAGGCACTGCGTGAGGCATTGATGAAGTCACAGGTGTTTTCGGGAAGGTTGACTATGGCCGCCTTCTGCTTCCCTTTATTGTTTAGCGTCTCAGGACTCAAACGTCCATAGCGCTTGTTGCGATATACTTTATATCCTGTCCTTTTTCACTTCGCTCTCGTCACCCTGTTACACTTCGACAGGTTTCTGCAGCCACACCATCCTATAGCTCTCGCATTGTTCCACTCCTCCATTCCCAGCTAATTCCCTCCCTATTATTTTTCCTTCGCCCTTTGTCTGATTCATGGGACCTCTGGTGTATATAGTGTTCCTACCCGACTCCAGCTCACGTTTTCTATTTTTATCGTTCACGCACTGCTTACTGGCAGTCTTTTACATAGCAATGCCTATTTCTCGCAGTCATTAGCATAGAGTTCTCGATTTCATGGTGGTTTACTAGTCTGTTAGCCATATGTTATTCTCAATTTGTTTCAATTATGCCTTTGCTTCAAGTTACATTCGATGCATTCTACATTATGGATTTCTCACTATTCTAGCATTGTGAATCATGTACATCTTGCTTACCGATCATTTGCAATTCATGAGTTCTGGATAACCCGTTCCCAGAACGGCTTCTGTTCTCATATACCTATATATACTGTATTCTTCACCTTCATCTTAATTCACTTCACCTCTGCTTTTCCCGTTTCAGATGACTCATCCCCTTCCTGTGCAACGCTGAAGTTTTCTTGCTCCACTCTCGTATCACTAACAAACCTCTCGTATCACTAACGAACCTCTGCTTGACTCTTTCTCATTGTTGTGTCTTGGACTTTCTCTCTACTAATGAATGTTTGTGATTTTAGGGATCCATCAGGTATGTCTCTATTTCTTCCCTCATCTTACTCCTGTGGATTCTTTTCTTTCTGGACTGATCCTCATTATGCAGCTAAGACTCCAGTGCTTACGTATGTGCCTGCACTTTTGCTTGCCCTTGCTTTCCACACTTCCACTTCTGTTCTTTTTGACATTCTCTCTACTTTTGAGCGGCACTTTAGGGGAGCAATAGACTTTGCCTTGGCACTAATGAGTTTTCGAGCAGAAACTTGGTATGAGGAGTACTGGCAATTGCTCAGCTACTTAGGCACTGCATTAGGCACTGATGAAGGCGTAGGTGTTTTCATGAAGGTTTACTATGGCCGCCTTCTGCTTCACTTTGCTGTTTAACGACTCAGGACTCAAGCATCCATAGCCCTTGTTGTGATATACTTTATATCCTGTCCTTTTTCGCGTCGTGCTCGTTGCCCTGTTACACATCGACAGGTTTCTGCAACCACACCATCCTTTAGCTCCCGCATTGTTCCACTCCTCCATTCCCCAGCTAATTCCCTCCCTATTATTTTTCCTTCGCTCTTTGCCTGATTCATGGGACCTCATGCGTATACAGTGTTCCTATCCAACTCCGGCCCACGTTTTTTATTTTTATCATTCACGCACTGCTTACTGGCAGCCTTTTACATAGCATTAACTATACCTCGCAGTAGTTTGCATAGAGTTCTCGAAGGTGGTTTACTAGTCTGTTAGCCATATGTTATTCTCAATTTGTTTCAATTATGCCTTTGCTTCAAGTTACATTCGATGCATTCTACCTTAGAATACATCTTGCTTACCGATCATTTGCAATTCATGAGTTCTGGATAACCCGTTCCCAGAACAGCTTTTGTTCTCGTGTACCTATATATCACCATGTCAGCATGTTTTCGGTTTGCATTGTTCTTGCATAAATTTCACTTGCTTGCATCTGCATGTCTCCCGTTTGCGTCTGTTTGGCCCTAAGTGGGTTTGAATCTCACTTTCTGCCAACGGCTTTGGCTCCTATTACTCATATATCACCAAATGGTGTGTAGTTTTTATGGACTTAATTTGACGTAGAACATGCGGGGTTAAATCCCAGTACTCGTACAAAGCTTTTTGGGAGCTTAGGCTTAGGAAGCTTAGGATGATTTCTTACTCTACATGTAGCTGCGCTATGAAATGGATGTTGATAAAATCTACATCAACAAATCAACAAAAATTGACTAATCAACAAAAATACTTGTTTTACACTAATCTCGCTTGCAGGTACAAACTAATAGGAGAGCTTCCTCACCAACTAGGTGTGAATGATGGTTATGAGGGATTTACAGCTAGTACCTTGTCATGTCTTGTCCAGTCTCCAGTGGGTATTGAACCGTGTTCTATCGACCTATTCATACACTCAGTATATTACCATATGGGCTAAGAAACCAAATTTGGCGGTGCAGGAAATTGACCCCGTGACTGGAGCATCAGTAACCGTCCAATCAGGCGTGAGGAGCGCGTGGGGCAAGAAAGCTGTTTATTCCATACAGTCGAGTAAAGGGTTGTTATATACTTCTGGCACACTTGTAGACGGGATAGCCACTAAGGTTTGCGACCTGCCCATACGTGGCTAACTCTATCACATCATAATCATCTCAAATTCCTACCGCTGCATAATTGGTCTTGTGTAAGAATGTGTCCATTTGCTGCTTTTGAAGGATAAATTTCAGGTATATCTGACCGGTTTAGCATACCATTATATACAAGCAGGAAACCAAGACATGCACCGTTTCTGTTCAAAGAAGGAAACTACATGGTGTACTGCATTAGAGAATAAGTTAGTCCAACCAAGACCAGCTTGTCTTACGTTTCATGTTCGTGTAGATGTGGAGCTTGGCAACGAAGGCGATGGTTCATGCAATTTCGACCCAAATGGATGTTGTCCGTTATATGGCTATATCAGATGATCTGATATACCTTGTCAACAATCTGCCCACAGGGACCGTTGAGGTATATTCCTAATTTCTTTCTTTGGAGCAAAGCGATTATCGTGAGCTTATAAGATTATCGTTTCTATTGGAATATTCTCAACGGGACGTTCTTATTTTTCAGTCCACGAATTGTGCAAGTTAAACTAGCGATTTATTAGTCGTTGATTGAGGTGATTGACTGCCCATAGGTTTGGCTACGAGAGAAGTACCAGAAAGTCGCTACATTTTCAGTCGGAAGCAAGGTCCAATCACTTGCGGTTGTAGGTGAAACTCTGTACACAGGTTCAGTTGATGGAATCATAAAGGTAATGGGTCTGTACTGAATTTTACTGAGCTAAGTTGCTTGTATGCATACGAAGATGCTCAGCTCGTAAGTTAGTCTTGTTTTGGTTGCTTCCTAGACGTGCCGTTGATCCCCTCCCTGACTTTCAAAGGTATGTTTCTAGTTGTGTCAAGTGAATGTTCTGGCTCATGTTGAACTGTATTTGCTGTCGTGCAGGCATGGTCATTGGCCTAGATAAATTTACTCTCATTACGGCAATACCAAGCTCAAGCAAGCAGACCTTTTCTCAAACAGGCATAGGCACTGACATAGAGGAACTTCTGCTTGCGGCGAATCATATAAAGCTCAAACAACATACATCTTGGCCCCTTAGACAAGGGGATTGCCCTAGTCGATCAGCTGATGACGGCAAATCACCTCCAATGTACATACTTTCCGAGGATGCCGGTCAGAGTTTGTACAGTGGTGGGGCCAAGAACGACCTACTTTCCATCAGGTGTCCAGCAGGGTACATATTTATTTCAGAGCGAGTTCAAGAGTAACCAATGAAGTTGCGAAATTCCCCCAAGCGAACTGATCCCAACGTTCGGTCCTCTGTCCTTCCCTCAAATCTCTAGATTTGGAGGCAAATGAAGGTGGGTAAATCCTCAAAGTTTTCCTGCCTTGCCCCTCTGCAAGTACGAACCACACTCCGCGAAATCATGTACAGAACTTGGTGACTCGAAAACGAGAGCCACACACAATAGCAAATGTTGACCATACACGTGCCCTTAGGTGTCAATTCTGGAATCAGTAAACGCGTTTCATTGCCGATCGCATGACCCTCTCCATTCCAATATAGCTATTTGTGTGAGAAGTGCAAAGAGGATCGGTCATCAAGTAAACCCCACTTGTGCAGCCCATGGTAGAGGAACCTCCGATAGGGATGATTATCGCTGGTTCATCTTTGTTGCCGTGCACCACCGTTAGAGAGTGTTATTGTTAAGTGACTTGACGGTAGGAGACAAATTATCTCCCTGTGTCATATAATAGAAAATGCAATGATCACTGATACTTGTATCAATATTCAGAAACTTGAAATCAATTCCAAAGTCTAAACTTCATCTCCACTTCCTACTTCCAAACTTTCTATATTTGAGGCTTCATTTGTTTGACACCCTTTGTACTTCATCCAGGGTGATACAGTAAATCAATTCGATTGTATTGGTGATCAGTAAAAGTAATAGGACGCTAAGTCGTATTGAAAAAAGGCGACCGCGTAGGAAAAATGAAGGATGGGAAGACCCCATCAAGCCGAACAAGGGAGAGACAAAAAAGGTAACATGGGGCTAAGCCCCAATAGAGTCGTATTGAAAAGATCGTATTAAAGTCGTATTAAAAAGATCACTCCCGGTACTTTCCCAGTAGTTTATGTCCGAGACCATCAACATAGGCACAATCACGACTGCTGCCCCTAACATTCGGCTTCGGTGCATCAAGTAGAAAACCTTTTCCTGACAGAAGATACTCCAACCTCAAACATGCGATCACTTAAGGTGTCTCACGAGAGACTTCAGCACTAAAAGTTGTTTGGTCTTTAACAACCTTCTTGACGACTAATGTAATATTTGTTCACACAGAAGGTAGGCTGCATCACGAATAAGACATTTGGAGTTTGTATAACCCTGGCTATGAAGGACGGCGTGGAATAATGAACCTTTGACCGCGCCACGTAGCGATCGAGTTTTAAGCTGACTAATAAAAAGCAAAGAGGTTTGCTTTTTACTTAGTGAATCAATGGCATGAGGCTGACAAGCTGAGCAACGCCACTGAACTTATAAGTAACACTCTTTCTAGATCAATATGTGCGCAGGCTCTACGACCTTATCTAATCAGCTCCCAGTACTAAACTCTAAACTCTAATCAGCTCCCAGTACTTTATCACTGCTTTCACTGCTCAAATGCCCACATTAATAGAATTGCTTACAAATAGACGAGTTTGGTTATCTGTCAGTATGGCCGCAAAATAACGGACTGATACTAAGGAAGTCCATATGCGGAGCATCGTGCTTTCGTAGATATGTGAACCTGCTGCGTCTGTTGATAAAACTATGACCTTATACACTTTACAAGACGGTACCAGATGGCGGCAGTACTTACTGTGCAGCTCCACACTGGGGACAATACTGAAACTCTGGTTGCAGAGCCTGCCTGCACGACCAGCACCGAAGGAGAGGAGCCTTTGGACGAATGTCTTGAGCCTGTTTTCCTCTGGTTTCTGCGGAGTAAGTAGGCACTGGGGCATTCCTGGCCGGGGTATAGAGCTTCTGAAACTGCTCCAAAGGAAGAAGAAACGAACAGGATCGACATGACACAGCAGGGTTGCTGCCTGCCCAACGCCATACGGGCATAAAGAACGCTCTAAACACATTGTCATACTCTACCAGATTGGCATCTTCTCCACACCGTGGACATAGTGTCACATTGTTCTCGATCACTTTGGTCACCTCTGGCTGGACGCCCCCGAAGAAGAAGAAAAACATGATTTCCCTGATCACTTTACAACTGCCCCAAATCCAGGATCGAGATTCTTACAAACAATTACGATTTTTGCCAAAACCCTCAACCCCGGAATCCCAAGTTCCTCTCTTTGCCAAAATTTACCTGCCATATGAAGAGCAGAAGTCACCGAACACCATGTCTACTGCATGACACTCAAGATCAAAAACTCCTGCGCTGAACACCACTGATTTCCACTGATGGTGTAGTCGTCCGATTCAAAATATTCCACCACACTCTAAACTTTCAATAGCTCTGAGAAATCACCAGCAACGCTCCAAAGTCGCAGTGCGTTGTAATCATAACTGCCGTGCTGATCTGCAGCACTCACTCTGCAGAATTTTCTTGAGACTGCTGTGGTCGAACTTACATAATCACTTCTAGCGGAAATTCTTTCTAGGGAATCCTCTACCATGATGACGGTTCGTGAATAATCTCGCAGTTTCAAGCTCTCGCGTTTACGCGACCTATTTAGGATAACGAAAAGATGGGAACCCCATTATTAAGTAAAAGCCTTAATAGGTTAAAAGGCGTGCGCCACTTTTTACCTATTAAGGCAAGTAATGCAATCAACCATAAAGTAGAAAACTTAGGAGGTAAAATCGGGCGATGAGCCCAAGTAATGCAATGCAAAATGGTGTTTATATCACTAGAGTAGTGGAATCCAAATATATCGCCTTCTTCTCTTATATCATTAGAGTAGTGGAATCCAAATGGTGTTCATATTATTAGAGTATTTGAAGAAGCATCAACTTGTGTTATTGTTTTATCATGGATCGTATCGAGCCACATCTCTCGATAGGACAATAAAATGGATACTAAAGTAAACTATAAAATAGTTTACTTTTTTTACAAGTTCTCGTTCATTCTTCAACAAATATATTTATAGTTCCATATAACTCCAAGCTAGAGGTGGAAAGATGACCTTAATTTGTAGTTTGCTTATGATAAGCAAAGTAAAACTATGAAAGTGATTATTTGGTAAGCTCTTGTATAATCTTTGTCAAACATATCAAATATTATATCTATAGCTCCATCTATCTTTAAGGCTAGAGATTGAAAGGGATGATCCCACCGCATACCCTTATACTTGTAGACTTTCTCCATAGAACTCCCAAGTAGAAACATATGATCTCATTGAGGGATTTCAGATTTAGTTTTTTTTTATGCCCGTTGAAATGCGTAAAACATTTTGTGTGTAGTTGGGTCAAGGGTACAACTAAATTTTATGGGTGCCACTCGTAGCCATAAAATATTTATGGGAAAAATATTCATGACCCATAGCTCTTTTATGGTTAAGGGTACTCCGCAGATCTTAATTATGCATTAATTGAATAGTAATGGACCAAGATTGATATTCACCTTTGGGGTAAAGGTGCAAATGCTTTTATTAGTTTGGCCATATTATGGTTCCCATTTCATTAGTGCAATGTTAATGCCATGCCCATGGCTCAGTGCAATTTTTCTCTACATTCAATCAACATTGACATGCCTTAGAACAATTTTGCTTTGCAAGCAATGCCATGCACTAGTACCAACCTCTAGTTTGGAAAGAAAATAGTGAAGTGCATTTGGGTGATAATAAGAAGTGAGGTAGAGAGTGAACTTGATGATGAATGGATTTTTGAACCAATGGACGATTGGAGTGAAGATGAGGAAGACCGTATGCTAGAGCTCTTGCTTTGGTGGTGGAACTTTGCACACCATTCTAGATATTTTCAAAGTAAAATGCAATGTGTTTGCAATACTAATTTTTGTTTTAAATTCATTCAAGGGTTGGATACTAGAGCATTTAGACAACTCACTCAAATATATATTTTTAATTCATTTAAGGGTTGGATACTAGAGCATTTAGAAATCTCACTCTGATGAATATATTCTTGTTTCAAGCCGAAGTGGATATTATAAAAGGGGAAAATGTCAAAATTAAGCTCAACAAGTACTTATATTATAAATTTACCCTTAAATTTTTAGTTTTTACAAAACTAGCCCTGGTATTTACCAAGCCTTAATATTGGTTTGGAATGGTGGGTTGAGAAAGTGTAAGTGTGCACATCTTTGGGGTTCCATGGGTTCCAATAGTTCCCTTCCTAAAAGATGGTTTGTTAGCTAGCTAGATTTGCATGCCGTAGAGTCAAATCACCAACTCATGTTTGACTAGTCCATGGTACTATATCTAACAACCTAAGGCATACTCATTGCAGTGGTACTATCTAGATCACTCTTCTCAATTCAATTTTAAATGGCAATTGGAAATCTTTGGAGCTGGCTCAACTGGGAAAAATAGTCATACTTAGTTATAACATCCAAAAAGAGCAAAAGGAGAAGGAAGTATCACAAGAGGGTCAGATGAAGGCTATTGAATCATGGTGTAAAAGTGGACCAAATCCACTTGCGCTATAATCAAAGCAACAAGCCATGGGGTAAACAAAGGTAAGTGGATGAACATCACTCCAAAGAACATATTATATCCAATTGCTTTTGGCTTGGGCATGCCCAATTCTTTTGATGATGCCACAATGATCATTATAAGCATCTTGCGTATGCCACTTCTTGTCTCTTTTGCCTGTAGGAACAAGGCTGCTTTATCATTTTCACGCATGTATGCTACCTATAGTTGCTTGAAGAATATGGTGAGGTGTAATTGTCATGGATGATACTATGTATGTAAGATCCTTCTTATTTTCATAAACTATTTGTGTGAAATTTTTGACCTTAGTGCCCAGCATTTTGCCTAAAATTTGATAAATGAGTATCACAATCTGAAATAATAGCAGGTTGCTACAAATAATGTCTTTTCCTATTTAAAATTCAAAAGATAAGCATTGCAATTTGAAATAAAAGTAGGTAACTACAAATAATGCCTTGTCCTAGTAGAGCTTGTAGTACATCTTTTCTAGCATTCAGCAACATACACAACTCTATCTATAGTAAATTGTGTCATTGATTCATTAACAAGCTTTTGGATGAGAGCGTTTGTTTCTTGGGAGTGCCAAATTAGATAAGTTTGAATATGCTTACCAAATTCCTCTTATGGTTATTGTTATTAACATTCAGATAGTATTCAACATAGCTTAGCTCTTTCTTAAAATTTTACTTTGAGAAATTTGGTGGATGCTTAGATACATTCAAGGCTACATTGTAGTTTCTCTTCCTTGAGTTCAATTTTCAAAGCATTTGAACTACCCCATCTTGGATTTTTCACTTCACATACTCCACATAGAATAGATGCCCCTTGGTAAAAAAACCACGTATAGGGATGAAAACTATCACCAATTGCAGGGGAATGTGTGCTCCTTTCTTTTGTTCATATGTATCACAAATGGCTTATCCAAGAACAAGGTCTTCTTATCAAAATTTATGTTTTAAAGCACTACTTATTGTACAACTTCATTGACCTTCTGTGTTGTCAACCGGCCATTTTGCTTTGTGGAAATATGACATTTTCATGGTGTATATGTTGTGTTGCCCACAAGCATTTGGACCTACTTAAACCCCAAATATACTAAAACATGAGATGAAGATAGGACAAGGAGATTGATGAGCTAACACATCATAAGGCAAAAGTAGTTGTAGTTACCAAGATGTCCATATACATTCATAGAATGGAACTTTGGTCTTGATACATACCTACTTATGACATTTTGCAAAATTGGCAAACTATCATCAAAGAGCAGTTGATTGAGAAATTGACATTTTTTCTAAATGGTATGGAGTAAAGATGGCTTTATGTTCAACATCTTTAACGTATATCTTGAATCTACACTACGTAGCTCCAAGAAACAAACCAATACATAATCATTCTACTTTTCAACCTTGATCTAAGGAGTATCTAGACATCTTGAGAAATAGAACATTTGCATGATGTTATGAAAAATGTAAGCATCTTACAGCTTAACATGAATTTGGTGTTGTATACACTGGATAGACCCAAGAGGCCTAGAGCATCTCTGCCACAATGGAGAGCAAGAGCTTCACAATAAATGTTTACTAAAGAACCTTTTGCTTTGGAAGTTAAATATCTTTAATGCTTGAACTCATAACCCAATGTAATATGTCCACATTGTGGAATGTGATAGATGGATATGCTTCTACTTTTCTTTGTGAAAATTTATTATGCTTCAATCTTGATTCTAAGTTTGCTAGACTTTCCAAATATAGCATCCATTGGTATCAAAGCCTCTTGGTTTTTGGCACTTAACTTGATGCTTCCTTTTAAGTAAGTAAGAAAAGTTATAGAGGACTCAAGATGTGAATGTAGAAGGAAGATTGGATGTAACAAATAATAAAATGAATCATAATATCATCTTTGATCTTGCAAATTTTAAGAATATCAGCTTGAAGAGGAAAAATTGAGAGTCAAAGAATTAGAGCTCGTTCAGGAAAACCTATTGCTGAATCACACATCATTTGTAGAAAAGCAAAGGTACTTTCTAGACAAGAGAGTGTTTATTAAGCTTTTAATGCACATAGTGAGAAGTTTATTTGTTCTTGAACTTTGAGTTGTACCTGAAAGAGATTGAACGATTATAAGATAACATAGCCTTGTTGTAGTTGGATTTAAACCACATAATTACATAGTTTCCATGTCTATTAAACATGTATTCTCATGCAGTTTTGTATGGTTTGTGTTATAGATTAAAATTGCACCACGTTGTTTATCTTATATGATTCCATTTGTAGTTTGGACAAATTAAGAACAAAATAGAGAATGGAATCAATTACCTTGAACCCTAAACCTAATGTTAGCCTTACATAAGGCATAATATATAATAGTGCAAGTCACTTAAAAGCAACAATATAGAGTTATGCAATCAGTAGAACTAAAGGTACAATCATGTAGACGCAAAATATATATAGTTCAATCATGTAAGTGCAACACATGTATAGTTCATTGCAGATGATCTTTAACACATGCTTATTTATGTTTTGAACTTTTTAGAGCTCATCAAGTCAAATAAAACATGCTATAGAGTATGTTATGCTTCTAATGCTTGCAAATGAAAAGCTTATTGTAGTGTTCCGAGGATAGTAGAGAAAACACAAGTTTCACTCAAACTTTGCTGCCCCAAAGGAGCACCTTGGTTTTGTTATATAGCAAAGTAGAGACACTCAATGAAACCTCAATTAGATACATGCATTTGTGACATGTCATTGATCTCCACCCTCAGATTAGATGCATGCATGGGTGACATGTTGGATCTGGTCCTATCTGGTTGGTCAAAAAAGTGTTGACTAGAGGAAATCTTTCAGGAATCTCTGAATCGTATGGGTGAGGTACTGTAGAAAAGCTCTTGATGAGACAACAAGGGGGGAGGGAAGGCTAGTAATTTCTTTCCCATGAGGTGACACTGGACATTTCCAAGGCCTAATTCATCCGTTTAGGTCCTCAAAATTGCATCTAAAGATTTAGGTATATTTTGGTTTCTACCCTATTGGTAGAAGTACCTTTTTGGTGATACTTATTTCTGATCTATTTAGTCCATCATGCACAAAATCCTTCCAAATGTTACCAAACCAAATGTCATCTCTAGATCATATGTCTAGCTATTGGTTCTAACATTTTCAAGTGTGTTTTGGTTTTTTCCTATTAGTAGAAGTACTCTTTTGGTGATACATCTATCCGATATATTTATTCAATCATGTATAAAATCCTTGCATATGTTACCAAACCAAATTTCACCTCTAGATCATATGTCTAGACATTGATGTTTACACTTATGCTACAATTGTGCGCAATTCAACTACATTCACAATTAGAACTATCCATATTCACACGTGTGAAGTTACAAACCACCTTGGGAACCACCAAGATAGTGCAACTTGGGTTGCAAAAAATATTATCCATAATATTTACAACACACCAGGCTACAAGCCAAAGGAAATTCAATATGACATCCAATGTGAATATGGTATTATTGTGCTATGTCACTATATTTGACATAGAAAGGAGGTGGCCCTTGCTATAATCCATGGTTATTATGAGGAAAGATATGCCCATCTACTTCAATTTTTTACCCACCTATTACAAGCAAACCCTAGTAGCATTGAATTGGAAGAGACCACTAGCACCAACCACTTCCATCAATTTTTCTTTGCATATTTTGCGTAAATATCAAGATTTCTCACTAGTTGCCAACTACTCTTGAGCATTGATGGGACACATCTAAAGAGAAAATACCTTGGAATATTTCGTTTTGCCATTGGTATTGATGCAAAAGGGAAATTTTTCTCCATTGCTTTTGTAGTCATTGATGCCAAAAATGACACAAATTGGGATTGGTTTCTTAAGAATATGTTGCAAAGCTTTATGAGAGCATTGGTAGATGGAGCACACCTTCCAGAATCACATTCTTATTATAATTCTAGAAGGATTTGATTAAGGCTATTGAAGAAAATTTTAGGCACTAGTTCCATGGCTTTTTCATGCACCATCTTAGTGAACAATTTTGTTGCACCTTTAAAAACCCAAAACTTATCTCACTTCTTTGGAAGTGTGCTATGCATAGGTAAGCCTTAATTTCTGCAAATTTTTCTCATGTTTAAATTTTTTTTATATAACTCTATTTACATTCCATGCTCAAACAACTACTTAGTATGCTAAAGAACTACAGAAGATTGATAAGATTTCCTTTGAAGATGTCAAATGGGTCCATGAGACCAAGCTAGAATATTGAGCAATATCATTCTTTTGAGGCATTTGATTTAGGTATTTGACATGAGTTGAGTGCCATTGCAAAGGCAATCAACTCATGGATTTTAGATGCATATGAAATTCACATACTCAATATAGCTGAGCTCATATGTCAGAAGCTTATGTGTTGGTTTGTAGAGTGACGCACCAAAGCCAATCCTATCTCACTCCTTTAGCCAAAGAATGCATTTAAGTTGCAAACAATCATGCATAAGGTACCAAGTCATCAAGGCAAGTACCAATGAGTATGAATGCTTGCCTTATTTCAATGCAAGGTTGTCAATCTTGAAACATGGACGTGTACTTGCCAAACTTGGCAACATTCCGTATTGCATGTGCCTATGCTTCCACTATTATTTTTCTTACACAAAAAATGTAAATGTTCTCACCAAAAAGTGCTTCACAATAGAGTCATATTGCAAATGCACAAGGAAATTATCCATCCAATCCTTCAAACAAGCAGATGAGAAGATGTTATGCTTGACATTGAGGACAACAAAGATAGCATCAAGAACAACATGCATCTTAGCCTTTCACAAAAGACTCATCATCCATTGGTTGCCCTTAAAAGAGTGAATTTGTCGCAAAGAGGAAGGTGGTGAGATTAGACAAGTGCATTGCAAAAGATGTCATGGCCTTGGTCATTATTGTAGCACTTGTAAAGAGCCTATCGGATCAATATCTGATTAAAAGGTAATAGTTATTATCCTTGTGCTTCTCTTTTGTGTTCAAGTCAAGTAGAGATTGTATGATAGTGAGGTAGGCTGTTGAAATAATGATATCCTAATATGAAGCTTTATTTTAATTTGACTAAAATTTTTCAATGTGTAGGGAACTAGATGGCAAACTAAGAGGCAAACCAGGAAAGTGTGTTGACTATTACCACACATGCTATTGCTTGAGTGGTTTGTTAGGAGCCCAATACTGAGTTTCTCATTGCGTTTGTACCCCTCCTCCTCCTTCCAAATTTCTTGGTCCTTATAGCAATTGGCTAGGGACTACTCAAGCACAATACAACTTGATTAATATTATGAGGCATATAGCTTGAGCACACTAAGCTTCACATTTCACACATAATGGCCACTTTTAATTGGATATGTAGCCTTACTGCTTGATGGTGTATCATTCTTTCTAGTATGCTATAACGGGAGAGTATACTAGTCCTAAACATTTTGGCTACCTCTACAAACTTTTTTTTGGAATGGCAATAACCAATGCACTCATTGCACTCATTGACTCTGGTTTGAGAAGAGAGTGTGTTTT